>JARCFY010000012.1:51025000-51342500 GCA_029233225.1 Lepidodactylus listeri
TACGGATCCGGCTAAACAAGGAGTGGAGATAATGAGGCATTCCTGCATGAAGAGTTACAAGAAATCTTGCCAAATGGAAGTGAAGGTCTCAGGATCTTCTCATCTATTGTGTGCAGTTCTCTCCCCTAAGCAGAAAGCTTTCATATCATTGATCCAGTCATCCACAAAGGGAAGAATGTGAGATCTCCAGTGTTGTGAGGTGATTTGCTTGGCAATGGCAATCGAGGCTGCCAGAACCATTAACACATGATTCTTGGGAAGTGACCATAGAGACAGTATACAGCCTAGGATTAGATGATTAGCTGAGAGGCACAATTTGATTGATAATGTAAGATTAACCATTATACCATCTTACTAGAAATGGGCAATTTTGAGGCACCCCCACAACATGAGGAGCAGATTAGTTGTTGAAAAACAAACTGGGATCACAGTGTAACCCCCCCCCAACACAAACAATCACTGTGATTTATGGCTACTTTGTTTTATAGTTAATAAAAATCCCGCTAGATTTAGCCATTTAGGTCTTGCTGACAGTGATGCCTGTCAGTGCTACCAGCACCTCATCTGCAAACAAAAGACCACTGTGATTTATGGATACTGTGTTTTATAGTTAATAGAAATACACATGGTCCTTACATATTACGTAGATGATAGAAAAATATCACAACTAATAATGTGATCCTGTCTCACAAATTTAGAAAAGTCCCATCCTTGTGATATTGTAGAACAGCTTCTGTAATAAGTTGTAGTAAATTATGAGCATCTAGATGTAAGCCCATTTCATAGTTGATCATAGTTGATCTTCCTCAGAAGTTATTCATAGTAGATCATTCTCAGAAGTTATTCCCCTAGCCAGTTTGGTGTAGTGGTTAAGAGCAGTGGACTCTAACCAGGAGAACCAGGTTTGATTCCCCACTCCTCCATATGCAGCTGCTGGTTGACCTTGGGTCAGTCAAAGTTCTCTCAGAGCTATTTTGTCAGAGTTCACTCAAGCTCACCTACCTCACAGGATGTCTGTTGTAGGGAGAGGAAGGGAAAGGAGATTTATAAGCTGCTCTGAGACTCCAAGTGAAGAATGGGATATAAATCCAATCTCCTCCTCCTCCATCTTCATCTTTTCATAGCTGAATGGAATCTCAGTATTATAAAGGAGCATGTGTTGTGTTATTTAGGCTTACCTCTTATTTACAACTCAACATTTACATAGGAAGCAAGCCATTAGCCTTTCCTTAAACAGGCAGAAAGCCTTCTGCTCTAATACTTTCTGGCAAAACAGTCTCTAAATATACTGGCAATATAGCTTTCTTAAAATAAATAGTCCCCCATAATTCCATGCAGCTGCATGTGAAACTACTGCATCCTTAATGGAACAGATCACAATTATAACCATGATTAAGGTTATTATCAAGCTAATAGAATATAGAGCAGATAATATTACTTCAAATATTCAATACATTTTAAATAATACTGTTAGTAATACAATATAACAATATCTCAAAATGCAACCCATCACAAATGCAATATAAATACATTACAAAGTAGTCTTAAAGAAGTTACTCCTATATATAACACGACAGATCCAATATTGTATTGTCTATAGGACACGTATGTTTTTAACCTATAAATCCAAGCTGCGTCTTGATGGAGCAACATTTTTTGAACATCAGAATGATTGTATTCATGGGATACATGTTTGCTAATATAAAGAACTGCAAATCATCAGCAGAGTGTCTGTTTTCTACAAAATGTACTACCAAAGGTTCTTCCATATTTTTATTGTGAATTTATGATCTGTGTTCTGTAATGCATGTCTTCACAGTGCATACACTCATCCCAATATATCAAAGCTGGCATGGGCATATAGTAACATATATTGCCCTTTTAGTATTAGTTTGTAAAATGACAAAAAAAAATCATTGTATAAAAACCTTGTGGATGTTCAAACTTCTTCATCTCCAAAGAGAAGGGACACACAGAACACTTACCACATTGGTAGCGTCTAGATGGACTATCCCTATTCGGCTGGTTTTGATAAAAATCAGACCAAATTGATATATCTCTAGTACTTCTAGTTTTCTTAAATCCAATAAACAAACGATTATTGCATCCAGTCAAATCTACAATCACATGCCAATGTCTATTTATAATATATTTAACTGAGTTGACTAAAGGTATATACTGAAATGTGCATGTTATGCCTTTCTGGATTTGCTCTTGCTTATTGTTGAATTCAGTACTTCTAGGGACCAACTGGACTCAATTTCTCGCATGTTGTATCACTCTATGGTGGTATCCCCAATTCAAAAAATGGTTTTCCAATCTATTACTTTCCTTATAATAATTCTGTGACATTGTCAAATTACGTTTTAATCTTTAAAAACTGTCCAAATGGAAGATTATAACTTAAATGAGGGGGATGAAATGATTTGAAATACAATAGTGAGTTTTTATCTGTTGGTTTTACAAATGCCTTTACATACAATTTATTCATACTTTTCCTATGTACTTCCCTATTCAAAAATGCTCATCATTTACTACAACTTATTACAGAAGCTATTCTACAATATCACAAGGATGGGATTTTTCTAAATCTTTGAGACAGGATCACATTATTAGTTGTAATATTTTTCTGTCATCTATGTAATAGGTAAGGACCATGTGTATTTTTATTAACTATAAAACCATAAATCACAGTGATTGTTTGCAGATGAGGTGTTGGCAGCACAGACAGACATCACTGTCAACAACATCTAGTTGCTAAATCTAGTGGGATACTAATGTACTTATAAAAGTTTTTTTTTTAATGAATAAGCCATAGACGCAAAGCCAGGCTTGCAGATTTAATGGACTTAAGTACATATTTCCATTGGGACGGGTGGCTTGGGGGTATTCAGTTAAAAGTTCCAATTGAAATGGGTTTTGTTTGACTTCTTTAAAAGTTGTATATAATAATAGCAGAGAGAATTAATTTTGCACAAAGCTGCAAAAGCCGTATGACCAAAAGCCAAGGTCATTATTTTAAATGAATTTATTGCCAACTAGCTTGGTGAGATTTCTGTGTAGGGAGTGTTGAAGAGTTTGAAATTATTGTTTGGTCTAGTCAAGTGATACCAGAACATTAGACCATAGAGACCCAGTGTTTAAAAACAACAGCAACAACAATACCTTGTTCCCTATCTTAGGGGTTTGCCAGATAGTTAGATCCTTGTGTGTGAATGGGTCTAAGGCCAATTAAGTGCTAAGCATTTGCCAGGCCAACCTAGGAACCTCAGTTCCTGGAGAATACACTTGGGGATGATTTAAGTGGATAGAGCCCAAGATTGCCCACTTACATAGAGGATACAGCTGGACCATTTCTGGGTGAGCCCCTTTAGATGTTTCCTGCTCATGTTAGCAGGAAGGCTAAATTATATTGGTACAGATTAGGGAAGCTGAAGCCCCCTTCTAATACTGGTACCTGAAGCTTTTTGTATGCAATCCTAGGCTTTGCCTGAGGGAGTCAAGTAAATTTACAAAACGGAATAAATTTTTGCTAAAACTCTTTGGGAGATATTATTTATTTCATTCTCAATCCCTTCAACCATATGTTGGTAGGATTATGGATAAAATCAAAACAGAACACATCAATAAAACAGTAAACACTAAGATCATTTAAAATGTATGCCAGAAATCTAGTAATAGCTTCCAGACAGCCGGCATCATTTGAAAACAGCAGCTTCAGAATAATATAATTACTAGAGCGCTGAATGTCAGAGCTGACAAGAGATTCCCATATATCATGTCTAGCTTCAATAAACAAAGGACAGTGTAACAGCACATGTGAGATGCTTTCTATTGCTCCAGACACACAAGAACAATTTCTTTCAATCTAGGGAATACCTTTAAACCTTCCTGTGTATTCGCCTGTTGAGAGTGAATTACATCTTGCCAAAAGAATTGAACATCTGTGTTTGAGATTTTTACAGTAACCAAATAATTAGCAATTGTAAAGAAAGTTGTAGGGATATAGTCATAATACAAAGGAGAATACTTTCTGTATGAATCAATAAGTAACCCAGACCAATCGTGTCAAAATTGCTTCTGTTATTGTTTCCAATAGGTGATCTAAATAGGGATATATATTGGAAGCCTTCTCAGGATATAAAAGATACATGGAACAGCATTCATTTAAAGCAGGTTAATTATACCCCAAATACTCATAGTTAAGACCATCTGTCTAAAACTTGGGAAAGCTGTTCCACAGTCCACTTCTTATTTGCTTGAACTGAGGAACAGATCGGTCTTGGAACAGTAAGGCCAATATATTTGACAGATTCAGAATCAAAATTTCTTCCACTTACTGAACTTTGCCACTTAAGAAGGTCTTCTGAGGTGAGCTATAGAGCTGATATGGGGCCCAGATAGAATCAAAATTTTTCTCTTCAATGACTCCTGACTCCCAGTAATGTCATTTGATTCAGGCCAGTATAAATTCAGCTTGCAGTGAAAGCGATTTGTTAATTTCATATCTGTGTTTCATTATGGTATTGCAGTTCTCAGAAGTAGGAACAGAATTAAAATTGATGCTGGTATCCTGTAGCTTAGTTTCTAGTTTATTCAGCTCCTCAACTTGTTGACTTTTTGTGTGTGAGAGGTGTAAGTATGCTTTAAGAATATCTCATAGAATGAGCCAGGTGACTACAAGCATATCATTGGTATATTGAAAGTCTTTAATATGAGGTGTCATTCCCTTTTTAAAGGCCTCGTCATGGAAGAGGGATATGTTTAATCTCATAAGGGGGGCTTCTTTTCAGCATCTCCCAGACCAGGGGTGGGCAAACTGTGGCTCGGGAGCCGCATGCGGCTCTTTCACATATATTATATGGCTCCCGGCAGGGCGGCTGGGGAAGCTAAATATCATTAGCAAACAAATATCATTGGACAAATTAATATCACTACCAATAACAGCTTTTACCCCTTTTGTTATTATTTTTGGCAGTCTCATTTAATGTTAATAAAAAGCAAATTTGCTTATTTTCCAATAAAAGCAGGTAATATTTGTTCATGTCTTGTGGCTCTCAAACATCTGATGTTTATTCTATGCGGCTCTTACGTTAAGCAAGTTTGGCCACCCCTGTACTAGGTGGCTCTTACGCTGAGCAAGTTTGCCCACCCCTGTCCCAGACTATCAATGAAACAGGAATGATTATACAAAAAGCACATGTACCAATGAAGCAAAAAAGCACTTCATATATCAGGGAACCACTAACAAGAAAGTTCAATTGAGAGCTGACTTTGTGATTTTTGAGAAACGTGTATAGTCTTTTTCTAAAGGATTCATTAAGCACCGTGCATCACGCAACCCTGTATCAAGCATCTGGCCTTGCTGCAATGATGTAGATTGACTTGAGGTAAGGAAATCCGTATATCCATGTGGAGATTTTTTATGTATTAGAATTGTAATTCCCCTGGTCTTACCAGATTTCTCAGAACAGTAGGATTTGCCCACCCATCTCTGAGATACAGAAGTCTCCTGGAACATGGAAATCAAGCAAGCTGTCTTCTGAGGTTATATAGTGAGCCAGTTTGGTGTCCTGGTTAGGAGCGGGGACTCTAATATGGGAGAACCAGCTTTGATTTCTCACTCCACATGCAGCTGCTGGTGTGACCTTGTGTCAGTTACAAGTTCTTTCAGAACTGTTCTCTCAGGAGCAGTTCTCTAAAGAGCTCTCTCAGCCCCAACTACCTCACAGGGTGTCTGCTGTGGGAAGGGGAAAGGAAAGGAGATTGTAAGCCACTCTGAGACTCCTTCAGGTAGTGAAGGGCGGGGTATAAATCCACACTCTCTTCTATTTGTGCAGACTGAGGCTCTGAAGACCCTTAACATTCCATTATGAGATTGTTAGCTTAGAGATAATTTAAAAATAGGAGCTCCATAGAAGATATATCTGTAAACCTACCTCAAGGGTAGGGATGGGAATGAACTGGGAAAATCGAGGTTCGTTTCAGTTTTGGGGCCGCACAAACCACAGACCTTCACAAACCTTCCCATTTACCAAACTGGTTCATTTTGTGAGGTTCGTGATGTGGTAGAATGGCCTGCCTATGGGCTAGAGATGCCAAATTCACAGCAGGTCTCCCGCTGACTCCCCTCTATCTGCCGTCCAAGTTTGGTGAGGATTGGATTTAGGGAGGCTGTTTTACAGCCTCCCAAAGCAGGTGCCCCCAGGAAAGTGCTCTCTGGGGAGATCACAGCTGCAGGTCCAGGAATGTATAGGAATCCCTGCAAACCAGATGTATCAAACTTGCAGCAGAACTCCCTGGGATGCCCCTGTACATGTCCCCCATACAGCAGAATGGGGGCTCTCTTGTTGGTGGCCAGTGCTGCATGTCTTGCTTTGGAGGGCCACTATTAGTGTTTCCAGGGCTGCAGAAGTCCACCCTGTTGCTTTAACTATTATAACTGATTTGCACTAGTGTATCTGCAGCAGATGCCACCAACATGCACCACCACAAATTGCCCAAACCTCCAAAAACCACATGGAGGGTCATAGGAGACTCACAAACCTCAGTTCACGAACCAGGCAATATTCAACACAAATTTAGGTTCATGAGCTGATTCATGCCTGGAGATTTGAGGGTGGAGCCTTGGGAGTTTGGGGAGGGGAGAGACCTCAACCAGGATATAATGCCATAAGTCCACCCTCCAAAGCCACCATTCTCTCCAGGAGAACTGATCTTGGCAATATGGAGATCAGTTGTAATTCCAGGAGATCTCCATCTCCCACCTACAATGACCCTACAATGGCTTTGGTATACTGGTGACCCTACAATGGCTTTGGTATACTGAAGGATCTCTTAAGTGTATCAGTAGCAGTAGAGAAAAAGATCTTTTCTGAGTGGATCTGTAGCAGTGAAGAAATATGCTTTCTATTGGAATCAGTAGCAGGGGCAGCAGAAACTAGGCCTCTTTGTTGTGCTCAGCTGTGGAATAGGGTTGCCACACTGAGCTTGGCAACTGGTGGGAGGGTTGGGAAGGGGACGTGTGTGTGTGTGCAAAGTTGGCAATGCAGCAGCATTACTTCTGGATAGCCCTACTATGGCAGCCATGTTGGATTTGGCTAATGCAGTCTGTCAGGCCTACTTACTGTTGTTTCTTCCTTCTGCCAGCTTGAAATGACTCCAAACAGTTTCCAAGTATGCCAAAGACGGAGATACACACAGTGCTGTTGAATTAGGATTAGTCCAGTAGAAATGAGGGCTGAATTATAGTGAATTGGGCCTACAGAAGCCTAGAGTTCACTCAGACATAGTTAGAAGGCTCTGCCCCATCTCCAGGTTTAAATATGTTAATGTTAAAGACATTAGCAATGAATCAGGTCATAAGCCTTAGACCAGCTACCAGAGAACAAACAACATATCCTGTGGTCAAGTTTAGACCATGTTGCCCCATCTATTCCATTTTACCACCATCTACCTGCCACCATGTGGGATGAGAATTGATAAGGAATTCAATCTCCAAGCTCCCACATGTCTTCCAAGAGTTTTCATCCCACTTATCCATTCACACAGTATATTCCTCAGTTACTAATCCAAGGAATGATTTTTTCATCTTATGTCTGTAGACTGTCAACCTGAGCAGCAGCAGCAGCAGCAGGAAGAAGAAGAAGAAATGACACAGTGGGAGTTGCCTGTGCTCTTTGGTCATATTTATCTCCCATGTACTTGGGGGGAGGGGTGCTTCCCTGCTTTTCACCAAAGTGAGGATAAAGCATGTATTTAATGAGCTGTGGAAGACCCAGTAGAATTTTTTTGTCTGTCATTTCTCAGAATGAGAAGCAAATTAGCAATACCCACTTTAGATCTCCAAAATTGGTGTTGACATATGAAAAACTTGACAGCTGGCAACCCTTGGTTTTGAAGACAGAGCTCGCTGGAAAATGCTGTCAAGTTGCTCCAGGAAAAGTTCTCTGAAATAGGGGATGCCGTTTTAAACAAGGAAGCATCTTGTGCTGAAACAGTTTGCTAGATTAGGCAGAGTGACATTAGAAGTCATTTATTTAGTGATAGTTGATAAGACATGGGCAAGATGACAGACACTTGCAGCATATGTTGGTGCTCCCAGGAGTTCTTTTGTGCTTTTGTGTGCTGTGTGTTGCATGATGTAAAGACAGGCCACCTGTACTGTTAATGGTTGAGTGGCAAAAGAATTCCACAGAAAATCCAGCTTTTCTTAGCTGAGGATGACAGGCTGCACCTGCAAACATGCTGCCTTCTACAGCTATGTTCCTGCCCCTCCTGTCTTGTTTGCTTCCTTCTTTACTCTCAGCTGTGGCAAGTGAGACCAGTGGACAGAAATGTGAGTACAACTATTACTCTTCCTGCTTGACTTGCACTGGGGAATTTGCTTGAGGAGTTCGTGGGACCACGGGGGGTGGGGTAGGTGGAGAAAAATGAGTGCTCTGAATTACTATACCAGATATCAGTTTTTAACCATTAGTTCTTTGCGAGCCACCTTGCTGCAAGTTGCCTATGTGAAAGAGTGCGTATGAGCACGCACAACATTTTTTTTATTTCCCAGTGAACAAATGTTGGCATTTCCCACATGGGGACAGGGTTGTATATTTTCCTTGACAATACAGCACAACAGTAACTGGGTTTCCACAAGAAAAGTTTCCCTGTAGTTTCCTTGCCCCAGTTTCCTGACAATGACCACCACCACTCTGTCGCCTGGGCTTTTTCAGTTTTCTTTTTAAACTGCAAATGAATATAAGAATTCACACAAACAACCCATTGTGTGGCATTATTTCATTTTCTATCATTTTGTTAACCAAAACAAGGTCTGCTTCCTTTCTAATTCATTGGAATTGTTCTGGGTCTAAGAACAAGAAAGTCAGCCCTGCAAGGTGGAATACTTACAAGGTGAGTTCCAGAAAATAATTACTCTGTAGCTGTAGCCAACACTGGTTGAAGTACTGGATTCAGAATGAAGCCTCAAAACCAAAGAACATTATAGGGTATAATTAAAGTGATCTATTAAAGATTGTACAGTAATATACAATAAAAATGGTGAACAGTGAGGATAAAATAATAAAGTCTAACTAAAGCACTTTTACAAGCATTGGTTTTAAATCCAGATGTTACCTTTACAACACTGAGTTCAATGGAATTTCAAAGTCCAAGTCAAACAGATGTTCTGGCTAACCTGGCCCACCCAGAATCAAGAAATGCCCCAAAGTTAGATATAATCCAGACAAAAGGCAGTAATTAAACTGAAGAATCTTCATGTCAAATGACCTGCATTGGCCTTATTCTAGTTAACCAATCAAATGTATAACCAGTGTGTTGCTAACCAGGTGACATCCCAATCAGGTGTCTTTGCACTTAGATCAAATGCTCTGAAGCTGTATGGGGTCCAATTAAGCAAGATCCTTTAGCAACATGGAATGCACAGGCCCACTCCTAGAGGCCTTGAAACTTCTAAGCTTAATGGCACCTGTGATATCCTCCCATCTCATTATCTCTTTCTCTGAAGCTACAGTTAGTGCAACCTTGGTTTCTCAGAGAAGAAGAGAAGAGATTGGATTTATACCCTGCCTTTCACTACCCAAGGGAGTCTCAGAGCTGCTTACAAACTCCTTTCTCTTTCCCTCCCCACAGCAGACACCATGTGAGGTAGGTGGGGCTGAGAGAGCTCTGAGACAACTGTCCTTGAGAGAATAGCTGGTACAGAGCTATGGCTTGCCCAAGGTCATCCAGCAGGTGCAAGTGGAGGAGTGGGGAATCAAACCCCTGTAATCTCCCAGATTACAGTCCGCGCACTTAACCACTACACCAAACTTCCATGATTTTTACCTAGTGTTACCAATGATGGCCTGCCTTCTTGTTGAGGGAAATTAGCTATGTGGCAGGATAGGCCAGAGGGGTACAGGTATTGCACACCACTTGTATACCAAGGTCGGGCACAGTAGGAAGACTGCAGATTTGAAGAGTAAATTAAATAGGTTTTATTGAAGAATTTCCCTAATTGCAAGCACACTAAGCAGTCAAAAAAAAGCAAACAATACAGAACTAAGAAAGCAGAGATGATTGATAGCGAATAGAGGGGACAGTTACGGAGTGATACAATCTGTCCAGACGTTCAGGGGTCCATGGAGATAAGATTATGGCCCAAACCAAAAGTTTAGCAGTGAACTGCCAGTAGGCATCAGGGGTAGACACACAGGCCATGGCCTGTGATGGATACAGACATTGGAAAATAATGCAGACCAGTGGGAGGCCTTGGGGGCTGGTTTCAGGTGAGAACAATAGACTTTCTAGACCAATAATGAGCCTCAGGAGGTGTGGCATCTGGAGGGGCAAGCCAGGTGCTGGATGGTTGGCTGGGAGTGTCCATTGTGGAACAACAGAGTGGCCACGTGTTTCCCTGGTGCCAGACAAAGGAGGTGATGTTTTTTAATGTGTGGCAGGATGTATCTGAATGGGAGACCATTCATTAGACATGGAGAGTTAATGTTTACCTTGATAGGTCTGGCATAGGTGTAAGAATGCAGATATCTTAGACAAATATATGGCGACAGGAATGAGAGGATTATTTCAAAGGTATTTCCTGACATATAGGTGAGACAGGAGATGGGGATGGAAACATGCAAAAGACTGCATTCATGACAATAGCACAGACAAGAGGCTCTTCGTCCCTGCCTGCCTGTTCATTTGACAGCTATATTAGAGAAACCAGCTGAGAAAAAGACGCTAAAGCCTGATTAACAGAATAATTTTTCTATCTATTAGTTAACTAAGCATACAAAATTAATACATTGAAATAATATGTTTGAATACAATTCAAGCTTGAGAAAAATGCAGCTTGAGAAGAATGCGCAACAAAGCCTTCCGGATATAGTTTTCTCCGTTTCGTTATAATAACTTCTTCATTAGCTGTTATACAAAAAAAATTCTCTAATATAGCTGTACTTCTGGCTGAGCATCTCACAATATTCCTTGTAAATTTGACAGACAAAAGACTGACCATTTGGTCAGTAGAAGATGCCTGAGGAGAGAACAGAGTTTTGCCCATTCTTAGTCCTTTTGGGCTGAGCTGACAGGAGAGAAGTGGGGGGGGGGTTTGCTTACATGGAGGATGGTTGGCAGTGCAGCCAGCCTGGAGAATCTTCACTTGGCCTGAGTTTTCCCAGCCAAGATGTGGTTCTCCTAGCCTCCCAGCAAAAGCCATTGTTTAAGCCAAGCCTGGCTTTATGAGATCACAGCTTATGGAGGTTCCGAGTTGTTTTGGGGGTGTCTCTCCTCAGGAAGGACCACCCCGGGTTCAGGGCCCAAGAGGCTGTTCACACTTGGCATCAGCCAGAACCATTGTTTGAACTGACAATAGACTGCTAAAGAAAGGACCACTCTCTTGAAAGGATGAACCATGAAATGCCGCTGATCTGAGGTTTACACTCCACAAGTAAATCACAAGGCTTCTCAGTCAGCAATGTGGAGGCAACTCATTATTGTATCACCTGCATATGTGTAAATAAATCTCTGGCTTACCAGCCAACCGTTCTCTCAGCCTCTGAGAGATTTACAGCACCAGACATGCCTGTGTTTTACAACTGAACTGCTCAACCTGGTTTGGTATTACATAATTGGAAACACAGCTGGCGTCCTCTGATCACACCAATGCTTCCTTCTTTGGCTGTGTAGAATTTGCTTCAGTGTTAAAGAGGACATGTAGTGGAAGGAAGGAACACTTCATAGAATTTAAATGCCATAGACGTCACAACACCAGCTTGGGTGAGGTATGCACGTGTGCGTGCGTGCATGCAAGGAGAGATTAATGGTGCAGAGAGTTTATCAGGGATATTAAGTGGAGTTAATAGCATTTTACATGCAGTGACTTCATGTGCTGCTTCTGCTCAGTTTTAAAATGTCATCTAACCGTATAAAAATCTATTCAGCTGTAGCCTTTATTATGAGAGCATCAATAACAGGAAAATCTAATTAGGGGATAAAAGGCTTGTGAGGAATGAAAGCCTTTTTTCATACTGAAATGGTAATAAATTATATGAAAGCCATGAAGGATATTCTTTCTTATGACCAGTGACAAGTACAAAGCTAGGCCTCCCCCCACATATGATGAAGTGAACTGTCTTGTTTCTTACCCAAACACTTCAGTTCAGAGTGTATGATTGTGTGTGCATATATATATCCTATATATATATATATAAAAGGCAAGCCATGCTGGTGATGACTCACCTACTCTCCCATTGGCCAATGGGGGAAGGTGCCTTGGTGTCTTATTGGCCCATCTCGATGACTCCTCCTTTCCTGTACCCCCACTTTTGATGCATTGCACCTTGGGAGTTGTAGTTCTCAGCTGCAACCATAGCAAAGGGAAGTAGAACTACAACTCCCAAGTTGGAAGCCCCAAGAGGCCGTGGGGCATTAGCAGGGAGTCAGTTAAACTGTTAATCAAAGTGTTAAATGGGAAGCAGCTTTGGAATTGAAAGGGGTTGATGGGAAAGGGAAGGCCTGGACATCTCTCTGAATTACAATTGATCTCCAGACTACATGGAGTCTCCAGACTACCCATGGAGAAAATGGTTGCTTTGGAGGGAAAGCTCTATGGCATTATACCTCACTGAAGTTCAACAAACCTGACCCTCCCCTTAGTTTTGCCAACCTCCAGGCAGCACCTGGAGATCTCCAAGATCAGTTCTCCTGGAAAAAAATGACTGTTTTGGGCAGTGGACGCTATGGCATTATACCCTGCTGAGGTCCCTCCCCACCCAAACCCTGCCCTCCACAGGCTCTACCCTTCAAATCTACAGGTATTTCATAACCCAGAGTTGGCAACCCTGTAACCACTTGAATCCCAGAAAACATGTCATAGGAGGAGGTTCTTTTCTACCTTAGCTGCTACTGCATAGCCCCAAATCAACATAAGTCAGGGGTGGAGGGAACCATACCTATTACCATGTGGCTCTCCTCCCATACTACCCACTTGGGGCAGCAGAATGACTTGAGACAGCCCTGCCTTATAGCTAAGCAGAAGGAAATAAACATGGCTTGCCTCCCTCTATTTCCCCCTTTCCTCCACTGCCCCACCAGCCACAGCTCGGACACTCACCTGGAGCCTCTTTCTAGAGCCCTTTGTATTTCTTCCCACAATGGGCCTTATTTTGTGTGTGTCTGTGTGGTGTGTGTGTGAGAGCAAGAGAGTGAGAGAGATAAAATAGAGATGTGTGGCCCCATCTGTGGGTATCTGACACTAAACAGGGGAGGCGTCTGATGGTCAAGCAGGTATCTCTCCACTGACTGATCTTCTGCCCGGCCCAAGGCCTGACCTTCAGGCTCAGATAGGGCTGCCAAGTACTGGTGACTTACTGGTGGGGGGGAGTTGTTCTCCCCCCGGGAGCTCTTCTGGTGCATGCACTTTGCGTGCGTGCCACGGCGACGTAATGACGTCACCCGGAGGTGACGTCATCACATTGGGGGCATTGCCAGGGCGATTGCCAGAGGGGCGATTGCCAAAAAGGGGCGATTGCCAGAGCGTTGCCCTGGCAATGCCCTCGACGTGATGACGTCACCTCCGGGTGACATCATTACACGGGGGAAGTCGTCCTCACCGGACGACTTCTGGGGCGAGGTTCCCCCCGCCGGCCGAATGCCGGCCGGCGGATCGGGAACCCCTATAGCGGGGGATCCCCTGCCCCCTGGGCTGACTTGGCAGCCCTAGGCTCAGAGCCAATGGAAAAGAGACCTTTGGCTCACACCTCTGGGCATTCCCACGCCTGTGTGCAGAGAGAATAAATTCAGCAAAAATGTTATTCAGCTGCTGCTAACCAGCAGGATCTTTCCCAGTTCCTGTCCACCAGGAATGGACTAGCTCATATAGTGACCAGCATTTATATATATACCTAGTCAGATCTTTCAACTAGAGGTAGGACCAAGGATCTTGTGCATGCAAAGCATGTGCCCTGTCACTGAGCTTCCCCAAACTCACATGCATTCACATAATACAATCTGTAGAAAATCTCTGCTTTTTGGTTACCCAAAACCAATTACAATATACCATTTGGCCACCATCTCTATCACAAGCAAGAGCATGGATACTGAGTTGTGGCCATTCCAGCTGTGTCATCCAGCCAATTACCAGCATCTGTGATGGGATCAAAGGTCCTCAGCAGCAGGGCAATAACAGGCAACCTTTTCCTTCCTGTGTGAAGCAAGACTATAATGTACTTCGGGCTGTAATGAGACATATTGGGGGGGGGGGGAGCAGGGGAGATTGTCAATCTAAATCACAGAATAAATGAGCAAATGAAGCCTGACAGAAAGAAAAATGGGGATAAGTACAGTAGAGCAACCAATTACTGAGAAAGGGGCTTATTTTTCTCCCTCTCTGCAAGGAATGACAGAACTGAGACTACGATCAGATGTCAGCATGTTTCAGAATACACTCTTTTCAGCCTGAACACTGTGCATGAGAGCTTTTGGAATACACTTCCATTTCTGTATTTCAGCAACCAGACCGAACCAAGTCACAAAATAAGTTGTATGTAAAACATGATCTCTTACCTGGTAAATCAGCCTACATGATCTTCCTTGCTTTGCTTCTTCATTATAGTCTTATGGCCCTATTGTCTCATCAAGAAAGGTGGAATATAAATGAAGTAAATAAATAAATGACATGCCTGGGGGGAGCCAGAGCCTATGAGCAAAAATAGTAATGTTTCTAAACCATGGTAGATATCTCAGCAGTGGACTTCAGTGTCTGTCAGTGGTTTGGACCAAGTGCCCAGGAACAGTTGAGACCAGGGCTCTTTTTGTAGAAAAAGCCCAACAGGAACTCATTAGCATAATAGGCCATACCCAACAGCAGAAACATATTAGCATATTAGGCCACACACCCAACAGTGCAGCTCCCTCCCAGGATCAGCTTCCCCAGGTGCCCCATGGCTTGCGGGGCACATGGGGAACCTGAGGGAAGGAAGGCAGTTTCTGGATTGGCTTTCCCAGGCACACTGCAGCTGCAGGCGCCTGGGGAACCCGAGGAGGGGAGGCAGTTTAAACTGCCTTCCCTCCCTGGATCAGCTTGGCTTCCCCAGGCACCCCGCAGCTTGTGAGGCACCTGGGGAACCTAGGGGGTGGAGGCAGTAGGCGTGGCCGACTTGGAAGCCAGCCGGAACTCCGTTTCTGTGCATTCCTGCCCTGGTTGAGACCCTTTTCTAGCTGATGAAACAGGACAGACGGTGTCCATGTGAAAAGAAAGTGCTGCTTCAGACACAGGAAGAGACACCTAGTTGACAGTCTGTAAGTTTTGACCTTCAAAGCCCTACGTGGTTTGAGACCAACGTACCTTCAGGACCATCTGTCTTGGTACTTCCCTCAAAGAGTGTTATGCTCAATAGACCAACACTTACTGGTGATTCCCGGCCTGAAGGAGGTCTGCTTAGCCTCAGCAAGAGTTAGAGCCTTCTCGACTCTGGCAGCAGCCTGGTGGAACACTCTCCCAGGTGATATCCAGGCCCTGTGGGACTTATTACAGTTTCACAGGGCCTGTAAAATGGAGATGTTCCACCAGGGCCTATGGTTGAGGCAGTGGACCTCTATTAGTATTGGCCTCCCCAGCATGCTCCAGTGCATTATATTCCATTTTATATGAATTGTACTTACCAGCCCACCTCTTGCAATATTGGTCTACAATCTGTTATGCACATATGTGGATCGGCCTCAGAAATAGTTATATTTGGCACCACAAATGAAATTATTTTATAAATGATTTTACAATTTGGATTTTAGTTAATTCTGATACTGTTGATTGTTTATCCTAATGTATTATATTGTATTATATTGCTATATAGTGATTATTGGATTGTTGTAACCTGCCCTGAGCCCAGCTATGCAGGGAAAGGCGGACTCGACATTTAGATAGTTAGTTAGTTAGTTAGTTAGTTAGTTAGTTAGTTAGTTAGTTAGATAGATAGATAGATAGATAGATAATGAGAGTTCAGCTCCATGGCAAATGGAGAACACTGTCCTTAAGAGCTAGATGAAGAAAGTTGTGTCACCTTCTGCTTAAAGCCGTCAGATATGTTAGTGAAATAAAATGTGTTTGTTGATGGCATACCTGACTATTCAGACTCAATGAATGTTTTCCAGGACAATTTTCCAGCCAGCTTAGGTATAATGTACTACTTACCAAAACAAAACAAGCAAACAAAAAAATCCTCACCCCAAACCAGAATAATACAATAAAAAAACCCCAACACTTGGCAATGAATTTTTATCACAATTCAATGAAATACCATTTAGCTTTAGGACACTGTGAACTATAAGTAGACAGGCAAGAACCCATTATTACATTTATTTGTTCTTAATGTTGTTGACTTGGTGTGACAGTGGCATTGGGCCAATTGATTTGTCCCAAGTACAGTACAACACAATTTGTATTTTTAGCTTGCCAGGCATCACAAGGTACACACTGATTATCACACATTTGAAACATAAACCCTGAAAGCTAACAATTAAATGGGGCATTTGTTTCATAATGAAAGATACCAAGAAAACCTTTTTGGAAGTTTCGTATGAACCACACCAATCCTTTCCATTCAACACCACAATGGGCATCTCAAGAGATGACAGTTCAAAAGGCGTATCAAGTTACAGGAACTTAACAGTAACTACAGTAGAAATGCTATCAGATTGGATTTTGTACTTTCCTGTATTTTTCTGATATATAACCTAACCTATTCCTAAGGCTGTGAATGGGAAATATGTTTCACAATTCCTAAGGCCCATAAAACATACTGTTACAAAGAACACATGGATCCTGTTAGTTGGAATGTATGGCAGTACGTAGAAGAATGACTAGCAAATACTTGCTCTAATTTGATAGTCTAATTTTTAAAACACCAGTAACCAAGAGGTTATGAAGATGTGATGAATGCTGATGGCAGTGGCCAAATCTCCTCAGAAAGGCTGCAGCCTTCTTGCCAGATGTTTACTTATATGTGCCATTTTTCCATAGAAAATTTGCTCAGTGATGTAGAATAAAGTGAGCAGTAAGCTTAGGACAGATAAAAGTACATTTTCACCAAAAGATTAATTAACACATGAATTAACTGTCGCAAAAAGTGGCGGCGGCTACAGGCATAGATAGCTTCAAGATGGGAGTGTATAAACATGTGGAGCAGAGGTCCGTCAGTGGTTATTAGCCACAAGCTATAGATGGAATACTATGTCTGGTGCAGTGATTCTCTGTATTCTTGGTGCTTGGGTGGCAAAAGTGAGAGGGCTTCTGGCCCCACTGGTGGACCTCCTGATGGCACCTTGTAGTTTTCACCACTGTGAGACAGAGTGTTGGACTGGGTGGGCCATTGACCTGATCCAACATGGCTTCTCTTATGTTCTTAAGAGAGAACTGGAGAAACATCAGTAGGGGACTGAAATGGGTTTTCTGGATTAGGTCTGGCAAACTGGGTGATGGGAAATTAAACAACAACAGCTGGAGAAATGCACAGAGCCATCAGTGGATTTAGAAGGGTGTAACTGTGCTTAGGATAGCAATGTTGGCCATAGAACATAGCATTTTGTTTCGTTGTAAGATTAATGCTTCCTGCTTTATGCATGTTTCTGCACGCTCTCTTTGGTGTAGTGGTTAAGAGCAGTGGACTCTTATCTGGAGAACTGGATTTGATTCCTCAACTCCTCCACATAAAGCCAGCTGGTTGACCTTGGGTGAGTCACAGTTATCTCAGAGCTGCTCTCTTAAGGACAGTTCTTGCAGAGCTCTCTCAGCCCCACCTACCTCACAGGGTGTCTGTTGTGGGGAGAAGAAGCTGCTCTGAAACTCCCAGTGAAGGGTGGGGTATACATCCAACTCTCCTCCTCCTCCATATCTGTAAACAGATTACTATATGGACACCCCAAGTGTTTCAGGTGTGGCGTCTCCAAAGGAAAGTTATCCAATGAACTCTGCCTTGACTGACCATTTAGGACAGTGGACTGCCAAATGCCTTTGAGAGGAATGTGACTGCTTTCTAGTAAGTAACTCTTCTCTCTTTTTAAAAAACAGAAAAAGGCATCCACCTATTATGGTTCCTGCTATGAAGAAGCATAAATGCTAACCCCATTATTTAAATATGTCAAGTTTGTGCTGTTGGAATCCCACTGATGAAAGCAAACAAAATATCATATCCTATGTTGAACGAACACAGACCAAAAGCCTGCCAACTGCTGCTGTTGGAATCTCCTTGCTCTGATCCCAGAACAGCAGCTGTAAGCCTGTAGAACTCTACATTACACAAAATTCTGCAATTCTGTCCTCTGCGTTTTTCCTTTTAAAAAGCAGCTTTTGGCAGCCGGTAGTAGGACATGTGGGAAGAGGCTGTTTACCTCTTTCTCCATTTTAATTTCCCAGGCTACAGTCACCCTTCCCCAAATGCTTTTTCACCGATGGAGGAAAGAAATGCATCTCTCTCCTCCTCCCTCTCTGTAGGTAAAAATGTGTGTGTGTGTGTGTCTATGTGTCAGATAATCTTTCCTCCAGGATGGTGAATTTTACTGAACATCATTGTGCTTTTTATTTAAAGAAGAAAGAAAAAGAATCCTTCATTTTGGGAAGAGCGGATGGCACTTTGGAAAGTTGGACTGTGCGTTGTCAGACAGACCCTGCTGAAAAACTTCCCTGTCTCTTTGCTCATGTCTTTGTGTTAACAAAAGAGACCTGCATGGTGTGCATTAGAGTATCTTCAGCAGACAGCAGTGAAAGAAGTGTCAGGAGTGTCTCCCTTCCCTTTGCAGGCTACTGCCCAGATGGACAGCACCGCCTTTTATTATGGTTGCCAGAAAAGGGCCTTGCAATATGATTTCAGTCTTTTTGAAATGATTGGTGTACAACAGCCACACTCCAGAAGGCATTTGTGGAAATCAAGCTATGAGTCAGAATGAGCGAGCATTGGTCAATGTATGTTTCCAGGGCCAGGTCTTTGATTGCAGGTCTAAAATCCTGTTTTTCAGGACATATTAAGAGAGAAAAGAACTACTAGCATCTGTCAACTATGCACATTTTCTTTGGAAGACAAAAGAGATCAAGAAATGTGTACAAATTACTTTATTGACAACATTATGGTCATTGTGGTTTTTTTTAGTTGCCTTGAGCCTTTCATGAAGGAAAAGATCATTCTTAATGTCTATACAGATGAATGATGGATCTATGGAAAGACATCTTTAAAGGGGGGCACAATTGCACATGCTTCTTTGGATCACTTTACTCTATGGACTGTGGCACTACTAATTTTGTTGGCTTCTAATGTTAGTGAATACAAAGTGGAGTGCTTTTGGGACAGCAAACTGGGGCAACTTAAAAAAACAACATGGGAGATTAAAAATTAGGGCAGCCAAGACAAATATCACTAGCCAATTAACTGATTTTTAAAATTTTTGCCGAATAGATTGTTGCCTCCAGACTATTTCAGTAGCCCAGGAAAGTTGCTGTTCTGTAAATATTAATTCCCTCTGTTTTTTAAAGCATGTGACTCAGATGCCTGCCAAATGGATTGCACTGTGTTTGTGTTGGAGAGTGTCTTAATAATATCCATGTCTCACACCTTCCTTTCTCTTTTTAGTACTCACTGTGTGACTTTCTTGTCCACTACACATGGTGCCTTTCCTTTACCTAGGAAAATGAGGGCAGATTTCTACAAGCTTGAGAGACAGTGGCCTATATTTGCATTGAATGCTGTTTTCCTCGCATTCCTTTCTATTTCTGCAGCCTCAGATAACCCACCAGAAAGATCTTTCCATGGGACCCACATGGAGGAATAACTTCATGGATTGGAGTGCTGAAACTCTCTCTCTCTCTCTCTCTGTGAAATCAGTCCTTTTTGTATTTTCTGCAAGTACAGCCTCACTGATGGCAGACAGAGGAGGGCTCAGTTCCACCAGCTTCCCTTCTTCATTGCAGCACAATGGCTTGTCTGAGTATTCCTCTGTGTGGGTTCCATGACCTGGAGTAAGCTTTCTGGGGGTCAGAAGGGCCTGTGGAATGGAACAGAACACTCTCTCCACCTTTTTGTGTACATATTAGTCTTGCTGTTTTTCTCCTCATGGTGGCCCTTGGCCCCAATCCCCTGCCCTCAATTATTTAAGCAGCAGAAGGAAAAGGGGGGGGGGATAGCACTGATGATGATGCTCTAGGAATTTCCTCGATCTCTGTGGTAAAGACCATAGAGATTGTAGGGATTCCTAGAGTGTCACCCAGAAGTGACATCACATACTCTGACCCTCCACCTGGAATTGATGTCACATTCTTCATCACACTCTAGGAATTCCCCCAATCTGTATGGTCTTTACCATGGAAACTGGGGATGTTCCTAGATCATCATGGAGGAGGTGACATCCAGTGTTCCCTCTAAGCTGAGTTAGTGTGAGCTAGCTCACAGTTTTTTAGCATCTGGCTCACACATTTTTGTCTTAGCTCAGGAAGGATGGCTCCAAGGCAAATTAATTTATTCAGGAGCTAAATCGCTCACTACCAACTTTAATGCCAATAGCTCACAAAGTAGAATTTGTGCTCACAAGACTCCACAGCTTAGAGGGAGCACTGGTGACATCACATTTCCTGTAACTCCACCCACCCTAGGCACTGCCCCAAATCTCCTAACATTTGCCAGAGCAAGGCTGACAATACACACATGATTGGATACAGGCCAATGCAAGCAAGATGGTGCAGAATACTAAGGTTTCTTTTTAAAAAGCCAGAAGGTTCTTGATAGCCATTGGCTACCCTAGTTTTAGCAGGCCTAGCTATTCCTCTTCATGTTTCTCTAGGACTTGGAAACATCTTTATTTGTGCACAAAGCACCCCCCCCCCCCAAAAAAAAAAAACTCCAGAGAACTTCTCAGTGCCTCACTATCATTTATATATACCATACACAGGAACAGAAGTTTTGAGGCAGATATTAACAAATCTGGCATCAAGAGAACCTCCGTGTTGATCAGGCAATTGACCCAAAGAGATTTTAACAAGAAAAACAATTACAAGGTTTTTCCAGTTTTTGGCAGCTTGATGGCAGGCGCACTCTCAACTGAGCTCTGTATGTAGTAGACTGCAAACCCGGCGATTGGGAGAGGTGCCGACTGGATTCCGGTTCCTCCCGGAGCCCTTGTAGGGGGCTCCTAGGCTGGGATGTGAAAGGTGCTTCTCTCAAGGTATCAGCTGAGAGATTGAGGCGCCTCTTTGTCCTGAGAGGTCCCGCCGCCAGGGAGCCTTTGGGCATGCAAAGCAGCACACCCATCAGTGAGCAAAGAATGAAGTATTAAAATTAAAGATACCTACCTGCGGTGCAGAGCAGAAGAAGCATGAGTCAGCAGTCCACTCAATTGGACATTTAAGCATTTCCCAGTCTGGAAGAAAATGAGGGAGGGGGAGGTAAAAAGTTTGCCCCCTCCTTACTTTTAAAAATCTGCAAAACAGAGGGCTGGGTTCATTGGCGCTGCATCTGTACTTCAAGTGATCTGGAAATTTGCTTAAAGCGCTTTCCTTAAAGAACTTTTTCTGAAACCGAGACCCCCCCCCCTCTCCCCCAGAAGGAAAAATGACTGGCAGGAGAGAAAAAATGGCATCCAGAGGGAAACCCTCTCCAAAAGCTACAGCTCCTTTTCTTCCTGTTAGGAAGCTACTATAAACTTTCCAAACATGTTGTCAGCAGCATTGTGCCTTCTGCTGGACCAGATGTCTATAATGAATCAAAGCATTGATGCTCTTCATAAAGATATTAAACAATCCAATGTTAAAATAGAAGAAGTGATCAAATCAACTAAATCTACTGAAGCTAAAACAAAAATACTGAATCAAAGACTACAAGTGGTGGAGAAAGAGCGAGCATCTGACAAGGATCAACTTCTGAAGCTGCAAATGGAACGAGCAGTTTATATTCTGCAATTTCAAGGTGTCCCAGAGCAAAAAATTGCAAATTTAAAAGAAATCTTAAGTGAAACTCTGGCTCCAATAACAGGTCTGCAAGCAGATTATCTACAAAGCGATATGGATATTGTCTATAGGATATATTTGGATTTTGTGAAGAAGAATAACCTGCCTGGAGAAATTGTAGTGAAATTCTCTAAGAGATCAACAAGAGATGTGGTGCTCAAGGCCACTAATGGGACAATCCCAAAAATCAAAGAAGTGGAAATCAAGGTACTAAAAGACATTCAATTTGAGATGAAGAAAAGAAGAAAGCAATACAAAAATCTGATAAAATTCTTGCAAAAGAACGCCACCCCTTATAGGTGGATTTTTCTGGAAGATTTGGCTTTCAATTACAAACGAGAAAAAAGAGAAGATCACCTCTCTTAAAAGTGCAGATACTTTCTTGGAATTCCATCAAAAGCTACCAAAAGAGACAGCAGAGGAAGAGAAAGAAGAAGAGGAAGAAGACATTATACATGATTTGGGAAGTTTGTCCTCATCGAGTAGTTCTTCAAAGGACTCTGATTCAGCAAAGGGGGCAGCAGCCACTAAACAACTGGCAGTCCAAAGAGAACTGGTTAAACCAAGAAGAAGGAGGAGGGGAAAATAGTTATTCTCTGTTGCTTTAAGCTTAAAGTTTTAGATATATATACCACTTGCTTGAATTTACACGTGCATAGCCAATATTGCTTTAAATCTACTATCACATTTCTGTTTAACTTGGTTTAAGGGGAACTTCATTTATATATGTATCTGAAAAGCGTTTTTACATTCTTTGCTTTAAGTAGGGATAGTTTTGTAGTTTTAGGGATAGATTTTTTATAGTTGTAGAAAATACAATAAAAATTTATAAAAAAGAAAGAAAAGAAAAACAATTACAGGATTGTGGGAGAAGTCATTCAGTTCCCTCTCCTGAACAAGAACCCAGATACTTCTGGCCACATACTTGTATAAGCTCATCAAGGTAAAATAAATAAAGATACTTGTATTGCACACAAGATGAATAATGCTGCTAAGAACAGGAAAAACAGAATGTATCCATGTAATAGTGATGTACATTATTTGCCTATCAGAATGAAGAAGCAATAATTAACCCGAATCCACATCATTGAACTTGCAGGTCCCACTGAGGTCTTCAGACATCACAAATAATACACTGAAAACATCCTGGTTTTGGAAGCCTTTGACCTAACCATAATTTGTTTTGAGACCCAAATCTGTATGCTCCAACCTCCCCCTCCCTATTCTAAACTAAGATTAAACCATGATTTACAATTGCAATTTGTGAACAAGAAACAAACCCAGTTTGTTGAAGCATCTGAATTCAGATATAACCTCAAATTATGGCTAGATTCATGACTTCCTAAATCAGGAGTCCTTGGTCTCAACACCATGTCTAAGGAAATGGAGGAGAGCGCGGTACCTTTTAAGGCTTCTTAACGTCACAAACAAATGTTGATTGTTTTGGGATGTCTGAATATAGCCTGATGCACTATCCATGTTAGTCTGATTGACAAACTGGGGCCCAACTTGGACAGCATAAATAAGCCAGACTAGAAGATGACTCCTAACAAACTGTTTCCCCTATGTTCCTCTACAACCCAGTTGGGGCCTCATGCTAGTATTCCCTCCTTCCAGTTCAGTACTACAGTGTTAAATTAACTGCTGGAGAATTTATTTTACCTTGATGAGCTTATACAATGTCTGCAATGATGTTCTGGTTTGAATATTCAGACCCAGGAGAGAGCATGGTCTTGGCCAACTCTCGTTCCCAAACAACAAGAAGGTTTTTATACCCTGCTTTTCTCTACCTTAAGGAGTCTCAAAGCGGCTTACAATCTCCTTCCCTTCCTCTCCCCATAACAGGCACCTTGTGAGCAGTGTTCCCTCTAAGCTGAGTTAGTGTGAGCTAGCTCAGTTTTTTTAGCCTCTGGCTCACACATTTTTGTCTTAGCTCAGGAAGGATGACTTCAGGGCAAACTAATTTATGCAGTAGCCAAATCGCTCGCTCACAACTTTAATGCCAGAGTAGCTCACAAAGTAGGATTTTTGCTCACAAGACTCCACAGCTTAGAGGGAGCATTGCTTGTGAGGCAGGTGGGGCTGAGAGAGTTCTGAGAGAACTGTGACTGGCCCAAGGTCACCCAGGAGGCTTCATGTGGAGCAGTGGGGAATCAAATTCGGCTTTCCAGATTAGAGTCTGATGCCCTTAACCACCACACCACCCTGGCTCTCTGATATGTTTATGTGCTTTTCCACCTCAGCTTTTTAACTGGCTTGGTTTTTATTGTTGTGTTTTATTGATCCATTTTAAATTATGCATTCTACTGGCTTGCCTTGTTTTATTGACTTGTTTTATTGCATGATTTGTTGCACTTATTTTTTATTGCTTTGCTTGGTTTTGGTTAATTGTCTTAGTTGTGAGCTCCCTTGAAATGTCTGGCGAGGTGGCATACCAGTTCGCTAAACAAACAGACATGAGTGAGAGAGTTACATCTGTTGGCTACTTGCTGTTATGTGATAAATCTGATTTGTTGGGGAAAAGTAGTCAACCCTAGATCTAGATAACCAGGTTTAATTTTAGCATTGCAGTAAACTAATTTTCAGCTCCTTTAGGGTTTAACCTGTGTTCAATAAATTCAGTTTCTTCAACAGAATAACAATAAAAAATTGATCAGTCAGTAGAGATCAGGTTTTTTAAAAAGCCACTTTTAAAATGTACATATTTAGAAGACAAAAAGTCTCCAAAAGATTGTGAAATATTTTTTTAGTTTAAACCTAACATCTCCATACTGTAGAATACTTCCCCTCTCTTCCTGAAGCCTGAATGCTTATCTCCTAATTTATAACCATTCAATAACCATCAGCTAGTCATCAGCATAAACATAGGAATGGGCAGTTAGCAGAGGTGCAATGTTTGAGAGGTGGAAAAAATCCCAAATCTTGAACAGTGATGGCAGTTTTTTCCTTACCCTGTCAATCAAGCATGTTTGGACCACTGGTCTGATCTAGCAGGCTCTTCTCATGTCTGAATTTCTGAGAACCTGATAACGGTTGTCTATGTACCAGCATCCTGGACTAGGAGGCAAGGTGGTTTTTTTTAAAAAAAGAACTAACTGTCATCTATCTCCATTTGTACACAAATTCTCATAACAAGAAGCAAAGCTAAGATATAGTCTTGCGGGGAATGTAACAAATTAATTCTCATCATTCAGCAGTAAAAATAACAGTCAGAGGTAAAATGGCAGAGGAAGCAAAAAAGGACAAATAATTTCCAGCCATGGGGAAGTCTGGTTAGTCTAGGAACATGGTTGCTTTGTATTCTCAAAAGAGACTCCAGTAGGATTTCAAAATAAAATGAAAACAAGTTCAGTTGGGGTCAGGAACTAGATTTGAGGCATGGAGTGCTTTGCTCAGGGCATGATGAGGAATTAACTCTGATCATAATAAAAAATAAAAAATAATTTGTTCAAAGAACTGTAACAACTCAATCTCTCATGGGCAATTCAAGATGTGCTACTGTCAAAACTTGGGTAGACTGCTGAAAGAAGGAAACAAAATCAAGAAAATGGCCTGATGCTTTGAGAATGCTAATGCGATGGATGTCTTCATTGTTTAGCAAGTGGATCCCTCTACCAGGGTTTGTCAAGAGGCTCATCTACACAGACCTTAAGATCATGGCTGGAAAGAACTCTTTTGGTTGGTTTTACACGGCCTGAGTTTTGAGGTCTAGCTAATGGGTCAGAATGAGCCACGTTGAGCAGTTCAAAGATAAATGCTGAGAAGACCTTCTCAACACAGTTCAGTAATGAAGATGCCTGCCAAGGCCGCCTGCAGAATAACCATCCTGGTGAAGGCTTAGGTACTGTCCATCTCTGTATTTCCCCAAGTGACTGAAATTTAACTATTCTTGCTTCCCCTAGCTTGCCTGTTCCCCTCCTGTCATGGCAATAAAATATGAAGCCTATGTATATTCAACAGCAGTAGGTATCAAAATACCAGGAGGGGGTGTTACGGTATGAAGGAGGGGGATGCTGTCTTTCTTTGCTAGGAAACTCCCTTAGAGCAAGGGTTTTCTGGAAAACACCTGGTAACCAGTTGCCACCACTCAGGACCTCCTGAGAACATAGAGTGACCCACTGAGAAGGTACTTTTCCAGCACAGTACTAGAGCAATAACGAAGTGACAGAGAAGAAGCCCTAGACAATACCTTATAACCAACTATGTGTTGGGAGTAACTGGTTAGTAAGTCCAGTATCCCGTCTCAATTTAGCAGACTGCACCTTGGCTACACACAGTAGAAGCCCTTTGTTCTCAGTGTGCTAGCAGAGTTACTAAAGTTACACAGAACCACTTTTCAATTTCAAGACTAATAATAGTCCTTTTATTTAGGAACTACATTGTAGATAGCGAAGCTTAAGAAATAGAGACAGAACTAATCTAAACTACCTTGGATGGGTCTGGATGCAAGGAGGCATCCAGCCTCCATTGGGTGTGTGAGTCTGTGAGAGGGAGAAGGGAAGGAAGGCAGGCAATTTCCCTGTAATCTGTCAGTCTACTTCAAAGAACAGTGACAGGCGAGTAAACAGGAAGAAAACCCACAGTTTGCCTGTCTGTCTCACTGACCTGTTTGCAACCCTCTCTTGGAGGCTGAGGCTTGTGACAGCATCTAGGCCTTCTCTTCCGACACTATGTAGCGCCCATGCAGTCTAGCATATAACACAAATATTCAGAGAAATACCCCAGAAAAGTAAATTGTACTAAGCAAAGCCAAAAATGCCATTATAAAAAGGGGGGGAGGGGTGGTTGGATATAAAAATGTGGTGGAAAAAGGGGCAAAAACAAAAATACAGGGAAAAGTCACAGAGCACACAGCACAGAGATGTTCAAATAAAAAGCAATAAAGTTGGACTAAGTTAGCCAAATATGTTACCTTGGCTACAGCAGGTTTCTTAGAGCATGGGCAGAGCTCCTTGCACTAACAAGATGTTGGAGGAATCCTTAATCCTACCCAATCTCCTGGGGACTCCGTTTATGCTGAAGACTGAAAACTGAAGACGGGAAATCCCCAAATGTCCAAATATTTGTGTTCAATGGAATTGAACCTAAACTGACCTCTCTAAATGATAAACTGATTTCTTCAATCTCATGCAAATCTTCATCTCTGATATAAGAGGCTTCTGTTACCAATCAGAGACATAAAATGTAGTCCCACCTCCATCAAACACCTGGTAATGGTTCTGAACTTAAGAACATAAGAGAAGCCAATGTTGGATCAGGCCAATGGCCTATCCAGTCCAACACTCTGTCACACAGTGGACAAAAATACCAGGTGTCATCAGGAGGTCCACCAGTAGGGCCAGGACACTAGAAGCACTTCCCACCAGGACCCCCTCCAGGACAAACAGATGGCCTGGCCCAAATCGGATTGTCCGTTGACCAAAAGGACTAAATCTGGCATTATGGTCCAATATAGAATGGAATGTGTCATTCTAATGTAATCTCTCATGTCCAAGATTCCAGAGGCTCTTGGTGGCACTCTTGAGCCCTAGCAAGGTTTTAGGGTTTTTGTCATGGAGGGTTATTGCATTTGAAAAGAAAACTGTCTCCAAGTGTTTACTGTTGAGAGTACCGATATTATTTTATTTGTCAAAAGGTGTACTGACAGCAGGCCAGCTGCAGCAAAAATGTTCGAGGGAAGGTGGCCAAACACAGAAAACTTTGGCTTTCTTTCTCAACTATAGCTGTTTTTTAAATATTGTCTTTTAAAATTATGGGCCCAATCCAACAAAGTGAGTTTGTCAAAGCATGAGTGATGGATAGAAGGTAGACTAGATAGACTTATGGGGAATGAACCCATTTTCTTGAGCTGTCATTTTATGCTGCCTCTATGTGGGTCTAGATGTTGCCATTGGTGGAGGAACTCTTCCTTATTACTAGATCATATCAATTGTGTTATTAGTATCATTCTTTGTTTTGCATTTTATTTAAAACAAAGTGTACATACTACTGACAACATAATGCAATCTATTTTCACCAAACAGTTATGCAGCTTGATAAAACAATCCCTGAATGGAAAGAACATGGATGCCATTGTTCATATATATCAGACAAAGCTAATTTTTGCCTCTGGGGGTGAAACAGGGTGAGGAATTGCATTGTGACAACTTTCCCACAGCAGTACTTGTTTGTGCAACTGTTAGCTGTTCAAGAGCATTATTAATCCTAAAAATCTTTCTGGTTCAGCTCTTGTGGGCTTTCAAGTGTTGCCACATCAGGTACAAACTCTCATCTGCAGTGTGACTAGGTGGCTCTTCTGCTTGCAGCAGTGTCTGGCAGTCTCTGTGAATGGTTCAAACCATTTCTGAACCACTTTTTTGAGAGACAGAGTGGTTATCCCTGTGCAGGACCAACTATTCACTCATGTCGCTAGGTTAAAAAAAAGATGGTTATGAAGGGTCAGACAGTCAACATCACCTGTCCATTTATTCCCTGGGGGGCACAAGGATTCACCTCTGAATTTATAAACTGATGAGGATAAGGTGGAAGTGCTGACTGTATTTCCTGTGGGCCTTATACCTACAACTTTCACCACTTGTACTTGTGTACATAGGTCTGAGGTGGAAGCACTTCCTGTAATATGCAATAGGCACCTTTGGCCTGGCAACTAATAGGAGAGTGGGGAGGAGACATAGGCGAGTAGTCATCAGTGACAGAATGATGTCACTTCTGGAATTAATGTCATGCTGCTCTAGGAATTGCCATAGAATTTTACCATAGAGTTTTTGGTGATTTCTAGAGAGGACTGATGTCACTTACAGGTTTCCCCCAGAAGTGGCAGCTGTTCTCTCTAGGAATCATAGGAAACAATATGGTTTAAACATAGAGTTTCTAGCAATTCCAAGAGAGGCATGATGTCATTTCCAGGTTCTCCCTGGAAGTGACATCACACCATTGGTATGACATTTTTAAAAAATTCTTCCGTCACTAAGAGTGGCATCAGGAAAGAGGAGCTGGGGGTGGAGCACTCTACCCCAATGGGGGACTAGCACCCTAAGGCACCTACACACGATTCCTGCCAAGTTAGAGGCCTGATAGCCACTCTACATATTTCCAGGGGTGAGGATCACTCACTAAACAGGATCTGCCTTCAGACTGCAATCTTTAATTTAGGCATTTTGAACTTGCTTTTCTCTGCTCAGTATGAACTCAAAGTGGCTTACCAATCAACATACAGACTCCCATACAGACTACCCCCCCCCCATACATATCTGCATCAAGGCAGACAGCAGTGCAGAACAGGTGGTAAAAGCTGTGTCCTTTGATGGAACCAATGTCCCTGGGCAGGCACTTTTATACCGTAGTACTGTAATGATAGGAAGAGCTGGAAGAGCTGCCATATATTATATACTTAATTTTAAAATACTTTTAGCCCACCTTTCTCCCATAACTGGGACCCAAGATGGCTTATAATGAAAGTCATACTAAACTGATATAACAGTACAATAAGACAGCCCTTAAAAGTCTGTCACATAAGGGCCCCGTCCACACTGTCACTTTTGGCACTCATTTCTCCCTATTGCTTTGGGTTCCTCCCCCTTTTCCTCATATGGGGGGTGGGAGAACCTGAAGCAATAGGGAGAAATGAGCAACAAAAGTGACAGTGTGGACGGGGCCAAGAAGACTCAGGTAGGAGAGGTCACAACTGGCCTTCCTCAGCCCTAGGTGGAACCCTCTGTCTCTCGGCAGGGAAACCCAACATGTTTTTTATGCTGAGACATCACATAACCAGTTGCTAGCAATTAACATTAAGTTAGCAGTTCTACAACTCAGACTTTCGATTTGGGAAGCGTAAGCTGCAGAGAACATCTGCTGCTTGTCCACCATCATTCCAGTATCGATTACTTTACCTATGGAGTATTGCTGATCTGGTAAGAACTTGTGGCTCTCTGTCAGCTGCTGCCTAAGGAGGTTGAAGCAGGTGGTCCTGTATTTCACATCAGGATTCAAGGTCAGTACAACCATGTATCTTAACATAAACTGAGCCACTAGAAACCTTATTGTACACAAGGGGCAATGAAATATATACAAATTCTAAACACACTGTCTTTGGGTGACTTCTACACACTTCTAAGGGCTAAGCAACACACCACGTAGGAGATTTATAACTGGATATGAAATAGAGGATTGGAGGGGTGGAGTAAGATGGACTGCCAGTCCCTTCAGGGCAACAGAAGAAAGGAGAACCTTTCCCACATTATTTTTTCCAATAAAGATAGCTTCCCCACTGAAAATTATTCCCACAGCAAGGAGATGGAAACAGGTTATGGATTCCCCTAGGTAACATATGGCTTAGTCCTAATTTCAGTTTGCCACTACAATGGGAAAGCTGACAGCCTGATGATTGCACTGCAGAAAACAGCATATAGCAGTAGGTAGGGTGATTACTATCCTGACTGAGATAGGTTGAGCTTACCAGATCTCACCTGTCACAGGTATACTTTTGAGACTCCCATGCAGAACAAGGAAAGCTAAAAAAAAAAGTGTTAAAACTTGACATTCAAAAGCCAGAAAAATGACCAATGTGGATATACCAATATTTAAGCAGATCCAGTTGTATTTAAGGGGAGAAAATGTATAAAAAACAATAGCTCATTCTACATTGTACCAAACCGAAATCAAAAGTCACTTTCCTTAATAGACAGTTCAACTTGGAGCTAATATGTTTAATTCTACTTTACACAGTTTGTAATATGAAATTAGCTCATGCCCTCGTGCTCAGCATTAATCAGGAACAGCAATCACTTCCTGTTTATATATTCACCAATACTATTTCTAATTACAAGCACATCTTTACCCTTAAGTGTACATTCAAAGGTAGCCTTTTCACTCAGTCTCACTCAGCTTCCTTTTTTATTAGTCTCCATCTCATGTGGCTTTTGACCATGTAGGTCCCATAACAACATTTTGGGTGGTTAAAGTGGACTTCTCTGTCCATTTTTCACCAGAGGAAAAGCTGGTTGGATCCAGCCCAGTTTCCAGACAGAAGTGTACTTGATTTCTCCCTTACTTTCCATGGTTTGTTTTATCCATAATGTAATATTATGTCCTTAGAGGCACTTAACTAGATTTCTTTTCTTGACCAGAGTTTGAAACCAGATAGCTTTCTGGAGCCTAGTTATAAGGGGCTCTAGTTATGTGTAATCATGTTTAGAATGGATGCAGACATAATGCTACCCAGTAGTTAAACTACTCCAGGAAAAGGGGGAAGATAAGAGTGTGAGTCCACGCAGCCTGCTCCTGCACTCCTAAGGTGGCCACAATACTGTGTACATGTGCACCAAAGTCCAGGATGGAATTAGAGTCTGTCTTCAATATGACTCATCTATGAAAAAATGTGTACATTGTATCTATATTTAAAAATATCATTTTAATTAAAGAGCTAGTAGGAAAGGAGTAACTGGCCCTCCTCACCTGCTTTATGGTTTAAGTGCTGTCATTGCTCCCATTTTGGAAATTGTATTTCTGTAGAAAACTTGTTACAGTTTTTGCTTCAAGTATGTCTTCATTTTCTATTGTGCACCAGCCAAGAGCAGATTTTCTTCTTCTTTGTTGTCCTTAATATGTGTCACTCTTTCACACAGTGCATTATGGGATCCACATTCAGAGATATGTGAGGTCAGTGAGTTTTACCCTTGCTTCTTAAATGTTTGAACTTCATACACCACCTTTCAGCTCATGGCTTGAGGATTCTTTCTCGATTTAGCTTTATTATCCTGCCTCTTCTGCAAACTAGGGCTAGGGCTAGGATAATTCTTTTTGTAAAGAAAAAACACAACGGGCAACTCCAGCAGTTTGCATGTTAGTTCTTTCTTTAATAAAGGAGGCCAGGTATTCTTCTAGAGGAAAGATACACATCTCCAGAGCTAAATGAGCACACAGTCAATACATGGGTCATCAGCATTCTGCAGTAACGTGATTGACATTACATGCAAAAGACCTGAAACAATCATAGATGGCATTGATGCAAAAAATGTAAAAAAATCCAATGCTCCTCTAACAAGTAGAACAAGGTTTTAAAGTCCCATACATTAGCACTAACCAGCAGTTTATGTCATGTATTATTTTCTATTAGATTAATATTATCCATGAACAATATCAGCAGGTTACTCTTAGAAGCGAGAATAAACTGGAATCTTAAAAGTAGAAACTGCCCTCTTAGTATAAACCTAATGGAGGCAATATGGGGTTTTACTATATGTATACAAAAGCCAAACACTTCCAGTACTCTCATACAGCAGTCTTCAGTCTTTAGATGAAATTTTGATATACTCTGGGACATGATATTACCAAAATAGACTAATAGACCCACTAAGGTTTCCTTTGTCTCCATCACTTTAAAGCACTGGGATAATTACAGGCATCCAGGAAGGAAAGATACGCTAATTATAGCAAATGGTGAAAAAAAATCTCCTCAAGATTAAAAAAAAAAATCAGCTGTATTTCAAACATATATTAATGAATAAAAATTCTATTATTTTCTATAGAAATTGCATTGTTTCATGGCACTGAGAGTGTTGTGATGGAAAAAAAATATGATCCCTGAAATCAGTACTCAGCAAAAAGTAAAAGTCAAACATTAAAAAAAAAAAACATTGACAAAATATATTTAATAATCTCCCCCCCCCCAAATCTGGAGAAATATGATCTGTCTCTTGCACTTTTAAATAGTGATCTGCTCCTAATGGCATTTGTCCCTATGCCACAGTAGCAATAAATCTAGGCAGAAAAGGAATAAGTTTAGTAACAGTTTAAAAGATCAAAATTAATCACCAGCCATGTAATCCTCTCTCTCCTCATTCTTAAAGATTCAAGGAAATTAAATAGAACTGCATGCAAGCTATAAGGCAGGCAGCATCCTGAGGTGGCTTTACTGTGAAAGTTCAAACGAGGGGGAGTGCTAGGTTTAAGCTGGCACAGAACAACATGTTTAATTCTGGCATCCGGTTCCACAGCCAATCAACCGTTCCATACATAATATAAACTGGGCACTTGGCTTCTCTCTGTGCACAACACCTCAGTGTTATTTCCACTTCTGCAAGGCACAAGGGCATTTTTGAGTGAAGAATTCCTCAGTTGTGTCTGAATGTGTCACCTTGAACCCGCCATCATGTAATAGCAATTATCTGTCTTTTGCCCAGGGCATTAATGGATTCAAAACTAACAAAAAAAGAACCATGGCACTTCAGCTCCAACTGAATTCTGAGAGAATCACTGAGCTCTGGGAGAGACAATTCACCAAACACATTGTTCCATTTTCTTCACGGTAATGTGCTGTTACGGATTTCACCCTGCTTATTCCTCCCTCACCCTCCCGCCACAATCCCACCTGGCTTGCAGCAGCACTGTACCTGAAGAAGAAAACTAGAAACATATTCTCAGGAGAGCTGTTTGAAACAAGATTCTTCGAGGTTGTGGGGTCAGGCTGCAGTTTGGTTCAGCATGACTCATGCTGCAGATGGACGGGCAGAAGTATCCTTCATGCAAGTTACAATTGCTTTTAATCATCATTGACATCTTCAAGGCCTATCACTTACCCTGCCATCGCATTACATCATTTTTTCCCCCTATGTGTGCTCATTAAAAAAAACAGGGACCACCAGCTTGTTACTTGTACCTTTTGTGGCCATCTTTTCTACAGAACAGGGCTAAAAAAACCCCAGGCAGCATTAATACTGGCAATTCCCTCCCCCCACACCAAAGGGCCTGGAGATAATGAAGTGCAAAATTCTTGGTAAAAAGTCTTCCTTAATGTTCCATGCATTTCGTGCATAAGAGGCTTTCATTTCCGAGTGTGGCAGAAAAACAAGTTAGACTGCTAATTAGATCTTTTTTAGAGGCTGACATCACGGAGATATTGACCCCTTCTCTTGACTAGACTTGGAGGAATCCTCTCAGGGTATATTTAGATACAAAAATGAAGGGCTAGGCAAATGCAGTGTGTTATAAGGGCCCATTTCCTCTTGTAGCTCCACTCTGTCCAGCCTGCAAGCCAAAAACAGTTTCAGATTTAAGCGGCTTGGCATCCAATTCCATGATAAGGTGAAAGCTTATAACAGGGCAAAGATTTGGGCCTATTAATCTCCTTCTCAACGGACCCAGATTCTTTCCTTGAGGCCAGTGAAGTCAGTCAGCATAATCTTAGGCGATGTTTGCTATGCTGTTTTGCACTGTTGCTGCCTCTCAAGTGAGAGCCTAATGCAAAGGGAGAGTGTGCCTTGATAAAGCCTGGAATTGCGGCTATTCAGTGAAATTATCATCTGGTTATTCTCATAAGCACCGGGGGGGGGGGGGGGATTCAGAGCAAGAACTACTTTGAACAGAGATTCTAAGAGCTAGAAAGGTACATTAGCACCACTCTGTTAAGTGTTATTCACTGTGAATTAGTGCAGGGTACTGGAATATTAATTCACCTCGGATTTTGCCTCATCACAGGAGAAGCTGCTTCCTGAAATATCTTAGCCTGCCCCACTACTGAGAGAAACTGGCGCTTTGGTGGAATGTGATATCACTGAGATTAAAAGTACTGGGAATTGTATTGCCCTTGGTGGGGATACTGTGGAGAGGCAGACTGTGTGTGTTCTGAATCCAAAAGCACAACAGGGAACTCAGCAAGGGCTGAGGGAATTCTGGTGGCCCTGAAATAGCTATCATAATATATTCTGGGCTACAATTAAACTTGCTATGTGTAGAAATGTTGGGAACCAAGTTTGTATTGAGTGGCTCCTTAAGTATTTCAAGCAGATTGATGTGCGCTTAATTTGTATTACTTTACAAGGTTATTTTTGGTTTGCCTGATATTAATATTGATCTGTTTTTTTCTGCCATGTGTAAGTTTAGTGTATTTTCCAGAGAGATGTTTGGGAGACCAGACTTTGCCTCAGCACCTTTCTTAAGATCAGGGTATTTCTCTGAATCCCTTTAAAAATGTACCTTGCTTGCTTTCTAACTACCGTATTTTAGAAGGGGTATCTTACTCTTTCCTGAGATGAAATAACTTAGATTATTAATATCTGCTTTCCTCAGGTATGCTTTCCTCATATTTGGGCAAGATGTGTCAACCTCATCCGATCACATGTTACCTATTGCTCTGTGATGAGGGACTACGTTACTACTTCAGTATTCCAGGATGCTACTAACAAAGTAAACTTACAAGTACCTGTAGCCATACGGTAGGTCTTTGATATCAACATGTGCATGTTTCAAAGGCAGACATGACAACCTACTTTAATTTTTTTCTTGTAAAATAATGAAATGGATAGCCTTTACCACATCTGTGCTTTGACTGAATATTTAGGCTTTATGAATTTGGAGTCATCCTGGATTTGGAGTCCCCAAATCCTGTGGAACCATCAGCCGACGAGCTGAGAAGTCATGACCCGTCCCCCGGCTTTTTCTGAAGAGCATACTTAAATTTCCAGGGGGCTCACAATAGTAAAGTCAGAATCCTTGCTGTTGTTGCTGCTGTCATCATCGGGGCTGGAACTGAGGTTGCTAGAAGAGGCAGACATGGAACCCATCAGTGGGTCTGAAAAGGCTAAAGAAGAGCGACACGGAGCCTCGCTCTTTGTGGTTGCTTCCTTGCACGGCGGCACAGTCCGCACATGCTCAAGAGCACTGCTAACATTCCCTTCCTCTTCTTTGGAAACTAGGATATAGTCATCGTTGTGCTTGTTCCCGGAGCTTCCGCCTGTGTCAGAAACATCCTATGAAACAAAAACGTGAAAGATTTAGAGTAAGTCAGTGGATCAAAGCAGACACAATGATTGATCCATAACTAGATCTTCCAAGCTTTCCGCCCCCCCCCCCCCCCCAAAGTAACATTACAGGCATGCAAGGCTGCTATCCAAATTGCTGTCATAACAGGGAAGGGAAAAGTGGTTTAACCCTTCTACTCCTACAGTTTTACCTCCTGAATCTACCTCTCCACCCTCCTAAGAGTCTTAGAAGTAAAAAAGACCCACACCTATCTTTTTCCCCCCAAGGTTAATAAGAGCAAGTGGCAGGGAGGTGTTTCTGATAGGCAAAAACATGTAGTGGTAGAAGAGTTAAAAACCTTGTCCCCTTCCTGCATGGCTCTACTCCAAACTGGTTATGAAATTCATCTTTAATAAAACATTGAGAGGTACAATATCTCCATCCATTGTAGCTCTACCCTTTACATGCTCATTTATTATGCCACGTCTGTTTCATCTCCCATCACAACTGGCACTATACCTTTACTAGGGTGGTTGCCACTGACTCTGCAATTAATGCCACATGAAGGCACATGCTGGTAAAGGTATGCATAAAGGGGATCCTTTTGGGAAGGTGTCCAGAGGGAGGAAACAAAGATGGTGAGGGGTCAGGAGGCCAAGTCGTATGAGGAAAGGTTGAAGGAGCTGAGTATGTTTAGCCTGGAGAGGAGACTGAGAGGTGATATGATAACCATCTTCAAGTACTTGAAGGGCTGTCATATAAAGGATGGTATGGAGATGTTTTCTTTTGCCCCAGAAGGTTGGGCCAGAACCAATGGGTTGAAATTAAATCAGAAGAGTTCTCAGCTAAACATTACAAAGAACTTCCTGACATAGAGTGGTTCTCAATGGAACAGGCTTCCTCGGGAGGTGATAGGCTCTCCTTCTTTGGAGGTTTTAAAACAGAGGCTAGATGGCCATCTGACAGCAATGCTGATTGTGTGAACTTAGGCAGATCATGAGAGGGAAAGCAGGACGGGATGCATCAGTTCTTGTGGCCCTTTCTTACATGCCCAGGGAAATACTGATTGCCACTTTGGGGTCAGGAAGTAATTTTTCTCCAGGCCAGTTTGGCCAGGGATCCTAGATGGTTTTTTTTGTCATCTTCTGGAACAGTGGTCACTGGGGGTGTGGTGGGGGAGGTATTTGGGAATTTCCTGCATTGTGCAGGGAGTTGGACTAGATGACCCTGGAGCTCCCTTCCAACTCTATAATTCCATGAAATAATGGCACTCTTGCAGATAACAAAGGATCACTGGGTTTATATTTGTTAAAGGTGTTCTATAACAAGTTCAATAACATATACAATACTTACAGTGCAATCCTAAACAGAGCTGCACTCTTCTAAGCCCACTAACTTAAATGGATTCAGAAGGGTATAACTCTACTTGGGGTTACATTATTAAGGATATATCTGTACTACTCGCCTCCACCTCCAGTCTACAAAGCTGGTGAATTGAATACTTGCATGTTTTGTTACATATGATGGTGTACTCTCCCCCTCCCAACATGGATATTCCCTGCATGTAGAAGTATGTCATATGTGAGAAACATCAGTTAGGCTTAACGCTAACTGTAGCACTGTCAGTAATATATTTTAAAATAACCTGATTGTACAGGCTAAAATAAGAAATCTAAGTTTCTATACCATTATTTTCTCAACTTATGTCCCTACCAAAATACAAACTTTCTTTGGAATACACTAGTTTTTCTAATGCTGGTATTTTCAGAGGTGAAATATCTCCACACTACTTTCTCTGCCAATTTCTGTTCAGGAAAACTCATAGTGACATGAAGCATGTTTTCTCCCATCTGTCGCTGCTATTGAATAAATGAAAAATGACAGAATTATACTTCCAGTAGCTTTGAAAGTTAACAACCTTACACCCAGTGCCATATGGCTTCCCAGAACATTTTTCCTGATGAGGATTTGCTAGCAGAATGAAACTTATTCTTGACCACCTACAGTACAGTAAGCTGAAACAAACAAACAAAAAAACTTAAAATGGCCTGCAAAAGTTTAAAGAGTATGTATTTCTCTTTGGCCATCTATGAAGTGTGAGGTAGCTGGACAGATGGAAAACATTCTGTGGGGAGCAGAAAAACAGTTCTAATCCCAACTCAGTTTATTTATTTATTTTTTTAAAAAAACAAGAACAGGAGGAGGAGATTCACAGAGGGATTTTGAATTCTCTTCTGGCTCAGTTCATATGTAAATTCCATCCAGTGTAGCCTTTTTCAATCACAGTAATGCAGTTTAGAGATAATTTTATACTCTTGTCCTAATAGTCTTATGACAGCCCCCTTTAGGTGATAATATATATTTTCAGCGTGAAACTACAGTCTGCTTTTCCCTGGCTATCGACCCCAACAGCTCCACCGGGATAGGAGAACTATCTCTGATAGAATTACCTCTTCTTAGCACTTAAAACTGAAGGGTTGAAATATGCATATTTACTAAATACAATTCATTCTGTCTTATTCCTGCGCAAATTCTAAATATTAGGGCTGCACCATAATCCATTGCTCGCTAGTCTAGTAGAAAGAAAAAATAATGGGTCAGCTGATGCCACATGGTAGTTTGCCTAATGTGAACAAGTCTTGTGTGCACCCCCCTGCTTTCAGATGATGCAAATTCCTACTTTTCCTTCATGGCAAACCATGGTTTGCTCTTAAATGCAAACTAGTAATGTATGGTTGGTGCTTGCTCTCCAGGCCATACTTGGCAGCTACAACCAAACTGTGGTTCCCAGTTCTCAAAAGCTAGTTACAGGAAAAAAGAGGGTGGGGGTAAGGCTCTGAGTGGCCTCTCCTAACGGCTTACCCCACCCTCTTTTCCCCTGTAACTAGCTTTTGAGATTTTATTCCAGTTTTGTCTGAAGAAATATGTTTTGCACATGAAAGCTTACACTTTGAATAAAACTTTGTTGGTCTCAAAGGTGCCACCTGACTCAAACTATACTGTTATGCCACAATGAGAAGAGCAGGATATGCCACAGAGGTAGACTTCATTACTGTGGGTGTGGCTTTCACACTCTGGCATTAGTAAGCAGGTATGAACATGCAAAGGTGTCAGAAGGCACCAGAAATGGCTGACAGAACTGATTAAGGCAACTGAACTCTATGACAACCATCAAGATAAGTTGGTCACCTGCCAGAACTTTATCATTGTAAACGATGTAGGCTTCCTGTAGACACTTATCAAAGAGGGATTTCTCTACTTTATCATTAAAAACAAATATTCTGGGTTTGCACACCATCAGTTTAATTGTTTTTTAATACTTTAGTCCAGTGGAATATTACAGTTGGCAGTGGAACCCTACCTGCTCAAACCTTGTATAAATGAGCTACTGCAATAACAAACCAAGCAGAAAACATTTAACAATAATTAAAAATCACATTACTATTTATTTATGAAACAGAAAACACTACACATTATTATGAAGATCATCCAAGACAAAGAATAATAGTGCACATTTAACTTCCCTTGAAGCCAGCCAACTATTCTAAGCACTGTGCACTATGTGGTGGTGGTGGTGGTGGGGAGAAATCAGTATTTTTCAGATCAGGGAGCCAAAAATATCAGTACACCTGGTTATTCAGGTCCCAAATACTGGTTTGGTATTTGGATCGGGTTTTTCTTTTTCAGGATTCCAATATTATTTGGCTGCATTATTCCCTATGGAATCTTTTTGGGGGCTGAAGGAACTGTTTTTTAAGCAAGTGGCAATGAAATGGTAGTGGAGCTGCTGGTGTCTGTCCATTAAATAACCTTAAGTTTTATGTGAATTGGACTTAAAGGTGCAATTCTATGGGCCCCTGAACAAGGTGCTCCCAGCCATCCTCCAATGTTTCTTATGTGGGGAAATTCCAAACTTTCTCCAGGGCAAAATGTAACCAAACACTCAAGAGCAAGCAAAGCAACCACTAGCCAAAAGCCTCCCAAAGCAAACAGAACCAACAAGCCCAAAGAACCATGGCAGTACCAGGAAATCCCAGCCACAGAATGGGACAATGAGGCAAGCCTAGCACAAATCTCAAATCAGAAACTCCAAGCCGAACTGATTTAACAAGGAACACAGCGACTCTTTAGCAAAGGACTGAATCAAGTGTCTGACTGTAACTCATGGGACACATCCCTTAAACATATGCTTTGGGTGTGTCAAGTCATTCAGTTTTTCTGGGAAGAAGTTATTACTTATATCATTTTTGTATTAGAACATTCATTGATTTTTGAGGATGTTTATGTGCCTTTAAACTATCTGCCTGCCTTTTGGAGGCTAAATGATGGTCAATGAAAATGAGCCCTCCGTGCCCTTACAACAGCTAAAAGACTCCTGTTACAAACACTGGAAAGATAAATGCCCACCTCTGGCAAACAAATGGATTAAAGACCTTAGAACTCTATCAGTAGCTGAACACATCACATATAGACGACAATTGCATGTGGACTTATTTTTAGATATTTGGAAACCTTTTATAGAACCTTCTGACCTGCCACCACTGTTGTTGCATTTTTGTCTCTACTTTTTAAAAAATCTACCTTTAAAGAAATTCTATTTAGTTGCTAAATTTTGAGGTTTCCCCCCTTTGCATCAGGAATGCTGATGCAAGCCCAACAAATGACAAAACAGAGAATCCAACAAAATGTCACACCAGAGAATCCAAGACAATGTAGAACCCAGGAATTCAGTGCAAACCAACTTGAGCAAAGACAACAATGTTGGAACTTGCAAGACCTACAGAACTAATTTCAAGGCACAGAATCCAAGTCAAGCCAATCTGGAAAGTCAATACCAACTCCTAACAAAAAGACACTGACACAGACACATAGCAAAATTAAAGGAAAAACAGTCCTCAGAGTCTTAAAACACTGGCACCCAATATTCCTGGTTACTCCCAAATATTTCCAATTTTTTTTTTACCATTTCCCAGTATTCCGAAAAATCCCGGATACTATCTGGACTCCTTCCATGGAGATAGATCAAGATGGGTAGCTGTGTTAGTCTGTCTGTAGAAGTAGAAAAGCATAAGAGTCCAGTAGCACCTTAAAGATTAACAAAATTGGTGGCAGGGTATGAGCTTTCATGAGTCACCGCCAGGGGCATAGACTTTTGGAAATCCTGGGGGGGGGGCGGGGGCTCCTTAGTGCGTGCGCTCGCTGGAGCGATGTTCCTCCCCTCCCGCGAAACTGCCCCGCCTCCCTGGGCCCTTCCAAGGCCCGCCGGCCACTGCTACCGGTGCCTCTCTCCCCCCCCCCCCGCCCGCCACCCCTTCCCTCTCCCTCTCCAGCAGCGGCGGCTGGGCCTCGGAAGGACCTGGGGTGGCGCAGCGGCAGGCGCTCCGTTTCCCCGGGGGTGGCTGAGCCCCCCCCCGGGAAATTTTGGGGGTGGCTCAAGCCCTCGAGCCCCCCCGTACTCTACGCCTATGGTCACCATGCACGTCTTCACTTCTGAAAAAGTGAGCAGTGACTCATGGAAGCTCAACCCTGCCACAATTTTTGTTAGTCTTTAAGGTGCTCCTGGACTCTTACTTTTCTCTGGACACCTGAATATATCCAGAAAATACCAATGAGGTATTTTTCAGATATATATTCAGACTGGAAATATCCAAATGCACATCCCTATTCTAAGTTGAATTGGTACTAAAACTGGGAAGATCTACAAGAGAAAGATTTACCAATGAATGATGAAGGCATCATTAGGTTTGTTGCTGGGTGTCTCTCATCTCCACAGGTGGTTTCAGTAACATTCTTGTTCATATAAGGAAGATAAATAAATTTTTCCTTCTGCACTCTTCCATACAGAGACATGTATGTTCTAATTAATTCTGGGGAAAGTCTGATTAAATATTGGCTTTTATATTCTCAAAGGGAATGTGGCCATTTTGTTGCTTCTGGGTTTCAGTAACCTTTGGCACATCTTGAAATGTGTTTTGCTGTTTACACCTTTTAATCCAGTTAAATCTGTACTCAAAAGCTTTCTCACTGTTTTATGATATTTTGCTAGATTCTCATGAAAAGGTATTTGGCTGCTGTTCATGATTTTTTTCTGTGAAACAACATGATTACTACAATCTATACCATGTCTGGATTGCTGTGAGGAGAAAACTAGCAGATCCCAAATTAAATTGTATACCATACTCACTAATCCCAAATTTTACAGAGCAAGCTTAACAGGGTAAGGTGAGGTGTAGGGGAATCATCATCAGCTTTTTATGTTTGTGGGTGGATTTGCTTTCTTAGGCATGATTAGCATCTGTCAGGTAAGGAAGAAGACTTTAAAGTGCTTCCTATGCTAACTTTAAAGTTAAAACAGGACTCTTGGAGAAGCAGTAAAAAGATGACCTAATTAAGGTATCTCCAGTACACTGAGATAGGGAAAGGTCCTATTTTAGGTGGTTAAAAAGTTTCATTCTTGGGCAAAAAGGAAGTCATTCTTACTTAAAAAAGAAAATGTCACAATCTTTCATCAGCATGACCTAGAATATGATACCCAACCAGCTCTTATGTGTGAAACTGGGGAAATAGATAAAAATCTAAAATTTTAAGACAAAGCCAATATAAAATACAGTCAGATATAGTTGTCTTTTTATCATAGGAACAATCTATTTGGATCTTTTATTAAATCTTGAAAGATAATTGGTACTTGGCAGATACATTCTCATCTACTCTGAGCAAATTATACCATTGTTTGAAGAGTCTCACAAGCTAAAATGATGACAATAGTGTTACTTCCCCTCAAGTTAGTACCCTAAATAATCTTTTAAATAAGAGGAAAGCTGATTTGATGAGGAATCCCAAGTGGTTGACAGGGAGGCTCAAAGAAACTAGGCTCTTTAGTCCAGCACAGTAGCTATGCAATGCAGCTAATCAGCTGCTATCGCATTCCAGAGGACAAAGAAAGATCAACTGTTAAAAAAGCCTGTCTTCAACTGTGAAAGCCCTTGGGCAGTCCCAGATCTACTTCCCTTTCTCCAGGAATACCCAGTGAAGTCTTATAGATGCAACTGGATGTTCACAACATTGCACAGCATTCAAGTTTCTAAAATCTGTATATACATGAAAAGTAGAAAGCAACACTATGATAAACATTTCAAAGTGAATAGATTTTTGCAATTAGAATAGGACAAGAGGCGGGACCCGTGATAGTCACATGGGGGGAAAAGGATTCCTAAAGGCTGAAGCTCTAGGTAAATCTTCTTCCCACCCTCCTGGCACCGAGGCCTCAGCAGCTCTCAGCCACTGGGCTGCCGATCTTCCCCCCCAGCACCGGTGGCAAGGCCTCAGTGGCTCTCAGCCGCCAGGCCACCAATCTCCCCCCCACCCCCGGCAGCAAGGCCTCAGCGGCTCTCAGCTGCCGGGCCACTGATCCTCCCCCCAGCAATGAGGCCTCAGTGGCTCTCAGCCACCGGCCAGCCGCAGAGTTCCCACAGCATTCTCTGCGCATGTGCAGGGAATGCTCTTTAACTTTTGGGGGGATTTAAATATCCCCCATATAGTTTTTTAAACTTTTAAAAATTTTCTGCACACCTGGGGAGTCCCCCAAGTGTGCAAGAAAATCTCTCTGCTCCCCAAGTGCCCCTGATGTGTGGATTTAGATATTCACACACACTATTGGCTATTAGATGTATAGATTCCATTCTACTAGCTAGAAGGAATAAACTGATACTAGCTAACAAGGAATAAACTGTGCATAACAAGGAATAAGAAACGTGAAAAAAAGAAGTGTGAACTCTGTGGCTTCTGACACAATGTGAAACCCAATGGTATAATTGGGTCATGTGACTCTCCCAACACAGGCCATTCCACTAACTATTATTAGCTGGAGTCTGTCAAGCGCATACCTGAAATTAGTGTTTAAAGTTGGTCTTAACTATGGCTTTCTGTGACATATGAACACTGCATTTCTAGCTTAATCCTGGCTTGTTCTCTGGCAGTACTCATCAGCACTCCTATTTACAGAGACCGCTGAACAGAACAAAAGTAATTAAGCCAGTATTCGTTGAGGCAAGCCACACTTGGAGTGCTTTTGTCTGTGAGAAGAACCTTAGTTTCACATAATAATACCTGAACCGAGCCCATGAAAGATTCACCATAGGAAGGCTGAAGCTCTATTGCTAAATTTCTTTAAAAAATGAATCTGTATTAAACTTTAAAAAACAACAACACCATCCAAGGCTGTAATTCATTGCATATTTTCTTAGGAATGTTGCCTTGAACTCAGAGAGCCTTGCTTACAAGGAAACACAAAAAGGACAGAAATGCCAGTCTTTCTTTTATATTATTTTCTGAGCTATAAAAATACATCCTTCCAAAAAAACACATTTACTTTACCTGCTCCACTGGAGGGAGGGGGTGCTTTGAGATGGAAAGCTCCTTTGCAGAATCACCTGCCCCCTTGTTCTGATTGCTGGAACAGTAGTGATCATCTTCTATTGTGATTTGTTCATTCTCCTCCGCCTCCAACTGGCTCTGATTGAAACGCAGGGAACCTTTCAGAATATCCTTGATCTGTTTGTCAAGGAGTCAGGAGGGGAAAAAAAAACATTCTTGAGCTGCATCTAACATCTGCCACTTAAAGGCAGTCCCTCTTCACAAACAACCTCCTCACAAACAACCTTCTTACCCATCGCTTGCTTGAACTGTTCAAGGAATCTCACAAAAGAGCATTAGACCATCAACAAACCTCCCAGCAAGGATGGTGAGATATATGGAATACATTTTTAAAAATAAAGTATGCCATTTCCCCCAGATGTAATTAAAGCATTGACATATGTCACAGTGTGCTGATTAAAATCTTTTCAAGGACCAGGCTACGCAGCACTGACAAACTGCAAGAGCATACACAGATCATAACTAATATGCTAAATGCACATTCCTCTTTCCTCCTAACGACAATGCATATTGAGTATTGGGAAGAATGATGGTGTGCATGATTAGAAGAGCCCATCCACACCGCATCTCTGTGATAGCAGGTGGGGCAGGAAAGGTTTGCTGACGTACAGGAAATTAATTCAATCATTCCACTCAAGTATCAGGTAGATTATCTTTGGTCATGTTATCTAGATCAAACCAAATGGTAAAGTCTAGCCTGCTCTCCAGGGTAATCATTCTCTGGCATGTTTACAGTGGGAAGGGATCCCAGAGTAGTGGGTCAGCCACTGATATTGCCAATATGTACTTCTTTATTGCATGAAACTGGTACACATGCGCTGACATCCACTTCATGCATTCTGTGATGTATTCAGGCATCATAAACTAATCTCAGTTTGTCTGTGATAAAAACCAGCTAGGAAGTCGTCAGGCTCTTGTGCTCCCCCCCCCCATGCGTGATGCAAACATTGAGGCGCTAACTGAATTCTGTTACCATGTCCAAAACAACAAACTTTGTTCTCTTCCCCGTACACCAGGATCAAGCTGCAGATTAGAATCTTGGTTTGGAAGCAAGAAAATGAAACCACAGTTTGTTGTTTCAGTCAGTTTGGATGTCAAAACCATTTCCCATCTGTACATCATGTTTCAGCCACAGTTCTAAAGCCTAGAAGGAGCCAAAGCAAGGTCCAGGACACCTCCCCCCCCCCCCCCCCCCAGTTTCCAAACAGAGGGTGTCAGAAACAATACTGAGTCACTTCTATGGCTTTAGCATTGGCATGGGGAACGAGGTACTCGCATGACAATCTTTCTGCACAATAATTAACAGTAAATATAGCAATTCATAACACACATGTATCAAACAAAACTCCTCAATTCTGTCTAACACAATACCTGCTTCAGTGCGGCCAGGGAAACTAGAATCTCATCTTCTTTCTCCAAGTGCTCCTGCAGTATGACTTCCTGGATATTTCCTGCAACACCAAAATACAGTACATAAGACACAACCAGGATAACATGCCCATACCAAAATAAAATCAACATAACAATCACACGTATGGCTAACATATACTTTTTAACCTTTACTGAATGTACCTAAAAATGAGAAGCTTGGGATGAGAACCTCTAAAAATCTTCACTGTCATTGTTCATGATTTCCATATACCATGCCACATAAGGATTTGATGGTGAAGCAGGAAATAAATCATGGTTTCCACTCTAGTACCATACCACAGGTCACAGCAGAGCTATTACCTGGCATGGGCACTTCCCCCCCTATTTTCAGTCATACCTGATAATTCCCTAAGATCAGAAAGCAGAAAAATTCCTGTGTTCTGGCTCTGTGGAAATTTCCCTTCATGCCCCTGCTTCTTTTCAGTCCCAGGTCAGGCAAGCACTGATAATTCAGTGGTTGAGTCTAGAGTTTTCTAAGTTCTTTTATGGCATAAGACCCAAAAATTTAATCACGGGTTGTGGTATATGTAATCTAGGAGTTCTGTCCCTATCCATTCTCAGATTGTGAGAGAGATTTTGCATGTTCACTTTAATCTGAGGCTCTGCTCATTTTCATATGACTGTGTATGAATAAATTTTCAATAAGTATTTTTTTTAACTTAGGCTGAAATACTCATAGGTCTCTGCTTCTCCCTGTGAGGAAAGATGTGTGGGAGGGACTGAATCTATGTGAGATATTATCACATATTCTTTACATATTAAATGTGTGGTAAAACTGCTTCCCTCCATTCTCTACTTTAAAGAGGTACATACTTCCTGGTGGGGAATGGGGGAAAAACAAGTACATGTGAATAGTGGAGAAAGTAAAAGAGGGTTTAGGAACAATTCACTATTGATAAAAGAAAAGGAAGGAACAATGGTAAAGAAGAGAAAGTCTAAACAAATCACCATTTAAAAGATACACACTTGTAAGTGACATATGCTGGGATGCTAACCACAAGGTCAGGTAAATGTATTAGCAACTTAACAGCTAACAGCTAAGAGTTAGCAGCTTTCTTATTCAAGTGGATTTTAGATTGAGGCTGAATATGTGCAAGTTATTGCATTGTCAATCAAATATCATGGCCATCTGACTTAACAGTAAAAATTATCATATCAATGAATGCAAGAGCACTTAGAATAACAGCAGGTAGGAGTTTTAAATTTTGCAATGCAGGTTAATATTTTATCATTTTGCCCTAGTTTAAGACTGTATTTGTAGCAATAAGATTATATTACATACATGACAAAAAGGCCATCTAGTATACATTTTTGCTTTGAAGCATTTTTAAAATCTATATACTAATAGGCGAATCTGAGAATACTTAAATCCAGAGACCAGAGTGGTGAACAGCAAGACAGATCTTTCTACAACCCTGAAAAATGCCCCAGGTTTGCAGAAAAATCTCAAATGTAAAAAAGGAAAATACCGCCCCTCAATGATAAATGGAACACCTATAGCTTTAAGCTACAGATTCCCGCAGTGGCCGTTGTTAGGCAGCCACAGATTCCAGGCTTGGTTCTGTCAGTAAAAGGCAGGGGGAGGGGACCCTTTCCAGGCCTATTTTAGCTTTTGAGAAAGGACTCATTGGGGCCAGGCCTGGCTAGGGTTGCCAGCTCCAGGCTAGAAAACTTTTGGAGAGTTTGTGTTGGAGTCTGAGGAAAGCAGGGTTATGGGAGGGGCGAGGCCACAGCTGGATATATTGCCAGAGAGTCCACCCTCTAGCTCAGGGGTGGCCAACCTTGCTTAACGTAAGAGCCACATAGAATAAACATAAGAGCCACATAGAGATGTCTGAGAGCCGCAAGACAGGAACAAATATCACACACACACGTTTTTATTTTTAAAAATATGCAAATTTGCTTTTTATTAACGTTAAATGGGACTGCCAAAAATAAAAACAAACGAGGAAAACCAGTTATAAGAAAGAGAGAGAGAGAAACTAGGAAAGCAAATAGATGGGAGGGAGGAGGGAAGGAAGGAAGGGAGAAAGAGAGAAAAAGCATGCCTCCCCTTTGCTTCCCCAGCCGCCCTGCCAGGAGCCGCACAATATGTGTGAAAGAGCCGCATGTGGCTCCCGAGCCACAGGTTGGCCACCCCTGCTCTAGCTTTTTCTACAGGGGGATATATCTCTGTCATCTGGAGTTCAGTTGTAATTCCGGGTGGGAATTTTCTATGTCCTGCCTGGAGTTTGGCAACCCTAGGCATGACAGCAACTTCTGGGTGACTTGCATGACTCACCTAGGCCTGGATGCTTGCTATTCTTAAACATAAACTACACTATGAAAGCCAGTGTGATATAGCAGTTAGAGCATCAGATTGGGGTCTGTGAGACCCAGGTTTGAAATCCCATTTTGCTGTAGAAGCTCACAAGGTGACTTTGAACCAGTCACTTTCAGCCTAACTTATCTCACAGAGTTTTTATATGGCTAATGGGGGTTGCCAGGGGAAGAGAAAGAGGAAATAGTGTGGAATGGGGGATAAAGGTGCCATCCCACAAGTCCTTAGAGTTGCCAGGTTCTACCTTTCTGCCGGCGGAGGAGAGCCTTTCCTGGAGATTCTGCGTGTGACACAATGACATCACCTGGAAGTGATGTCATTGTGCCAACGTCACTGCACAGTGATGCTCTAATTTTTTGGGAAAAACTCTATGGGTTGAGCTTAATTTAACCATAGAGTTTTGCCCAAAAATGAGTGTTGCCTCATGATGTCACTTCCAGCTCATGTCATTGCCTCAAGTTTCAGGGCATTTGCAGGTGGGATTTCCCCTCACCAGCCAGCTGGCCGGCAGCGGGGAGGAGCCTGCAAAAGTGGGGGAAGCCCCACGCAGTCTGGGAGGGGGGGCTGGCAACCCTACAAGTCCTTTAGGGTTCACTACCATACAAATGGGCCTGGCCCAGTAGCCAGCACCACAAAACTGGGCCAGAGTTTTCCTAGGTAGAGCCTGCCAAGGGGGGAATGCTTAAGACATATGGGCAGATAAAGGTAGGTAACTGTTGGATGAGAAGGAGACAGGTTTACCAACTCTAGGTTTTGTGTGTGGGGGTGAAGCCTGAAAAGGGTGGGATTTGAGGAGGGGAAGAACTTCAAAATGGTATAATGCCATAGACTCCACCCTCCAAAGCAGCCATTTCCTCCAGGGGAACTAGGGTTGCCAACCTCCACATTGGGTCTGGAGATCACCTGGAATCACAATTGATGTTTAGATGACATAAATCAGTTCCCCTGGGGAAAATGGATCCTTTGGAGGGTGGACTCTATGCCATTATACCCTGCTGAGGTTGTTTCCCTCACCAAGCCCAAATTCAACCCCCTCCCCAAATCTCCAGGAATTTCCCAACCTGGAGCTGGCAACCCTAAGGAGAGAAAGAAGCAGGAAAAGGGCAGAGTCTTTCCTGGAGCTTTCAGGAAAGAGAAAGAGGAAATAGTGGGGGAGGGAGAAATGAGATGCCTCCCACAAGTCTTTGAGGGTTCCCGCTTGTCTGATATAGTTGTTATCAACTGTAATATCTAAAAATAATAAAATTTTCATGAGTTGCATTAAAACAGAAGAAAGGCTTGGAATATCTTTGCTGGAACAATAAACATGGATATTATGAAGCTGTATTATGAGACCAATAAATTATTTGCAACACAAACAAAATCCTGTTTTTGTGTCCTAAATAGCTTTTTTGAGTTATGGCTGGTATTGTTCAGAAGCAGATGAAACCCACGATTTTACTTCACAAAATATTCAATTAATGTGCACACTTCAATATTTGTCTAATCTGACAAAAGATGTCTTTGTTTCAAAATAAATATCTAGCAATTGGTGATATATTCCTAGTGATTTTTCATGCACAGGTTAGGATTTAATCAGAGACACTGGCTATAAAAATGAACAATACCAACGATTTGATAATCACTTCTAGGAGAAGATGTAATTTGCAGCCTGCACAGTTCAGTAGAGTGTACTGACGTGTCTCTCATTCAAAACCTAAGAGTTTTAAATTTCAGGGTAAAGTGAAATGTATTAGCCTGCTGTGCAACAAACAAAACAACCTACTAAATTCAAAAAGTGAAAACAATCCAGTTCAGGGGCAGAGGAATTGTTCTGACACAAAGATCAATTGTGAAAAAATAATTTTTTTAAAATTGTGGGAAAATATGAAGAATGAAAGAGCTATGACAAATTTGCAAATAACTCACACAATAGGGAGTGGGGTGGAGCCTCCGAGCTGTACAGAGCATGTCTGAGTGAGCTCCAAGCCTCTAGAGTACCAATCCATTGACATCTGAGCCTCATCTCTACTGGATTTGGTTCAACACAGCACCATCTATATATATAAAAGAAAGTCCCCTCACCATAAAATCAACACCCAGGCCAAATCCCTGGATCTAGAAACACAAAATTTTGGGAGAGCACTCCTACCATGACGCAGATGCTCACTAAGAAGGAATTTTTAGAATTTTGACCCCTAAAGGGGACAAAAAGGGTAAAACGTGCTCCCCCATTGCATCCTATGTGGCTGCCAGGCTGCTGCCTCCTTGCACCCCCCCACTCTCTGATTGGTCAGCTGCAGAGCTCAGTGTTCTGAGGTTTAAAAAACCCAGTCACAGGAAACTGCAGAGAGCTGATGACAGTTGAGGAGATCAGGAATGGCTAACCACCTGTGAGTTGCAGCAATGCTGCTGGCCCAGCCCATCAGATGGCATCAAACGTGCTCCCCTCACTTCCTACACCTGATAGGTGGCTGTTTGTCAGGTGCAGTAGCAGGTGCAGGGTGCTTAAAGCCATCAAGGAGCCCACCCCAGTAACGCCTTAGTGACCCTGCCAGCCCAGCCTTCACAATGGCTTGCAATATCCCTCCCCCTCCTACACCGGACAGGCAGCTGCTTGTCAGATGTAGGAGAGGCGGTGGGTTGCTTACAGCCTTTGGGAAGGCTTGCTCATCAGGACTGCCTTAGCGATGCTGCTGGCCTAGCCTTCCTGATGCCTTTAAACACACTCCCCCCTCAACGCTAGACAGGTGGGTGTCTGTCAGGTGTAGGAGCAGGGTCAGGCTACTTTAATCCATCAGGGAGGCTGCCTGAGCAGAAATACCTTAGTAATGCTGCTGGGCCAGCCTCCCCAATGGCTTTAGACACACTCCCACCCACCCCTCCTTCACCTGACAGGCAGTTGTCTGTCAAATACAGGAGCAGGGGCAGAGCATTGAAAGCCATTGGGGAGGCTGTCCAAGCAGCATTGCCTTAGCAATCCTGGTGGCCCAGCCTCCCCGATGCCTTCAGACATGCTACCCCTCCTACACTTGACAGACAACTGCCTGTCAAGTGTTGGAAGGGGTGCAGAGTCCTTAAAGCCATTGGGAAGGCTTGCTCATCAGGACTGCCTTAGCGATGCTGCTGGCCTAGCCTTCCTGATGCCTTTAAACACACTCCCCCCTCAACGCTAGACAGGTGGGTGTCTGTCAGGTGTAGGAGCAGGGTCAGGCTACTTTAATCCATCAGGGAGGCTGCCTGAGCAGAAATACCTTAGTAATGCTGCTGGGCCAGCCTCCCCAATGGCTTTAGACACACTCCCACCCACCCCTCCTTCACCTGACAGGCAGTTGTCTGTCAAATACAGGAGCAGGGGCAGAGCATTGAAAGCCATTGGGGAGGCTGTCCAAGCAGCATTGCCTTAGCAATCCTGGTGGCCCAGCCTCCCCGATGCCTTCAGACATGCTACCCCTCCTACACTTGACAGACAACTGCCTGTCAAGTGTTGGAAGGGGTGCAGAGTCCTTAAAGCCATTGGGGAGGCTTGCTCAGTAGGATTTCCTTAGCACTGCTGCTGACCCAGCCTCCCTGATGCCTTTAAACACAACCTCCCCTTTACACCAGACAGGCAGGTGTTTGTCAGGTGTAGGAAGGTGGCAGGAATTGACTTAACAGACAACTGCTTCTTACATGGACAGTTCTATGTGGCCTGCTCCAGAATAAGCTCATCAAGCAGCCTGGTGATCCTAGCACCTGAGGGCAGAATCACTAATGTGGTCTACAGAGAGGACCTTCGGTAGAGAAAAAAAAGTATGTCTTACTTCATTTTTTACACTACAATATTCTCCATCAGAATTCCTACAACAAATGTTACATTTCAAACTTCACATCATCAGTATTATAATTATATTCACAGAACACAGCAAAGCACTGGTACCAGACTAGTTGTGTATATTTTGCTCTTGGGCACATTTGGAAACAGTCATACTGTTTCAAGAGGAAGGAGGAAGAACTCACAGCAAGAAGGCAGCACAGGCCAAATCCAAGATGGCCACTGCAGCTGAACTTAACAGTGAGGTTGCTTTTCCTACTGCAGTCACAGATGATACACTAATTGTGGCCCCCTTAAGAGAAATCCTCAAGGACACCAAAGGCATTAAAGAAGTACAGGAGGGACTGCTCTCTGTCAGATCTGAGCTCACTGAACTGAAATCTCTTCAGAAGCAGGCAGCTGAACATCTAATGAATACAGAGAGCAGGATCTCAGACCTAGAAGACTCCTCTGTTTCTACATCTGCTTCCACCCAACAAACTCAATCTGAGGTAACAACTTTAAAATCCAAACTCTTTGACCTAGAAAGTAGAAACCGCTGTAATAATCTTCACCTAGTGGTGGTCAGAGAATGCATAAAAGGAACATACATGGTTGCCTTTGTTCAATCTATTTCAAGAGACAGCCTGTCCTTGCCAGAAGATTATGATCTTATTATAGAGAGGGCTCACAGGTCCTTGGGTCAGATCTGGAATACAGCAACCCATCCAAGGGCCATAATCTTTCGCCTATTAAACTTTGCCATCAAGGAAGACCTTTTAAGATGAGCTAGAAGGCTGGGTCAACTAAAATGGGGCTTAGATCAAATTAAGATTTCCCTCTTCAATGATTTCCTAAAGAAATTGTTGACCTTTGTAAAGGATTTATACATGCGAGGGCTCTCACCTGGGAAAAAGCCATTGAAGCCTTTATGAAATACCCAGCAGTATTCTGTGTAAGATATAACAACAGGAACAAAAAGTTTCAAGCCCCAGATGAAGCAAAAGCCTTTTAAAATTGATTATAATTGAACTTAATTTGTTTTATTCTTCCTGATCCTGGTGATTTACTGCAGAAATGAATATTCAATACAATCATCTGCAAATTCGGTATCTGCTCTGCTTTATGGTTTGATGGACCTTTACAAGGTTGATGACTATGAGCATTCCCGGGAATATCCATGGAAACACAGAACTGTTGCGCACCGAGTATAAACCTGAACACTGACAACAATAGCCGACATGGAAAAGACCCCTCCAAGAAATGTTAATGGTAAATAATAGTAAATAAGAAATAACATTTAAAAAGCTTCAGCTACCAATAGAACTGCAGGGCTTTAATCTCCCTAATCGGTGCCAATACTATCTTGCCTTTCCACTTTCTAATGTACAATACTGAACTTCCCTGGACTCCTGTTTTGAGAAATACTGATCTAGCTTTAATAACATTTTGCACCAATTTATCTGAAGCTGAGGATAATAAGACAGTAATTTCCTGGCTCCCCTTTTTTCAGGAGTTGCCGTTACCTGGAGTATCTTCCAGTCCTCTGATACAGATGTCAATAAAGCTGCAGAATTCTGTGACATGAACTTTTTTTGAACTCTTTAATAACGTTTGGGAAATGAAAAATGTATGAGCAGCCTGTTTTACAGCAGTGGCCTTGATAACGCAAATGTGGGACTGATCTTTCCATAAACCTACAGAAAGCCCCAGGTTTGCAGAAAAATCTGGAATAAAAAAAGTTTTTAAAATCTCCAAAATGATAGAAGCAGCACCTGTAGTTTAAGAATGCTCTCAGGAACTGTTGCTAGGGAACAGTACAACAGTATAGCCAGCCTTTCTAGCCTTGACTTTTGTCAGTTAAAGGCAGAAGGAGCGTGCTGAGCAATTTCCAGGCCTGTTTTGGCCTTTGAGGGAAGACTTGGGACTGCCAGGTCTAGCAGCAAGAATAAGGACCTCATTGTCTTAAATATATTAGAACTGCTCTGAGGGAAAATTTAGATTCTCAGTCAAGAAAGCTACAGAACAGCTTTGTATAAACAATGGGTCTGGGTAGTTAGAGAGAACTCCCATAAAATTCAAATAGTAAAAGGAGTTATTGCTTCTTAGGGACAAGGAGAATAACTTCCTGACAGTGAAAGGGATTGGGAAGAGAACCCTGGTCTGTAATGAGGAGGAGGAGACTGGATTTATACCCTGCCCTTCACTCAAAGTCTCAGAGCAGTTTACAAACTCTTTTCCCTTCCCCTCCCCACAACAGAAACCTGTGAGGTAGGTGGGACTGAGAGATCTCTGACAGAAACTGCCCTTTCAAGGACAGCTTTGACAGAACTATGGCTTGCCCAAGGTCATCCAGCAGCTGCAAGTGGAGGAAGGGGGAATCAAATCCAGTTCTCCCAGATTAGAGTCCATGCACTTAACTGCTACACCAAACTGGCTTAGATACCTCAGGAGTTAGTGAAAAACTGTAGTATCTAAAGGGAAAACTAGATCTTTGAAAGGAGAAACTGAGAAGCACTAAGACAAAGCTATTTTCTAAGAAACTGTATTCAAGATTCTGTGTAACAGCTGAAATATATAATAAGCAAAGACCTTTCACTGAAAAGAACTTGAAACTCAGAAATTAAGCTTCAACAACACTCTTGTGTGTTCAAAAGCCTCAATTCTCTATATATTAGAAAGTTTTATCTCAGCAACCTCTGTACCTTGAATCTCCATATTTATATATTCCCTGCCTGTTTTGAATAATTTTTTAATTCTGTTTCTGAAAGTTAATCTGCCTCAAGTGCCATTTCACAAGGGTTTATAAAGGCTGAGGACAGACTGGCAATGTAAAGCGGGACAGCCCCGCGTTGGAAGTGGAAGAAGGGAGTGCGTTCAGACATGCGCATCTGTCCGTCGGCTCCGTTTCGCACTTACCCGTCTCCCACTCGCTTTCCATCCGCTTTAACAGGACACCGGGAGAAACCGGTGTCCAGGGGCCGTCTTGCGCTTGCCTCCCGCTTCCAGGCAGTGTGAACTGGAAGAAGGCGGGAGGCAAGCGGAGGCGGCAGTGTGAACACGGCGTTTTGCCAGTTTGTGCATGAGCGCACATGCGCAAATTGCTGAAACAGCCCTATCATGAGCTGCGGAGGCCGGCCCACGTGGGGCCACTCTGTAGCAGTCTGAACGCTCCGTATCGGCACCGTTGCGCAATACACCGGCCGGTGTGAACGGCCAGCCCCGGGGAGTTTTTCCCCCGCAGCAGTTTCCTCCGCATTCGTCTCGCTCCAGATTGCCAGTCTGTCCTCAGCCAAAAACAGGACAGCTCCTGTCTTTCCTCAAGTTCCTGTATTGGGTCGAAAGCCTAAACAAATATCTGTGAAAGGGTGGGACAATTTAAGCTTATCAAATGAAGAAGAAATACACGCTACTGGAGGGCAACTCAGTCACTGAGGGGAACTAAAAATATTTTTGGTGGGACAATCTGCCTGAGAGTAAGGGAGGCATCAGGGGTCTGTCATACTTGCCATAAGAAGCATTTTACTCATCTAAAAAAGTTTTTTCTCAGTGCCCCTCTAAATTTTCCACCAGAAAAACACTCAGTAGATAAGCCTTAAAAAGCAAAAAAAGCCCCCCCCCTTTCAATTTTTTTTTTGTTCTTCATTTCTCTAACATTACTATGGTGTATATGTCATCTCTGGGAAAGCCAGATGACTGAGTCTATACAGATTACTAAACCACCCCAAGATGACCTTGTTCAGCCTATGTAGCTTGGCTGTATAGACTCTGGACAATCCTGCTCAGTGAATAGGAAGAACTTGTTACATTGGCATAAGAGTGTGAACGTCTAAGTGCCAAAAGGTTATCTGTATCCACACTCTGTCATCCTGCCAAGTGGAATTGAGGGATTTTTTTTTACTACACTTTCACTCAGTCAGAAATCTCTGGAAGCTGGTGAACTGTAAAACTTCCCTCGCCACTTAGCAGGATGACACACAGAAGCAGTTTACCAAATCAACACAAGCATACCATTCTAAGGTACCTCTCTATAAAATGACAACTTGTATCAATCTAGAACCTTCCACTCAACACTAAATACACCAAAGTCCCTACAGGTTAGTCACAGTTTGGCAGATCTTCTGAATCATTGGATTTACTCAGCAGTTATAAAAAGTGTGTACTTCTGGAAGTACAACAGCCAATAAAGTTCCTTTATCATTAATGGAAGAAATGTGATCTTAAAAGTTCTTTGCACCCATTATAATTGACTAACTGCAAAATCCTCATTTATCAATCTTCAACACAAGAACCAATTTATCATTCTTGCACATGCTGTATTTATATTATTCAAGGCACAGCATTCATTTCCATAGTAACATAGAAGCAGGTCCCAAATATATAATTATGTTGTCATTGTGTGGTACAGCAAAAGAAGTGGATGAACACTTAATGAGGAAGCTTTTGTATAAACACACAAACAAAAATTACTGCTCTAACTCATCTTTTCCTCCTTCCCGTTCCAGAAAACACAATTATAATTTTGGCAGCCTCTGGATCAAACCCATGGTTACAGATTGGCATGTTTGAGTAGACATAGTATGTTGTCATCATGTAAAGACATGAAAAATTGGACATATTTTTAATGAATTACTTTCCTAGCTGTGGAATACTAGATAAAAAAGGCATCAGTAAACGAGATTATTGCTGCTTAAGCATCTTGAAATGTGCCAAACTGGAAATGTGATTTAAAGGTATTGCATATCATTGATCAACAGCCCTTGTAACTTATCTTGGTCAACAGAAATAGCCTTTATATTTATATTTCAATATTATTTCAACATTAGTTCTAAGAAAAGTTCTATAATTGCAAGTGGCTTCAGTACTTGTACCCATATATCATTTTTAGAATTCATCTCTTACCCACATTATACAAAGCAATGACAACATGACTGACCAGAAGGCCGGAAGGTAACATACGCTGTGTTAAGAGCAGTACACACACTGTGCAATGTACAGTGCATTTCCTAAATTGTTGTAGGTCACAAAAATATCAACCCATGGTTTATATTCACCTCTCCTAATATCTGTCTAGGGTCATAAGAACAAGCTTGCATGGAAAAGCCATTAAAATACACAAACATAGTGTAAACAGTATTGATCTGAAGTCCAAGAGCTGATAAAAGCTCTGACACCAAATGTTCATCATAGGCCTTCTTAGTGTCAGCTGCCTTCTGAATGTGAAACTGTCAAAATGCTTTTAGTGATAAAATGTTTCAACATTCATGCAGTATTAAAACAGAAAAGTGAAAAATCGACAGTATTCCCAACAGTATTTCCCAACAGTATTATTTCAATCATATGTCTATTCTTTAAAATCTATAATGGATAGAAAACCACTGTCAACTAAAATAGGGGATCAATAAATTCATATAAATGGCTAAACCTGTAGCAATGTTTTGACCTTCAATCAATGATGTGCTCAAGACTGTTTTTTTTACAAGGATGTGGACAACTTTCATAATGAACATCTATGCACTCGGCAAATAAAGTAACTAGGAACTAGCATATAGCGGGAAATCCAACTGGGTACCATTTGTAGTCAAGAGTTTCAATAAGCAATGATTCTCTATTTTAAAAATGTAGATTCCAAAGTGGTAGTTTTATTACAGGGATCATTCCTAATTTTCAGTCTTCCAATTTCTTTCTTGGATTTAGCAGTTTCAAGAGGATAAGGTAAATGTTGTTTGAATATGAAATCTTGGTAATAACTCAATGGAAAGCCCTATTCCCCAAGATCTACAAAGTACTGATTGGATTAAATGTTCCAGTTAATGTGAATTATAAATATGAATGGCATAAGGATTTAGGATATGCATTAAGTGATGAGGAATTGGACTTTAATATATACAACATTGCTATATTTTTCACTAAGCTTAGGGAGACTTGTTTCAAAATGTAAATCACTGGTTTTTATTGCTCTGGAGATTATAAAAATGAAAAGGCAGATATCAAGAGAACACTGGTTCTGTACAGCAAACACATCAAATCTCTTTCACATGTAGTGGACCTGCTATTGGGAAAAATATTTTTGGAAAATGATACAAAATGTAGTAGAAGAAATATGGAAGAGATGAATACCATTAAAACCAGAAATCTTTCTTTTTAAAATTATGTAAGAATTGTGCCAAAGATATTCTAAGATACAATCTTATAACAATTATACACATAATTTATGTGACACACTGAAAAACCAGCTCTGTACCAATTACAAGGAAATGGCTGTTAAAAATGATAAAACTAGTGGCACAACAACAGAGCAAAGTGATAAAAAACTGGAATGAAATTGGACTTGATACCTTTAAGTAGCTTTTTAGAGAAAGAAATCTGTTAAGTTAAAGATAGTATCATTGTATTAAACCAAATGTAAAGCTGAATTTATATTTTGTTGTTTGAAAAAAGTGGGTTTGGAAAATAAAAGAAAAAAAAGGGGGGGGGAGGATTTAGTGGAATGGATCTGGCCCTATAGTGTTTTAACATCCAGAAATTCATTTACCCAGATGAGTGTTCATCATCTTTGCACAGTATTTGCACATTGCCTCCAATTCATTCAGTTGTCCTTGGAGAAATGAAATTTGGGCCTCCAGTTCTTCTTCCTGTAATTAAGAAGGAAATATTTAAAAGCCTTGTTTAACAATAATATAAAAACACTGACACACAAAAAAACTCACAAGGATTTATAACATTACTTTCCAGTTTGATGAGTGGATATGGTTTTCATTTGAAAAGCTGAAGACCTTCCACCAAATCTTTAAATTGTTTCTCCCATTTTCATTGTGGCTGAGAATGATCTAGCAGATTCTTTTAATGCAACCATCCAGATTCTTTTAATGCAACCATCCAAGATATTTGATACCATTAGTCTTAGGACAATTAAAGGACAATCCTAAACAGTTACACACTTCTAAGACCACTGACTTCAGTGAACTTAGAAGGCATAACTCTGTTTAGGATGGCATAGTCAATTTTCTCCAGCTTCTTACAGATGTAGCTGTACCACCGACATATAAATTCTTTACCACTTTGTGTCAGCTTTCAGGATAATTCAACTAGAATTTCCTCTACACAACTTTTTGATGCACAGAGCCCCTTTGATTGATGAGATACATCAGTTTACTCACCTTAGAAATGTCTGCAGGGGTTGTCCTACCAAAAGGCATAATGAAGCTGCCCATATCAGTAGGCAGACTTCAAGGTGCTACTAGAGCGTAGAAAACTGTCTGTTGTTGTTACCATTGTTTTAAATCACAGGGTAGTGGTAAGGGAATGGGGAAATGCCATTGGATTTTCCATCGCAGGCTATAAAACATCTTAATTCCTTTCTCTGTCTGCATTCATTTCATATATTAGACTATAAGGTCACCACATGTTTTGTGTCCACACCAGATATTATGACTCTATTCTTCATCTTTGCCAGATTATCTATCATCTGTGCTTTGTTACAATGTACAGATGGCTTTGATTGTAAAATGTGTTATATTTGGTATTCATGATTCAGTGGCATTAAATTAACTACAGCCTTCTTAGCTCTCGAGATGTCAGCTTACTAACTTACCCTACATACTTCTAATGTTTTTCCATTGGCCTCACAACATTCTTTGTGTGGAAATAGGACAGCAGAGTATTTATAATGCTACACAGACACGTTTTGATGGTCAGATTAAAAAAATCAACTTTCATTTGGATTTGCAAACAATTCTAAATTTAGATGAGATCAAGCAAATGGAAAGATGATTCTAGTCTTTGGCCATAGCCCAAAGAAACATCAGGAAGATGTATAGGTAAAACTGGGCATTTCGCAATAGAACCTGCTCTGTGCTATACCAGAAGCTGTTTTTTATCCTGACCTGGATAGCCCAGGCTAACCCAGTCCTGTCAGATCTTGGAAGCTAAGCAGGGTTGGCCCTGGCTAGTATTTGGATGGGCAACCTTCAAGGAATACCAGGGGCATGACATAGAGGCAAGCAATGGCAAATCACCCCTGAAACATTGCTTGCCTTAAAAACAAGTCTAGCTCATCACCTAGTGGTGCATAATGCTAAAAGAGCTAGAACTTCTGGCTGCCAGACAATCTTAGGATTTCCTGGCTATACTACACACACTGCCATAAGATAATAATAATAATAATTAGCTGTTTTTAAATGTTAGAGATATCAGAAGCTGCTTTCAACGTGGCAAAGGGATCTACTATTTAGAAAACACTGTTAACGCTGCTATTTCATTCTCCAAACCCGATGACGGGGAGAACGGATATAATACAACTGTTCTGTCAATGTCTCAGTAGATCTGCAGCCTAGAAGTGATCCTTAATCTAGCTTTGCTACTAACTAGATCAACAGGTAGTAGTAGCTACAGCTAAAGATGCTTGGTGCTAGTTGTATGTTTTCTGTCAACTGTAATCTTTTCTGGACAACAGGAATTTGGCAACAATCACTTGCCAAAGTAATTAACAGAAGATATGGTATGAATCCAGAAAAATGTTTGTCAGTTAAGAACTGATAGTAAGTCATAGAAAGCTTTTGGAAATTATCAGCTTCTATATCTGGCAAGAAACAGAAGTATTAGCTGAAGAGGAATTCAGCATCCTTTGGCCAAAAGGCATTAGGCTTGAAAATAAAACTATTTGACAAAAACAATGTAACTGAACAGCTGAAGAATAACTACAACAGTGCTACTTAGCACTGTATGTCTAACACAGCTAGAAAGACTTGCTAGCAGTCATGAAAACACAAGGAAGCAAACCATATTGAAACAACTTAAGAAGGTGTAATTTCAACTATAAGATCTCTGCACTTAAGGGGAAAAAGGGAATCACAACTTCTGGGAAGCTCATTTACAGAATGTACCTCCCATGCATTTACAACTCTAGAAATCTCAGAAATATTTAACCCCTGAATCAAATCCAAAAGTGGATTATGAGAAAGTAATAAATAACTCTTGGTCCCCTCTTCCACAATGCAAGTTGAGGTGTATTTTAACGATTATTCCATATCACGCAATGTACCACTGGTTCTCTAAAAAGGTAAAACTTTGAAAAAAACATCTACTTGCTTACACAAGAATGGGTGGCATACTATCTAGATTTATAGATTTTTTTTTTAAAAAAAAGTCACTGGCATCATAGAATTTTATGGAGCTATAAATTTATTTTATTTTCTTCAATTTATATCCTGCCCTCCCCTCAGACCAGGCTCAGGACGCATTCCAATTGGTGATAATCTGCTAAATGCAGATTTACAACAATAAGAACAAGATAACAGAATAAATATAATAAATACAATAAAATAACTACAGGAATAAATACTTTAAAATAAATTATATCTCAGCAGACACATGAGTGTAACTCATTGGGGGGAGGAAGGAGGATGCCAGATTGAGTTGGATATCCGCTGCCTCAACTGAAGGCCTGGTGGAAGAGCTCCATCTTGCAGGCCCTGCGGAATTGTAAAAGCTCTCGCAGGGTACTAATTTCTGATGGGAACTCATTCCACCAGGCAGAAGCCAGGGCCGAAAAGGCCCTGGCCTTAGTTGAGGCAAGTTGGACATCCCTAGGGCTGTCAGCAGATTCATAGAGCGTAATGCCCCCCAGGGGTCATATGGAGAGAGGCTATAATTATGGCTATAATTCTATTTTCTGTAGTCTGAATCAGACCTAGGAACACAGTTCTTCGGCATGTGCAGTGTCTAAAAATATTTTAAATACAGTATGCTTTTTGTGCTTTAAAGTGCAGTACGGTCACACTCAGGTTGTTATAAAATTTCTTTCTCTGTTTCCAAACCTGATTTTTGTGAGTTTTCCAAATCAAACTGAAGTCCAAGCAAGTGCTACAATGCCTCATTCTGACAATTGTATCCATACACAAGGTTGGTTTCAGTCCTGCCTCACAGAGTTGGCAGAAATCTTGCACCTTCTCAAGCGAACACCATCTATATCAAAGGTCCCCAACCAGGTTCCTGGGGCACCATGACACTCATGAACCCCTTTCCTGGCACCTGCCAAGAGTTTTTAGAAAGTGGGCAGGGTGATATGCTGCCCTGCAGGACTTCTGATTGGCCACTGGAGATCTTACTGACTACAGATTTTTTTTTTTTTTTAAAGTCTCTTTGGCACCAGCTGCCACCACAATACAAGGATCCTCATTGTGTAACTGAGGATAAGCTGTGAGCATGCAAGAAAATATTTTAAAACCATAAAAGGCATTCTGTTAAACAGAGGCTGAGGACAGACTGGCAAAACGAAGCGCAAGGGAAGTGAGCAAAAAGACCCGGGCCAAGTTGTTGCGGGGCTTTCCATTCACACTGCGTAGACTGATGTGGGACAGTACCGGGGAGGAGGGAGAATGAAGTGTTTGCACTGTGGGGCGGCCCCTAGTGCTGCTGCCATGGTGGCATGCAGATTTGGTCCGTTTTGCCGACCTACGTGTAGGCACATGGGCACATAGTCGCAGCAGTTAGATCAGTGGGTTCACATTACCGGTGCCGCTTGATGTGTGGCTTGTTTGCGTCCACACTGCCAGGAAGCATGATGAATGCGCACCCAGACGGCTTGACACCGGTTTCACCAGGTACTTTTTTAAAGCAGGATGAAAGCACTTCAGGACGGGGTGAGTGTGGCACAGCAACGCCAGGCAGCTGTGGCTGTGTGAATGGGCTCTCTTAATCTGCTTGCAAAGCGGGCCTATATCAGGCTAACCTGCCAATCTGAACTCAGCCAGAGTTTCTCCCTGACATGTTGAAGAGTTACTAATAGAGTTACACATAATCTTACTCAATGAATTTGCCCCTGTGGTCTAAATTCCTTAGACTCAATTAATCACATAATTTTGGATTCTTTTAATAAGTTGATTTGGAAAAGAATACTCTTCAATGTATTACAGTCAAAAAGTCATCTGACAGCTAGCTGTATCATAAATACAGGTTGCTTACCTGTAATTGGAGATCTTCGAGTGGTCATCTGTGCATTCACACCTCTGGGATAAAGTGCGCCTGCGCCGATCCCGATCGGTAATCTTCAAAGCCTAACGGATTTTCGCGCCAGCTCCCCGGTCACGTGCACGTCCCACTGCGCATGACCCGGGGAGAGGCACGAGGATCCCGCCAGTTCCTTCTGACCGCTGCTAACAGCCCCCAAGGAAAAAAGTGAGGGAGACCGAAAGCAGAGGGGAAGGAGGGCGGGTGGTGTGAATGCACAGATGACCACTCGAAGATCTCCAATTACAGGTAAGCAACCTGTATATCTTCTTCGTGGTCTCTGTGCATCACACCTCTGGGAGAATAGCGAGCAATAAACACCACATACCTGGAGGTGGGTGCTGGAGGTCTCACATCTGAGCTGCTTGCAGGACTGCACGGCCCACCACAGTATGCTGATGGACACGGACATCTAGGGCGTAGTGCTTCACAAACGTGTGAGGGGACGCCCACGTTGCAGCATTGCAGATGTCTCCCAGGGGAATGCCCTTGAGGAATGCTGTGGAAGTAGCCACGGCTCGAGTGGAGTGTGCCCGGAGGGACGCCGGCAGTGGCCTTTTGGCCAGAAGATAGGCGAGTTTTATCGTCTCAACTATCAACTTCGAGAGTCTTTGAGACGACAGTTTCTGCCCCTGCCTGGGCAAGGCATAAGAAATGAAGAGAGCTGGAGACTTGCGAAAGGATTTTGTCCGGTGCAAGTAGAAAGACATCTAAAGTGTGTAGACTACGTTGCGTTGGGTCCTGGGGATCAGGAAAAAATACCGGCAAGGTGATATCTGCCCCTATATGGAAGTCCGAAACTATTTTAGGCAGGAAAGCGACATCTGGAGCCAAAGTGACGGCATTATGATGAAATGTGAGGTATGGTGGGTCGCAACGGAATGCCGAGAGCTCACTCACGCGTCGAGTAGACGTGATGGCCACTAAAAATGCAACCTTCCATGACCAAAGCTGAAGACTGCATGAGGCCATGGGTTCGAAGGGTTTTCCCATCAGCTTAGTGAGAACCAGGGGCAAGTCCCATGCCGGGACTGGTGTCCGCACTGGGGGATAGAGGCGATTCATTCCCTTGAGGAATTGTTTCGTTGTTGGGTGGGAAAACACCGAATAGCCATCAATCTTAGGATGATTGACTGAGATGGCTGACAAGTAGACTCGGATAGATGAGTGACACAGTCCCCTGTCCTTACATGACAGGAGGAAACCAAAAACATCTTTAAGTCCAGCGGGGACTGAGGGTCGTCCCACAGCCGCCAGGAAAGTTAAAAATTTAGTCCATTTTGACTCATATGAACGTCGAGTGGAGAGTTTGCGTGAGTTCAGTAGAACTTGAGCAATGCGTGATTCTAACCCTAAGTTTGGATCAGCCACGCTGTCAATTTTAGCCTGGGCACATCGTGGTGTAGTACTCGGCCCCCGCGCATCCCGAGGAGGTCCGGGTCCGTCGGGAGATGGAGATACGTCCCTCGTGAGAGGCTGAGGAGCGTGGGGAACCAGGGTTGTCTCGGCCACCATGGGGTGACGAGAATTGCCCACGGTCGCTCTGTCAACAGTTTGTGGACTACTCTCGGAATGAGAGGGATTGGGGGAAATAGGTACAACCGTTTCCCTGTCCACCGGAAGAGGAGACCGTCTCCGAGAGAGGTCGGGTCCGTTCCTGCTCTGGAACAGAATAGATGGCACTTCTTGTTCTCCCGAGAGGCGAATACATCCACAGATGGATGTCCCCAATGGTCGAAGATCGGAGTCAGGTAGAGGGGGTTCAGCTCCCACTCGTGTAGGGATGCTCCTCCTCTGCTTAGGAAGTCCGCTTGGACGTTGAGTAGTCCTGGGAGATGAGTCGCCACCAGGTGAATATCTAGCACCTGGCACTCGTTCCACAGCTCTATCGCTAACCGGCAAAGTCCGCGGGAGACCGTCCCACCCTGGCGGTTGATGTAAAACATAGTGGTGGTGTTGTCTGTAAGGACAGTCACCGTTTTCCCCGTTAGGGATTGGCGGAAAGATCTCACTGCGTAGAGAACTGCCAGCAGCTCTAAGAAATTGATATGGTTGTGTGCCACAGAGGGGTGCCACCTGTCTCCCACACCTACACCTTCCAGGTGAGCTCCCCAGCCCCATAGGGATGCGTCCGTGGTGACGGTCGCTGAGGGGGGTGGAAGCCGGAAAGGTGCACCTGAGTGTAAATTCTGGGGCACAAGCCACCAATTCAGGGTCTCCAGGACCTGGGTGGATATCTGGAAACGTTTGGAGAGGGAGTGGAATTTGGGGCGGAAACGCCTCAAGAACCAAAGCTGCAGTGGTCTCATTCGCAATTTGGCGAAGGGAATTACTGCTGTTGTCGCGGCCATCAGGCCTAGCAGGCGAAGGATTTGTTTGGCTGTAGCCTCCTTGGTCTCTTGGATAGCCTGGAGAAGGGAGACTATATTCGCTGCTCTGTTGGGGGGTAGGAATGCCCTGCATTGCAAGGAGTCCAGGATAGCTCCGATAAACTGAACCCGTCTGGAAGGGATAAGCATGGACTTTTTGAGGTTTATAGTCAACCCTAGTAATTCTAGGGTGTGAAGGGTAGTAGAGATGTGGTTCTGTAGTTCCGTCGTAGAGGGGGCGACTAGAAGCCAGTCGTCCAGGTAGGGGTAAAGGTGGACACCTTGGAGTCTCAGATGTGCCGCTACTACTGCCATAAGCTTCGTGAAGACACGAGGAGCTGTAGAGAGGCCGAAGGGTAGGGCCTTGTACTGGAAGTGACGCAGACCGATCGCAAAGCGTAGGTACTGTCTGTGTGACGGGTGAATCGTCACATGAAAGTATGCGTCCTTTAAGTCCAGCGTCACCATCCACGCGTTGGCTTCTAGTAGCGGTAGGATGGTCTGTAGAGTGGTCATACGGAATTTCTTGTAGGTGATGAACGCATTGAGGTTCCGCAGATCTAATATGGGACGAAGTCCACCATCCTTTTTTGGGACCGTGAAGTAGCGGGAGTAGAACCCCCGCTGAAGGTGTTTTGTTGGTACCTGTTCTATGGCATCCTTTAAGAGGAGGGCTTCGACTTCCAACGATAGGGTGTCGGAGGGAGGGGTGGTTACGAAGTACGATTCTTGTGGAATCTGGAAAAATTCTATTCTGTAGCCTTCTGCTACAACCGACAGTGCCCATTTGTCTGTCGTGATACGTTGCCATGCTAGTAGGAAGGGGGATAGACGGGTGGGAATATCGGAGCGAACGGGAGAGTCAAAGACTCTGCTTGTTCGGCTTGGGTGGTTTAGTCTTAGAAGCGGAAGCGGACGGGAATCGTGGCTTATGGCCATAAGGTTTCTGTTGATAGACAGTAGACGGTGGTCTCTGCCATTGGGGTTCAGTGGGAGATCTTCGCGGTTGCTGTTTGGACCAAGATCTCTGCCATGTTTTCTGCTTCTGTTGTCTCGGTTGTGAGACACCCAAGTTACGAGATGTTTTGATGCTCTTATCTAAATCATGAAGAACTGTGTCCGTCGTGGAGCTGAACAGTCCTTCACCCTCGAAAGGGAGATCTTCCACTAAGGACTTAGTGTCTTGTGGAAGCGAAGTCGACCTCAGCCAGGCGTGGCGACGAAGGGCGACTGCTGAAGTGAGTGTCTTGGACGTGACGTCCGCAGCATGCTTGGATGCGTTAAGCTGATGCTTTGCTAGCACCATGCCTTCCCTCTGGATCTTCCTAGCAAGGCGTTGCTTATCCTCAGGAAGCTGAGCCAGAAGTGGTGTCATCTGTTCCCATAGGGAGTATTGGTACCTGCTCATGCAGGCTGTGTAGTTTGCCGTTTTTATGCCCAATGCACCGGCTGAATAAAATCGTCTTCCGAAAGAATCTAGTTTCCGTCCCTCCTTGTCCAAGGGGGAGGAATGTCCGCTACATCCCCTAGCCGAGGGGGTCACGACGACTGAGTTGGGCTTGGGGTGGATGAATAGGAATTCTGCCCCTGGCTCTTGGAGCCTATACATATGGTCCAACCTTTTGTTGGAAATTGGGGTTGAGGAGGGGTGGCCCCAGGATTCTTTGGCAGTGCTCAAGAGCACCGAAATTAGTGGCAACGCTACCGTGGTGGATGTGTCCATCTGTACGATATCGAAGATGGCATCGGTAGCGGTAGGAGTTGGTTGGACCGTGGCAAGCGCCAAGGAATGTGCCATTCGTTTGATAAGTTCTCCATAGGATTTCACGTCCTCGGAGGGGGAGATTGGTAAATTTTCAGCCACATCAGGGGATGGTGACGGCTGGATGGGAGATTCGTCATCGGATGATTCGGGAGATTCGGGCATCGAATGGTCGGAATGTTCGGATGGAGACATAGGGGTCGACGGATCTGGCTGATAAGGAGGGAGGTCGATATCGGGTGATGTGGGCATCGGCATCGTTAGTTTCGGTATCGGTTTCGGTATCGGTATTGGAGGCGGGGCCGGGGGATCTTGGCATCGGGAGACTCTTGACGACGTCGATTAGCGATCCCACTCCGCTAGGTACCATTGTGGAGGTGGCGGGTAGGAGGAACCATACAGGTATCACCATTGACGGACGTCCCACGGCACCGAAGATGGGGGAAGGCGCCAGTCTCGCTCGCCTCTCGGTGCCGGCATCGGGTCAGGCCCTGTCTCAGGACTGCTGTGAGGGATCTGCGTCAGCTCGATGTCGGGTTCCGAATCTGTGAGCTGGATGGGTCGCGGCATCGAAGAGACGGGGCTGCCCCGGGGTCGCTCGCGCCCAGGAGGGTCAAGCTGTGGAGACCCGTGCTGGGTCATGTCGGACGCGGGATGCGTCGACGAAGCACTCGAGGTTTTGTGCTTCAGCTTGTCCTTACCCTCTTTGCCCTCCTTACGCTTCTTAGCGGGAGTTCGTGGCAGTGAGAGGGGTCTTTTCGATGCCGACTTCTCGGTGCCGGAAGGGCTTCATATCGGTGGCGACGTCGGGCCTGTCGGTACCGATGGGGACGTTGCCGAGGCGTCGGCTGCAGACATCTTCGGTGACAACGCTGCCTCCAAGAGAGCCACTCGGAGTCGGGCCGCCCGGTTCTTACAAGTTTGTTTGGAGAACGCGGCGCAACTCGAACAGGAGTCGACGCGATGCGACTCGCCTAGGCACAGCAAGCAGAGGGAGTGCTTGTCTGGGGGGGGATTTTACTCCCACACTTAAGGCAGCGTTTAAAGAAACCCCACCGCTGGGCCATAGGCCGGGCGGGGAGTAGAAGGAGGAGAATCCAAAAGAGAGTCCAGGAAAACAGTCCGTAGGTCAAGTAAAGTCCAAGAAATCAGTCCGAAAGGCCTTTCCAAAGTTGGAAAAAGAAGAAACGAAAGTTAACTACCGACCGGAGCGGAGAGGGGGTCCTCACGACGCGGCGGTCAGAAGAGAACTGGCGGGATCCTCGTGCCTCTCCCCGGGTCATGCGCAGTGGGACGTGCACGTGACCGGGGAGCTGGCGCGAAAATCCGTTAGGCTTTGAAGATTACCGATCGGGATCGGCGCAGGCGCACTTTATCCCAGAGTTGTGATGCACAGAGACCACGAAGAAGATCCCACATGAAGAACTAAATCAGAGGAAAGTCCAACCTGAGCTAATTTTGTATGGACTGCTTTAAGCCAGCTTGATTGAAAATTGTCCTGCAAATTAACGAAGCAAGCCCACAGGAGATTTTATTCATCTTAAACCAAAGGTTTAATGAAGAGAGAATTATTCTGGCAGTTATTTTCACCATCCCTGTTTCTAATTGAATTGTGGAGTTTTGAGACAGAGTTTGGTACCCATAATTCTGCCCTTAGAAATTTAGATTGAACCTATTTTAATGGCAAAAAGCAAGACTCAGAAGGGCCTAAAAAGGTTCTATAAAGTAATTGTGGTATAATCTTAAGTTTGAAACATTTAAGGGCAACTGGAACAAAGTCCCCCCCTTAGACCTAAAGAACTTTATTATCCTTAGAGCTGTCTTTTCTCCTTTGTCTGCCACATAATTACTATGAGCCATAGGATGAGAGTGGTGTGTGTGTGTGTGTACAAATAACCTGTGGCTAGCAGTACTTGTTTCCTAGGTGAGGCAGGCTGGCAATTTTTTGGCCCAATCAAGATGCACACAAACAGGCTATGAACTTCTTGTATCTCCTTATGGTAGTCCCTTAATATTTTAAGACCTCTGGCTCTGAAGTAAGAAAGCCCCCAAGAGACTAGCAGATCCTGCTGGGGTCAGTTTTCCAAAATGTTCTCACTGTTCAAGATTTCTTGTGGGCCCAAGCTTGTTGCTGGGCTGCCCCCTGCTGATAAAAAGTAGCTAAACCAGGTGTGACAAACAAGTCCTGCTTTCCCCAAAGGCAGCCAATGGGAGCTGACTCAATGTTGGGGGAGTTGGGCAGCTGAAGACAGTTAGGGAGAGTTAAAGTGAAGGGGAACAGTAGTCAGTCTGGAAAAAGGAGAATACTAAGTCTGTGAAGGAAGCAGCCTTTGTTAGAACGGACTTCTGAGGACTGATACTTTGTAATGTGTGACTGCTGGAGTGATCTAGGATCCTAAGTTCAGTTATTAGGGACAATGAACTGCTGTATTTGAATCATCTCATGTTGTTGAAGTTGTAAATAAAAATTAACTCTATTTTTCCTCTGTTTAAACCCTGTTGACTGGTCTAGTGTTTCAGGGTGAAAAGTACTGGAGTCGGGTGGCCGGTAATAGTGAAATCAGCATTGTAGTTTACTGCGGGTCAAGATGGAACATGAGAAACCCCCGGCTTAGAGCCCTCTTTTATGCCGGTCGGAGATAATCCTCCGACCTCACCCAAATGTCCTGATGGGACCTTAAGAGGTGGTTGCAGTTCATAGGTCCCCGGTGGGAAACCTAGGCTCATGATTGGTGGTTGTTTAGGATCCAACCGGCTACTGTTCTACCTATTCGAAGTTCAGGTAGATTCAGACCATGTGTGCAGGTCACGTGGCGGTTGCCGTTACGTGAGTGCATGGCGACTATGATATTGATACATAACACAGGGAAAGTACCACCCCCACAACTTTGATGGATTTAATTAACTAAATGGTGGCATTGAATAAGGGAAGGAAGTACTGGGTTCCCTGACTCCAGTAGACCTCTGTGTTAGCTGCATGAGGGATGGATAATAAAGGTAGCTGGTTTGCTCTATCTAGAGACAGCTCTGGGAAAGAGGAGGGAGAGAGAGAGAGGCCCAGTGTTTGGAAATGGGTCAGGGTTCTCTACCTATTAAAGGGAGATGAGACAAGATAAGTTAACTGCACAAATGCAGGAAAGTTGTATAACTAGGGAAGCACCATGTAATCTGTCATAGTTGAGTTGAGCAATATAAAGCAAGGAACTCCTTACCTAAATATAGCAAAAACTCATAGGTTTACTGATGATTTCTGCAAAGCTAATGACTTAATAATGACATACTCCCTCATACAGGGCATGAGAAGGAGATAATATGAGATCAAAGGCTCAGAATGTTAGACCCAATGGAGAGTGGTTGAACACAACAACAAACTCTTCACTGCTAGATCTATGGGGGGAAATTGCTGGAATGGACTGCTGTTCTCAGGGTAGAATGAAGAATAAAGAGGATATATGGCAAGATGAGTAATTGAACTTTACATAATAAATTTCTAATCAAAAGGCTAATGACACTAAAGCAAGTGACAAAATAAGCTATGAAGGTTCCTATAAATGAAATATTAAAAAAATGTTAACTAATCATGTGTCATGGAGTGCCTTGGTGAAAATTAATTCTGCTTGCAGCCCTACAATTTCAAGTTTCTAACCCTTCTTCATAAGTAAACATTTCTGCTAACTTCTTAATGTCAGTGTTTTTATTTGTAAACATGTGTCTACACATAATTACTATACTTATGTATTACCCCTTAAATTGTGATCATAGTAATCATAGCTCTCCAGAAACACAGTTGTGAGTGTACAGATGTATATTTTAAAGAGATATGATAGCACAATTGGTAATAAACATCTAAAATAGGACTAGTATGTGAATAAAGTTGCGTTTTGAAGGGGCTTGGTTTTATCTGAACACAAGAAGCTGCCATATACTGAGTCAAGGTTACAATGAAATGGAACACAGCTATAAGGTGTAAATCAGGTACAAGAATGAAGCTGTGCAGTGATTGATATGCTGCCAATATTCTTTATGTATAATAAAGGAAACTTATACCAAACTCTACAGTGTTGTTTCAAAAAATAGCTCTTAAAGGGGCAGTCATCTTATACATTATTAATTGCTAAGGACCCCAATGTTGTCACAACCTTTACAGACAAAAATCTGTAAAGGTTGTGGCAACATTGGGGCCCTTAGCAATAAGATGACTGCCCCTTTAAGATTTCCACTTTGGTGGATATTTAAGAGCTATAGGATGTATTAGGATAAGGCTTTCATGACCTGACTGGAGAGTGATCACTAGATGAATTGTTTCCCCTGTGTGGGGTAAGTCTTCTTGGCCCTTCTTTTGGGTCTTTGTATGGATTTTTTATGATTCGTTACTAAAATTTATAAATGTATTTTTGTATTCATAGGCATAATATTTGAAGGGAAGCTAACACTTATAGAAGCCTGATGTAGAGTTTCCATCTCTTGTTCTGGTAATCTAGTTTATGAATATTCTGAAAGGATCTTAACACATATTGTTAACTATCAATGAGAATGTATACCTGGGTGTGATTCTCTAGTTTTATTATATTTTTATATAAAGGTAGAAGTAGTGGCATGGAAGAAGATCTATAGATTCAAAACGGGAGCTATTCCGGAGAATCTTATCCCATCAACTCAGCTTATGAATACCCATGCAAAAACAACTGGACTGCAATCTTGTGGCTACATATTTATTTTGTTTTGTTGAAACAACACTGTAGAGTTTGTTATAACTAGTTTGTTATAACATGGAAGAAGATCTATAGATTCGAAACGGGAGCTATTCTGGAGAACATCTAGTCAACAGAAATAAAGTGATTGGGACACATTACTGGATCATAACTTATCACGCTGGGACATTGCCCATGATGTGACAGAAACAATGAAGACAAGAACTGACCTAGCTTATTAGAAGATGTTTGAGGGACTTTATGAGAGTACATTGATTAGAACCCACAGAGTGTGTTCATCTTTCTCAGCTGGAATTCTCCCTCCAACAAAATGCCAAACTATCTCCCTGAGCAAACTCTTCCAAAGTATAGAAAGGAATTCTTGCTTGCGTGCCTGAATGTGCTACCTTCAGCAGTGATGTTAGGAAGATTCAATGGAACTCCATATTCAGATAGTGTGGCAACAACAGAATCTTTCTTCCTTCCCCTTGGCCCCATTGCACTGGTAGCTACAGGCAACCAATTGTGGATCATATTTTTTACTGCCCCAAACTTTCAGATCAAAGAGCTGAACTAATCTCTTCATTAGTTCATCAGGACTATATCTCTTCAGAAGCTAAATCATCTTGGCTACTCAGAGACAGATAAACAAGCCACTTTGTGTATGGTGAAATTTCTGGCAGCTGTTAAGTTACATGATAACTTTTGCAATAATTTTTAGCCTTTCCTTTTGTGGGGTGAGGGTCTGCTGTTTATGACTCTGATTGTGAAAACAGTAATCATGAAGTAAGCATCTAGCATTCTTTAAGCTCCATAGCTTCCATCTTCATACTGACATCACTTGTCACACCTGTTTTTTCATTCAGGTATGCATGCACTGGGGAAGAAGAGTAAGACCTCCATCATTTCCTGCATTGCATGAAACTCTTGTTCAAATTTTGTTGTTCCCTTTACTCAAGCTGAAGCCTGATTTCCACCATCAGGCAAGAAAAAATTAGAGAAGTAACACATCTATAATTACATGACAAACAATACTTTGGTCCCAATTTGGCTTCAATATAGATTTAGTTACATATAGTAGTAATAATAATTTGGCATTTTGTAATTTGGGCATTGGATAAATTTGATTAAAATTTAAGGCACAATCCAATCACCAGTATCATCCTCCTCACTCCCACCTGCATATGTTACTCGGTGCTCTGCTCAGTATGTAGGTGGTGCCTCTGACAAACCATCCCAGTCAGCATCAGTTCCATGAGAAACGAGCCACAAGGGCAGAAGGGCTATGAATAACTAATGCTATGGCCCTTTCCTACATGCCCAGGGAGATATTGATCACCACTTTGGGGTCCAGAAGCAATTTTTCACCAGGCCAGTTTGGCCAGGGATCGTGGAGGTTTTTTTGTCATCTTCTGGGCATAGAACAGGGGTCACAGGGTGTGTGTGAGGGGAAGTATCTGTGAATTTCCTATATTGTGCAGGGGGTTGGACTAGATGACCCTGGAGGTCCCTTTCAACTGTATGATTTTACGAGTCTATGGGTAAGGCACCAACCACATTGACAAATACACAAAGTACTGCTCTAATAACACAGAGAAAAGTTTTCAGATTATCCAAAATTTGTCTTAAACATAAGAATTCAATCATTACAGAAACAGGTAACATAGAAACAAATGAATATAATATCTGTTGTATGCACGTAAGAATTGTAACTTTCACCTATTAGTTCATACACAAATATGTAATATACTATATGAGGATATTTCCAAAGATAAAGACGAAGACTCTGGATTTCACTCTTCGTTTCGTGTATCCTTCCTCAGATCACTGTACATATATTACTCTTGTGGAGAAGTCTCAAGGGTAAGGACGTGGGGTTAAGTATCCCCTATACATTTAAACAGTTACAGACGGGCAACCGATCAATAACAGGAATTGCTCTCAGAGCGTTGGCACATTGACCACAGACACTTAGACACAAAGGTTGCTTATGCTTCATGGAAGGTACTCATCACAGAATGACTCCTTCGTTTGTTACTCATAAAAACCTCTTTGTCTGCTTGATTATAATTCACAACAGGCCTGTAGCTACTGTGGGGCCCTTGGGGTGATGCCCCCTCCCAAATCTCCCCTGCCCTGAATCTCCCCTGACCCCCTGAATCTTACCAGAGTCCCTGATATTTTTTAAAGAAAGCTGTGCCACACTGGTCCAGCTGCTGAGCTGATGGCCGCCTGGTCCTGCCCCCAGCCCTCCCCGCGGGTAGCACCTGTCCCTCTTGCTTGCTTGGGGCCTGGTGGCAGCCAGGCAGAGTGAGACAGCTTGCTCAGCACTGCTGGCCTGGCTCGCCTCCAGGGACTGGCAGGTGAGGCAGTGCCAGAGCCAGACAGGGGAAGGGAGGGAGGGAGAAGAAGGATGGCAAGTGACAGCAGCGCCCACCCAGTCACCTGCTGTGGCCAGCTTTGGCCTGGCCTGTTGCTGAGGCGGTAGTCAAGGGTGGCAGCCCAGCCGGTTGCCATGGCAACAGGTGCTGGCATGTGTGAGAGTGGCTGTCGTACCCACTTGCCAGGTACCAAGGGGGGATACGAGCCCTGATGTGCACACTCACACCCCTTTCATCTGCTGTGCACGTGCCTTTCCCCCACTCTTCCATCCACCAAAAATCGTCTGGCTACAGGGCTGATTCACAACCATTTCATTTTAATAGAAACCACAGATCTTATGGATTACTTTTTAAATGTTATTCATACCTTTTCCTCCTTTCTAATACCTATATGCTCTATCATCTATGTCACATGTTATATTTTTATGGTGAATGTTCTAGGAAATCTAGCACTGCCACCGTGGAAGAAAGACAAACTGTATGATCTATTTTCCCTATATAGTTCAATGGGACCGAACAAATATTACTGGATGTGGGACTGCTGTGATTTGAAAATACTGCAATAAATGATCCACAATATTTTTAAAATTAGTATTATTATTTGCTTTTGATTACTGTTTTTATTTTAAGAAACAGGGCAAAACAAGAGGAGGGACTACCAAGGAGTTTTAGGGGAGGGGAAATCGCTCCCAAGGGGTTCTCTCCTCTTACTTAGCTTCCCTCCTTCACTGCTTCCCCAACCCAAACCTCCCACCAGTGCTTTCTTTGCCTCCCCTTGGCTCCTATTGCACTGGTTGATAAGCAACCTCATAATGATAACTATGACCTCACAAGATCTTGGTTGGTATTTTTTCAAAATTGTGATGTCTGTGCATGTGCATGTGCATGCATTTAGGCGTCCCCCCCCCCCCCCCACATCTTCCCTTGTTCCTGTTCCCCATGTGTGAATTTTTTGGTCCAATCTCTAAGGTAAGTTCAGAGTCACCTGTATGATAAATCAACTATTACTGTATGCACTAATACTCTCCTCCCCCTTTCCCCTCAAGAATATTTCTAATTTTGGTGAAAAATAAACTAGATAAAGCTTAGTATGGCCATATTAAAACGAAGTACTCAGAAAATGTATTATGGGATTGCCAAGACATCCAACTAAGCATAAGTGACACCACCAAATTATAAGAACATAGGTAGAGCCTGCTGGATCAGACCAGCAGCCCATCTAGTCTAGTTTCATACAGCGGCCAACCACCTACACAGAAGGGCAAAAAAAATAAAAAATAAAAAATAGGGCATGTAGGCCAAGGCTTTGTCCTAATGCTGCCTCCTAGTACTGGTATTCAGCAGTTTGTTGCCTCTGTAGATGGAGGTTCCCTTTACTCACATGGCTAGTAGACTCTGATGGACCTTTCCTGCATGAATCAGTCTAAACCCTTTTAAAGACATCTATACTTGTAGCCATCACTACATCCACTGGCAGTGAATTCCACAGATTAATTATTATTTGAGTAAAGAAGTGTTTCCCAACAACTTCATTGGGCATCCCTTAGTTCTAGTATTACGGGAGATGGAGAAATATACACTTTCTGTACCCCATGTATAATTTTAGAAACCAAAAGTTATATATGAGCTAACTGGTGCTCTCACTTTTATATGAATATTATCCATAATCTCCTTTCTGTAATTAGGCTTTAAATAATCTTATGTAATAATCTTTAAACAATGTTCGGTGGTGAGGAAAGTTCCTTAAACTCATTAGCTTGAATCCTCCTGAAAATTACTTCTAATGGAAGGCGCTTCAACAGCACAGCATGACTTTCTTATTCCTTCCCTCCTACTGCAGCCCCAAATGCCCTCTGAAATGCTGTTCCTGGGATACTGGGGACATCTAGGAGGAACTGGAGGTTTGTGGTGGGATTGGGCAATAAGCAAAAATTACCCTTCCACTCACAGAAATATTAGGTGGAATCTAACTAAGGAGAGCCAGTGTGGCATACTGGTTAAAGAGCAGCGGACTCTAATCTGGAGAACTGGGTTTGATTCCCCACTTCTCCAAATGAAGCATGCTGGGTAACCTCGGGCCAGTCACAGTTCTCTCCGAACTCTCTCAGTCCCATCAACTTCACAGATTGACTGTTGTGGGGAGAGGAAGGGAAGGTGATTGTAAGCCACTTGGAGACTCTGTATGGTAGAGAAAAGTGGAGTATCGAAACTAATTTTCTTCTAACTCATTTTAAGAGCTAAAACTTGAAATGTATTATTTTCTACAGGGGTACTTCAGCATCTTATGATCAGGAATTTTTAAGCCCCTAGATACTCTCTCTTCAAGCAATTTAGGAAGAAGGGAGTGGGTTCATATGCATGCTTATCTCTACACTTCAACTTTCACATGTTTTCCTTCCACCTGGCCTGATGTTATATGCATCTTCTACTAAACCAGGCTAAAAAAGCAAAAATACACTTCACAACTCACTTTAAAGACTTGGTTTCAGGCTTATAATTTTTTTCAGTAAGAGACCAACATTTATTATGTGAAATCAAATATTGATTAATTCCTTATAAATACCTTGGGGTTATGATTCAATCTTCAGGAGTAAAAAAAGGCCCACCATGAATATGCCACAAATTCTGGTTAAAAATCTACCCAGGGTATTATCAGATTTTTTCATGGGAAGGAGAGGAAATATACTCAGTGGCCCTTAAACTGTATCTTGCTAAGACTGTGCCTCAACTGCTGTACAGGATGACACTGGGTCCAATATCCTCAAGTTTTTCTGCTCTTGAAAAAATACAATCTAAATTTTTGAGTCATATTTCAGTTCCCCAAAGGTGTCCCAAATGCTATTATGCTTCTGGAATCTGGGCTGATAAGGATAGAATTGAGGGTGACCCTTACATCAATATATACCTGGCTCAAGCTTAGTCATCCCCCATTGGATATCACCTCCTTAATATTGAAGGATAGGCACAGTTCCTGTTGGATTAGGGATGTATATCAGAAGCTGGCTTTGCTTGGCTTTTTGCCTGAATCTACGCAAATGATGGCCTTAAATCAAGCAAGAGCTGTGGTGAAGCAGTGATTATTCGACGTACAGAGACAGAATGATATTGCTAAGGTCCCTAGTTTTTTGGCTTCCTCTCAAATAAGATATCTAGTCTCTCCAGCTCCATATCTGACGAATTTAGTAATTCAATCTCATCATAGGGCCTTCTCTATGGCCCATTGTAATATTTTCCCCTCTGAGGTTGTAACAGGTCGCAACAAGAAGATACCTCTGACTGTTTTTGTCCCTATAGTATTGGAGAGGCTGATACTATCAACCATATTTTGCTTGTGTGTGGGTTCTATCAAAATATATGAGCCACATTTATTCAACCCATATGGGAAAGACTCTTAGGCCTTCCAGGCTTTGATATTAGTATTATGCTTATGATAGATGCCAATCCACAGGTAACATTAGCATGTGCCAAATTTTTGGCAGCAGCCTATAGAATTAGGAGAGATTTCTTAAATGAGCAACTTAAAGACTCCTAGGCTAATGCATTGTATTATTCTGAAAAAGGTTCTGAATTATTTTCGTGCTGGTTATGAACTGTAATGAAGATTTCTGTCTGTCTATTGATTAATTCCATTTTTAACAGATAGCAAAATGCCTATTAGAGAAGTTAACCTTAAAAATCAGAAAAACAGAAATGAAATGAAACTTAATGAAGCACTTCTGGCTGCCAGACAATCTTATGATCTCCTGGCTATACTGCACTTATTATTATTACTTCTTTAATATCACTAGGACTTAATTTTTTTCATGATGACAGTAAGTTGATAGATTAAGATATTTTTGTGCAAGTAAGCCCCATTGAATAAAAAGGAGATTTACTTCCAAGTAGACTTACTTAGGATTGTACACCAAGAGCAAGCCTAAAATCCCTAAGCAGATCTACTCAGAATTCTACTCAGGTCTATTCAATGGGGCTTACTTCCAGCAAAGGGTTCTTAGGTTGTCCTGTATGTTGCATTAAAATGACTCATCATCACTGCTGCTATATCATCTGATTTTATGCTTTACAGCATAGTAGTGACAAACCAGGTGTCAGAGGATCTCAGCATTGTTCAAGGGACATTTTGTCCAGTTGCTCCAGAGATGGCAATTTGCCTAGCATTGTACCCTGGGGCGGCAGAAACCATTTATGCTGCAAAGCTGGCTCAGCTCTGCAGTGCCTAGTCTGCAGCACAAGTGGCTCCTGCTGCTATTTTGGGACTTGGAAAAGGCTATTTTAGGACAGGGAGGAGAGAGCAATGGTAGAAGCCCTGCCACGCTCAACAATAGATAGGATGGTCTTGCCCCCTGCTGCCAGTGCCATACTGCACCAGCGAAAGCCTGCGTCAAGAAGAATGTTAGGGGGTTCATGTGAGGCACAGCTTGGCAGATTCTGCACTGCTTGTGTCACATAAATTGCTGGTCTTGTGGTTCTGCAGAAACTCCTCTTCCACCACAGTACATAAAACAGAGCACAAGATTGTACTGCCAATACATGAGAGTAGTACAGTGAACCCACAGGATACTGAAGAATCAAATTCAGGTCCAGTCCTGAAGAAGACAGAGGGAGCAAGGTGCTGTAAACATTTAAATGAACAAGTGTGGCATAGCAGTTAGAGTGTCACCTTATATCTTGGGAGATCCAGTCTCAACTCCCCACTTGTCACAAACTCACTGGGTGATTTGAGGCCTGTTGTTCCCTCTCAGCTTAACTCAGCTCTTTGGGTTGGTGTGTGATCAAAAGAGAGGAGAAGCAAATCATGTACATTGCCTCAAGCTCTTTGGAAGTGGGATGGTGTATCAGAATTTGAGGGACCGCCTTTCCCCATATAGGCCCCAGAGGTTACTGAGGTCAGGCACCCAAAATCGCCTGACTTATCCTGGCCCAAAGGAGGCCCGGTTGTCTTGTACTAGGGCCAGGGCTTTCTCGGTGGCGGCCCCTTACTGGTGGAATGAGCTCCCGGATAACATCAGGGCCCTGCGGGATCTGTTGCAGTTCCGCAGGGCCTGTAAGACGGAGCTCTTCCGCCAGGCTTTCAAATAGGGGCCGCCGCCGGGGAGAAAAGCCAATCATACCATCACCATGGCCCTGTTGTTCGCACCCTGCTGCAGTCACCCACTGGAGCGTTAGGAAGCCGCCATCTTGTGGTAATTAATTTTAGTGCTGTTTTAAATGTTTAATGTTAAATGTTTTAATCTGAAAAATTGTTTTTATGCTTTTATATGTTGTAAGCCGCCTTGAGTCGGTTGTAAAACTGACAAGGCGGGATATAAGTTAAATAAATAAATAAATAAATAAATTTACTAAATAAAAATAAAACCAGGAACATTCAGAGGCTTACACTGCCATCCTAAGCAGAGTAACACTGAAGTCCACCGAAGCCAATGGGGTTAGAAAGGTGTAATTCCACTTAGCATGTTTCTATTAATTGGCAAGGAGGTGGGGGGAAAGAGTAACTAACCATTTCCAAAAGTTATGAACATATTTTTTTCTGTGTTGATGCTCTGTCAGGCAACACAAACCTGTGTAAGTAATGCAAATACTTGAATGGAAAAACAAGCGACCGCAAATGTGAGATGAGGGATAAATAAAGAGCTGATACTTACAGACTCCTTTTTGCTCATGCTTCTACTTTGAGAGCGAGAATGGGAAATAGTGCTGAAAAAGGACTCTTTCTTGGCTGCTGATAAAGGTGGGGACCCTGTGTATTCCCGTCCTCCAGACAAACTTTCAATGCTTGGAGAAGAGCTAACATTTTTTGAACCTTGCCCTGGAAAGTAAACAGAGAACAGCAAAAACGATCAGTGAAAAACACTGCCATCAAAGTGCTCTTTATCTGAAGTGTCACTCAGAGACTTTCCCAAAAGGATCAATGGAGAATGAAATTTTATGACATCAAAGCACATCTGTCTACCCACATAGGGAGATACAAAGTATTCTTGTGGGGCAGACAGATGTGAAAATCCACACTCTGGGCTCAATTCATGCACAGCAATTTTTAAAAAATATATCTTGTTTTATTCTCTGATCAAGAGAGTCAGGTTTGGCAGGCTAGGAATTTTGAGGCAAGGAGTGAAATAGTGACAAAAGAAAAGGGCAAATTGTGTGTGTGTGTGTGTGTGTGTGTGGGGAGAGAGAGCAAGAGAATGGTCTTAATTTTAGAACTATTTGCAGTCATTTACTGCTCCATCAGGCTATGGTGTTAAAAAACAACCTGAAATTTACAGAAATTCAAAGGCTGTACCACCCAGAACACAACAGTTTCTTGCATAAATCAGGGCTCTAGCATGTCGTGTACATAATTTAATCATCTGAACAACGTATGAGAAATACAGAAACCACTCAGAATGGCTTAGGTGGTATAGTGCAGTATTTAAGACCAGAACCATGAACCTCTGCTCAACCCCGAACACATGCAGTGGCTGGAGCAGCCCACCATTTTTCAGCCACTGCAGTTTGCCCTGTTCCTTTCCCACCCCAACAATAAAGATAAGCCAAGCATAACTCAGAAGTTTGTTGTAAGCGTTACCTATTTATACGTGATGCTGGCTAAGGTGAAAGCCCTGTAGGGCTTTGCATATGCACAAGATCTCACTGAAACTGGACTGTTATCTGTGCAAAATAGGTGTATATCCTGCAGAGGTTATGAGTGCCAGACTAGTATCTGGGAGACCCAGGTCTGAATCCGCCCCCCATGCCATGAAAGCCGGCTGGGTGATCTTCGGCTAGTCACTCTCTCTCAGCCTACTCTGCCTCACAGGGTTGTTGTGAAGATGAAATGGATGAAGGGAGAATGATGTAAGCCACTTTGGGTGTTCCTTGGGAGAAAGTTGAGGTATAAATGAGTTAAATGAATAATAAAATTCATCCAGGGATCTGTAGCCAGAGTGGGTGTTATACTAGTATGCTTATTAAATATACATAGGGGTTTTTTGGGGGGTGGGAGAACACAGTTTACAGTCCAGTTCAAACAAGACAAGTGGGGTGTTTTTGTCTCAACTGTGCCAAGTCTGAGCTAGTGAATGTGACGTGTTTTCTACATTTAGGTATCACTGCAAAATGTCCCCACAAAAGAGAGAACCATGAGGACAGGAGGGAACAGGTAAAAATCAATTTTTGCACCTGACATTCATTACAAACAGCCACCATAAGCATTTGATTTATTTGCCCTATTTATAGTTCGCCTTTCTCAAAAATATTCATGTACACAGCATGAATAGCCTTCACAGTAATCACATAATTAAATTTAAAATAAATTGTTGCAGATGACCACCTGCTGCTGACTGGGCATGTAAGGGTGCAAATAATTGAGAAGTCTTTCCCAGGCAGAATGAAAAGTAGCAGATTCTTAGTTTGACTGGGTTGGGGTGGGGGGAGCAGCTATTCCCTGCTTGTCCCAGACCATGTACAGGCAGAAGCGGCAACAGCACTTATTATACCCCCCAACTCTGGAAGCAGTGGGTAGAAGGATCTGGCAGAGAAATGCTGGAAGTGTGGAAGGCAGAAGAAAAGGGCGGACAAGAGCACCTAGATTGCAGAATCAGGCCATAAAAACAACAGGGTGATGCCCCGACTTGGATTGCCCAGATCACGGAAACTAAGCAGGGTCAACTCTGGCAAATACTTGGATGGGAGACCACCTTGGAATCCCAGAACTGGGAGGCAAGGGCAGGCTTTATTCAGCCACCTCTCTGAATATCCTCCATGCTCCCAGTAGGGGTCAGTCACCAGAGATTTCCATGACTTCCAGGTGCACACACTCACACGCGTGTGTGCACATGGACACACATACACACAAATACAAAAAATATCAACACAACAACAACAACCCAGGGTGGTGCATACTTTACTACTAGGATCCTCAATCTTGTTGAGTCTATAGATACTATTGGAATTTTTAGAATGGAGAGGGAGGAGTAGTTACCACAAAATGGCTGCCATTGGAGGCAGTTTCAAAATGACTACCATGGAGTCCTGGGGCCAGTCACCATATGCTCCAAGCTAAGCATCCTCCTAAAATGAAGGCAGATATTTCTGACTGGGTGCTCCCTGCAGCTACATGTGTGATGCCTCCTGAGTTCTTCTGAAACATCTCCTGCTTAAATGAGGAGGAAAGTGAGGTTTGGCTTTTTGCTTGGGTAAAAGAGGTATTTTATTGAAGAAGCAAATGTACACCTAGAAACCCATGCTGGTAATTAGAGCTTTTATGTTTCTATATCATCAAGTTTGTTTTTTAAGTACAACCATTTTTCAGGGCTGGGTCCTGGAGGGATTTTTTTTGGGGGGGGGGTGATGGTGGTGGGGGGCTAGAGGAGATCCCTCATTTCTTCTCAAGAGATTGTTGCCACTGCTTTGGCTCCTCATCTTTTCTTCTTGGCATTCTGCCGCCCTCCCCCTGCTCTGTTCTATGGCCAATGCTCATCAAAGGGTTGCCACCTGCCACACACACAACATAGTGCAATGATAGTGGTGCCATGAACGAAGAAGGCAAAGCTTGACACCTCTTGTTCTATTTGGCCCTGACAAGTCTGGCCTCAGAAGGAGCTCACCCATGCCAAGACTGCTGATACTGTGAACATTTCTGAATGTTTTTGAGGCTTTCCCCACCTTCAACCATGTTATTACTGTTATGTGACTGACAAACTATTAAGAGAGCTTCAGTAGCACAGAAGACAATATGTTGGGCTTGGATGTAGAAGACCTGTACGGATGCCTTTGCGTGTAAAGACATGCACCTTTTCTTAGCCATCCTGCTAAGTGGCTGATTGTAAACCCATTAACAATAAATTCCAAATTGTCTTTCTCCTTTGCCAATGTAAGGGGGGACTCACCAATAGCACTGAATAGCATGTCCTCCATGGAAGTAACCAGCCCCTGGATAAACTCAGGGCAGGAGAAAAGAATGTCTGAGTTAGGAGATCAGGGCTGCTCCTGCCACACATGCTTAATCCCACAGACTGCCGACTTGAGTGTATTAAACATGGACATCGGAGCTGATAAAATAGCCACAGAAATAAGGTTGGTGGAACTGTCCTCCCACCATACTAAGGTCAGTGAAATTCCAAATCTGGTTACTGGGTAACTTTGGGCACAAATCTCTCTCACTCTAACTTAGACAGCCACTGTGGTACCATATTTAAAGTGTCAGCTAAGGCTGGGGAGGTCTACGCTCAGATTAACATCTCCCAGGTTTGTGAAGACAAAATAGAGGTAAGACTCATGTAAACTGCCTGGAGCTCCAGTGAGGAAAGGCAAAATAAGGATCTGAGAGACAGGTTTACTTTACAGGTAGGTTGTTATTAGGATAAACATGTGTGGAAAAGACAAATTTGTAAGTGGTGCTCTTTGAGTAGCAGTACACCCAGTTATATCCATACATCCTATCAGGGCTTTTTTTGTAGAAAAAGCCCAGCAGGAATTCATTAGTATAATAGGCCACACCCAACAGCAGAAACTCATTAGCATTTTAGGCCACACCCCTGACAGTGCAGCTCCCTCCCAAGATCAGCTTCCTCAGGTGCCCCACAACTTGCGGGGTGCATGGAGAACCCAGGGGAAGGAAGGCAGTTTCCGGATCGGCTTCCCCAGGAACTTCACAGCTGCAGGGTGACTGGGGATCCCGAGGAGGGGAGACAGTTTAAATTGCCTTCCCTCCCTGGATCTGCTTGGCTTCCCCAAGGGGGAACCTGGGGGGGGGGAGAGGCTGTAGGCGTGGCCAACTCAGAAGCCAGCCAGAACTCTGTTCCTGTGTGTTCCTGCCCAAAAATAGCTCTGCATCCTATGTTTGGGCAGACCACCTTTCAGAATCATCAATTCACCAAGCTCCACCTAATTGGAGAAAAAATGCTAATATGCACGCCTTGATAAATGTGGCACATTTTCCTCTCAGTTCTTCTTTCCCACAGTAGAATCAGCAGGAAGGAGTCCTGTTTGGAAGGAGAAAGACAGGTTTTGTACCATCTGGCCATCTGATTGACACCATTTACAGGTAAGCTGTTTGTTCTTTCTCATGGGAGATCAGCAAGTTGATCTACCTGAGGAGATGTCATGAGACTTTTTTGCTCTAGAAGGTTCCAAATGATGCTTTGCACACCCATCAGTGAGCCTGCACAGACTATAAACAAAAATCCCATGTATCCTGCCCTGAATTCTTTGGAGGAAGGATGGCATAAAGACTGACCACTGGCTGTGCAAAGTCCATATAATTTGTAATTGTGCACATTAATTTAACTGCAGCAAAAAGCCGTGATGCTGAACAAAGCCCTTCAACTGTGCATAATACAAGAAATGCTGACCTTTGCCAGATTTAACATTTGCTTCCCGAGTATAATTGCAAACTTATGCATGTTGCCTATTCTGCCCTTAGTTTTTCAAACTTCATAAAATGAGATTGGTAAGTGTTTAGCCTAGGGTTCTTGGCCATTTGTCTATTTACTCCCATATGGGAATGTTTAGTTATTAGGAAGTGCAACTTGGGAAAGTGTCTTGAGTTCTGTTTCTATGAACTGATCTATCTGCAATATTAGTTAATGGAAGAGACATTTAATAAACTCCCCATCTTTTGTAAATTTAAAATGTTAAAAATATAGAAAAAGTATAGAGAGGGAAAAGAGAATTTCACAGGAAATAGCTGCTGTTTTCAATGTTTTACTGGGAGAGCTAGTGTACCTTGGCAGCAGACCAAATATGGGGAACAAAAACGAGGGAGGGAATCTTGAGGTCTTTGTTCCAGAAATGCTAATTTTAATCAAGTTATTTAACCTTTAGATCTCTAGAGCGCCTAATCTCAGAAAAAGAACACCCGGAAGCAGTCTCCCAGGCAACAGATGTATATAAGTAATCACCTATGGCTTTAGAAAGTGCAAACAAATATCTTGGAGATTACTTAAAAAACTACAGTTTAGCTTTAATCTTCTACATCAGCCCTTTCATGTACAGGTTTTATCCTGAATGCTGATTTTAAGAACCATGACTGGAATTCTGCTCATGGAATGAGGCTTTCTCTCCTTCCTGTCAATCTATGTACTCTCCTAGGAAGCAATTTTTGTTGGTTGGGGGCTATGATGGACCCCCTTTTACTCTCCCCAGTATGAGGCAGATTTTCCCCACCAAAATCCTTCAGGTACTGAGCTATCCCCCTAGTAGCGTGATAATATTTGTGGCTTTATAAACTGGAATGCCCCACACTTTGACAGAATCTAATACGGTTTTTGCGCAGACCAGGAACTTGTCAGGAGAAAAATGGAGCCCCCTTTTTAGATTACTTGAAATGGCACTGGTGTTGGTAAAAGTATATTTTTCAGTTGATAGACAAGACGGTGTTGTAGCAGCTTATTTTTTTTATAAAGTCTTGGTTCTTATCAGTGAGAGATGGTTGACTAAGTACTTTGGTTTCTATATATTTCTGCATATAGTTTCCTAATAACTGTTCGGGTTTTCTGGAAAGATCACTCTTTTAGTGTATCAAATTCTTTCCTCTTTTCTGAAATCACAATGTGTCTTCTTTCCCCTGAGTAGTCTATCACCATTTCCTTTCACAACAGACCAGGGACTGCCTCAATGGCAATTCCCTGTATAACTGGAGAAGATTTATATTTCTTCTCTGAAAATATAATCCTATTCCTTTTGGCCTGACTGGGAGCTTCAGCCTGCTACCCAGTCACTCTTTGCCAAAATCTCAAACCTCAGTTCTTTGCATCTGTGTGAAAACGTACTTCAGCTTTAGCTGACATGAGACTTTGGCTGTGGTCACACACACTAAATAATCCACTTTCAAACTGGATTTTTACAGTGTGAACTGGCAAAATCCAGTTGGAAAGCACACTGAAAGTGGATTATTTAGTGCGTGTGACTGCAGCCTCTGACTTCTTAGATCTAATTCTTTCTCAGGTTATGTTTAACGCAGCTAAGAGCAGGAGTATCTCCCTTTATGCAAAAGGTGAACCTGTTTGACAGACTTTTTGTCAGACTCTTCAGACATCCACTACTGTAGCTGAAGTTTTACTTTACTGAACAGTAACTGCCACTGAACTCAAAATGAACTAACTCTCCCCTCAGCACACAACTGATCTTCTGTTTTCCTCAACTGGTGCAGGCCAATCAGAGAAAAGGCGCACCCTGTCTCTCCAGCTTAACATTCTAGAGCAGAGTTAACTTTCACCTCCCTCCTCTGATTTTGCTGCATTAGGAAAAGAGCGTTTTAAATGTAGTCCATCACTGGGGCTCTCAGAAATGGCATAGGGTATGGTGCACAGGGGGGCTACCATCAGAGGGGAAGGAAAAGGCACTAAGCATGCCTTTGGATTCCCATCCACCACAAAAACAAAACCCTTTTTTAGTATGGATTCTACCAATTATACTCACCTCAATTTCTTCTTGTCTGACTAGAATCATTTTTAGAAATGTAAAGATATTTTCACCCTCAGTGTTTCTGAGCACATATTTTTGGGAGGCTGAAAATATTGTTGGATTTTAAATACTCAGGGAAGAATAATAAAAAAACAAAACAATAATGCTGTCTGAAAATTCAAGGCAAGTAAAGATGGCAAGAAGGAGAGATATGTATGCAAAGGTGATAAGATAGGTCCATTTGAGGGGGTGATAAGAAAAGGTTTGAGGCACCCAACCAGAAAAATGGTAAAAGTGTGCACACATGCGCGCGTGTACACCCCCCCCCCCCTTCTAGTCCTGTTATATTTCCTTTGAACACAGAATTTCATCTAGCTATTATGGCTAATAACCACTGATGGATGTATCTTTCATGAATTTGTCTAATCCCTCTTTTAAAAGATTACAGCTTGGGGAATTTGTGCTGAGGCCAAAAATGTTACAGAAAGCATTTGATTATTGGCTCAGAATTCAACATATGGATGGAACAATGTTATCTCATTTATGCACGCAACAGCAGAATGATAGTAAAGATCTATTTAACATCTCTTAGTAATGCAAAGTTAATTCCATAATTATGAAAACTGGTCCACCACAAGCAGACTTAATAACAGAAGGTCAGCTGGCAACAAAAAGGCTGATCAAAGAGAGACAGAAAGTATTGCACCTTTATACAGCTAAGGTTTCAGATAATAAGGACAAGCTACTTGAATGACATATTTCATATTATGTTTGTATGTTTGCAGGTCAAATGAGGTGAAGAATGCTGTCTACTATGGTCTGTTCTTTATATCCAGAGGTCTGCTTAAAATTCCTGAAGCCACTGGTTCATGTGATTACCATGAGCCAAATTACCTGGCTGCTTCTCTTGAAAATAAATAAGCGATTACAAGATTTGTTGGACTGCTTGCCTTCTCTGATGAGAAAACCTGTTTTAAAGGGTTCAGCTGGGGGAATGGCATGATTTGTATGTAGGAAGCTTGAACATTCTGTACTTGGAGGCATAGCTCTATAGGATATATATTTTAATACCTGTACACAGGGCTCTTTTTGTAGAAAAAGCCCAGCAGGAACTCATTATCATATTAGGTCACAGCCCAACAGCACAGCTCATTAGCATATTAGGGCACACCCCATGTTACCAGAAGTGTGGTCATCCAGCCACACCCACCTTTTGCTTCTTATTCTGTTCACCTTGTTTGTTGTCAAAATGGTTTTACAAAACCAATAAAAACATTCTTTTCTGTCCCATCTATACAAAATCTTGCCTGAACCAATATCTTATGTCCAACAATTTTTCCCACACTAGATTGGAATCAATTCCTAAAGGTTAGGTTCCCATGGGAATCAGCTTGCTTTCCTGCAGAACTAGTATGCGGAATATGAATTTTTAGGGTTGCTACAGGTAGGGTCTGGAGAGCTCCTGTAAATAAAGTGGGGGGAGAAAGAAAGAGAGAAAGAAAGAAAGAAAGAGAGAGAGAAAGAGAAAGGGAAAAGAGATGGGAGGAGAAGCACTTACCAGGAGCAGGAAGAGCGTAGGCGTGGCGAACTGTGACGGGCTGGCGACATGCCAGATGCAGAGAGCCGCAGCCCAGTGCTCGATCTCCACATGGAGATCCAGAGTGCAGGGCTTTTTCTCACTGGCTCTTTGCACTTAAAGGGAACGTTCCCTTTAAGTGCAAGGAGCCAGGAGACCAGGCCCCATGGTCGATCCCCACACGGAGATCTAGAACGCGGGGCCCTTTTCTGCCAGCCATTTGCACTTAAAGGACCCATGCTCGATCTCTGTGCGGAGTTCCAGTGCACAGGGCCCTTTCCCGCCAGCGGGGAGGGACAGGCTTGGACGCCAGCCGAAATGCCGTTCTGGCCCCAAAAGAGCCCTGCCTGTACAAATTACTCTTTCTACAATATTTATGCTCTCAAAGCCAATGGCCAATCTGCCTATCCATAAACAAGCTCCAAGGCAGCTTTCATTTAGCCTTTCTCAAAGAGAGATGGAGACAGGAGAGAGAAGGAGATGGACTGGGCAGATGGCTGGTTCACACAAGTTGTCAGTGGTTTGGCATTACATAAAAGATCCTCCAGATGGATATTGCCCCCACTCCCTGCACATTCAATTCTCTCCTGCACTTCTTAGTTCTATAGTTTGCTGTTATGTCCCAAGTGGGTCAACTAGGCTTTGCAGAAACCATACTTCAACTGGAAACCAGAACTGGAAACCACAATTTGCGGGCAAATAGTGCAACTAGTTCTGCCATGTGATTTCTGCTGTATGCAAAATCCTGCTGCTGTCTTAACCAAGGATCAGTCAAAGTTCAAAAGAACAGTGGCAGCGAATGATATACTGCTGTATTTTTTTACCAGATTTGGATGCATGAGTGTGCATATTTAAAATGCTGAATTATAAATAATATTGTGTTATTTAGTACTAATAGTGTGTTAGGTGCTGAGAGCTGGTCTTACCAAGATTGTGTAATCCCCCTGACCAACTGAGATAAAATTTAAGCAGAATTCCCTTAATGTTCTCTCACATAGCCTGTAGGATGGTTGGCATGCTGGGATACTACCACTAAGAGTATCACTCTTACTACCACATGTTAACTTATTTCCCAAGGGTGCAGGGTCTCAATTTGGAACTGGAGGGACCATAGTACATGGGGGATAAGGTGCCTCAGTCTTTCCCATGTGCTGTTTTCTGATTTGAAAACACCTCTGGGGGCTGCTGTTTGCCCCACTGGGGGATTGCACATGTAGCCCATCTGTACACATGCAGTCCCCCCCCCCCCCCGGGAGTCACTGCATATCAGGAAAATGGCACAGGGAAGTGAATCTCCTTCTCCCTGCAATGTTGTCCCTTCTGATCCAAACTGGGGCCCTGTGTGACTGGGAATGAGTTCCCTTGCAGCTGATGTGTGACTAAGTCAAAGCCAGGTCACGAGAACCCAGATGCACAATGTTAAAAAAGCACAGCATGTGGTTTCAGCCCCAGTATCATGGACCTAGAACTCCTCCCCCCAGTATCCTGGACTTGTACTGCACCCAAAGGGAAGGCAATTGAAAGTACACTAAAAAAAATTGAGATGCTTTGACAATAACCGCGCACATAAGGAAGGGAAACCTTGATAACTTGTGAAAATGTAGTTGTGTTAGAAGAGAAAGGCACAAAAGTTGCAGGAAAATTTGATGAAATAATAACCTGCAGAATGAAGTTTGGTTTTTTGTTGAACTAAATTAACTGGAATGGATAAATTGAAAAGTGTTACTTCAAAAAACAGACTTTTAACTGAACAGCTCTCTGTCTGTCTATCTCATCTCCTGAACTAATATCTATCTATCTATCTATCCATCCATCCATCCATCCACCCACCCACCCACCCACCCACCTCCCTCATCTCCTGAACTAATAACATACAGTCCAGAAATTTAAATTCCAAGATTCCTACAGCACACTGTCCTGTACAGATAAAGCAAAATAATAAAAAACAACATAATCCAGGTTTTAGAGAAACTGTTGCACAAAGTATCAAAACCACATTTATTAATATGTCTTCTACTGGAATGAAGTGAAAGGAAGTTTATTCTTTTTTAAACAACAGTGCCACTCAGTGGTGTTATGATATATGGCAAACACTTGAAATGAACACACCACAAATGAAATCAGTGTGCATTTGGGATCCCCAATGACGTTACAGGCAGAAACATACCATGAGTTGCTGTAGCAACTGTGGCTTGGACAGCACTTAGGTTCTGGACAGGAACCGACCCTTGGGGATCACTGCCTGTAACTACATCTCCTAGTAAATAAAGTTAAAAAAAAAAACTTTACTATAACAGAACAAATCTTCCAACTGCTTATAAACAAAAATGCAAAAAAGAGAGATGGTCTTTCAAACACACATTTTTTTAAGCATAAAGAGAAGTGAACTACTTTTAAGAACTGTGCAACTAATAAACCTAATGTCTTTAGCATATTTTTCTTATTATTTTTAGGATATTAATTCCTTCCAGTTTTGGGCCACATTCTCAAACACGCACAGAACATGTGATTCCAAAGAATTCTTGAAATCAATGAACTACATCTTTGGAAAGAAAACAATAATTAATTTATTTTACAGAACAGGTGATTACATAGTAATAATGACAAAAATGTCCCTGGATACTTGATTGGACAAGGATTTTGTAACATTAGAGATCAGGTATATGATGGAATTTTTTGGGACTGGTACTATAAACTTCTTAATTTAAGCTTGTTTATACATATTCTGTTAACAGCAAGAACATATATTTAAAATGAGGGGAGTATAAATAATGGATCGTTATTTATTGATAACTCCCCTGCAATTTAAACAGAATAATGTATCATTTGGATTAATAACCGTATTGACAAAATATTTTTACTAGCTGCTTTTCTGCCACTGGGTTGAATTTCCTCCTTCCTGTTTTATTGTGCATTTTCATAAACATTTACTTCATTTTAATGAACAGGAATTGCTGGCCTAGGTATTAGAAAAGTAGGGATGGGCATGAACCAGCTCATGAGTCGAAATTCAGGTCAAACTTGGGTCGGTTCAGAGCTCCAGAACCGATGTTCGGGAATGGCACATTCCCCAAACATTTACTGGACTTTTGGGCCAGTTCGGTTGTTTGGGGCCAGTCATTTAAACCTAACAGCTGAGTGGCACAGGTATTAGGTTTAAATGGCTGGCAGCTATTTATGCCCTTGGTTTTGCTCCCCCCCCTTCTAAATGGCAGGGAGTAAAACCAAAGGTTTAAATGGCTGGCAGCTGTTTAACCATTCAGTTTTGTTCCCCATCACTTCAAAAAGATGGAGCAAAACCGAACGGTTAAATGAAGCCCCTTCCTGGGTGATCTCCACTCCCTTTCTCCTGCTCGTGGTGAGCCATGTCCTTTCCTGGGCGATTCCCCCCCCCCCCCCCCCATCTTCTGGCCCCAGTGAACTGTGGCTGGGAGAAAGGTGGAAGGGAAGTCCTTCCAGGGTGATCCCTGCCCCCTTTCTCCTGGCCATGGTGAGCCTTTTTAGGTTTGTGCCCATCCCTATGGAAAAGGGACTATAATCCTGTTATTGTGCCTAAATTCATGATTTTATGACAAAGCAGGCTTTTCCTGTTTTATGTTGACAGGAAAAGACCAAGCTGCATTTCCTGGCAAGAAGATGACATTTACGTTGCCTGAATGGGGGAGAAACAGAGGAAATCAACATATAGATACCGGCTTTTTGTCTTCCTGTCACTGCCTTTGATCCTCTCAAGGGGGTGGAGCCTTATTTATTTATTTATTTACATCACTTCTCCCCAATAGGGACCCAGAATAGCTTATATCATTCTCCGTTCCTCCATTTGATTCTCACAACAACCCTGTGAGTTAGATTAAACCGAGAATATGTGACTGGTCCAAGTTACCCAAAAAACTTCCACAGTAGAGTGAAGATTCGAATAAAAGAAAGCAGCATTCTTTTCAAACCTTAGCAATTTCAACATTGTCGTCACAACTGTGCCTAGGGTTCTAACTTCCTTTTCTGCTTGCACTAGGTACTTCTACTCCTGGAAAAAGGGGATTTTGCTGATTCCCCTCTAAGTGCTGCCCCCTACTTTGATGCCCATGGCGTTTTAGGGGGTCCAATTACCTATGAGACCATAATTTCAGAGGTCATTGAAGATTGCAGTGTGAGGAGGAAAGCTGCTATTTTAGCAGTGCCACTCCATTCGTATGGCATAAGATACAGCCTATGTAGCTGACCATGAACATAATTCTGTGCATCAGCAGAAACAACAGCTGTGTATCTGAGACAAGGCCTTCTATGCCAGGTTCAGCTCCCTGTCCTAACTGTAACATAGTTTATATCGCCTTTATTGGAACTGGTGGTTTTCCCCATGATAACTTCACCTCTCAGCAAGCAAAGGAAGCAGCAGTAATCTATTCCTTAGGGGCTCTGGCTGACAATAGGAGCTATTGGTACTTCATTGAACTAACTGTCTGAGAAGTACTACAAGCTACATAGTGATGTAATTCAGCTAATCTTATTGGCACAAGCTATAAACAGATACAATTTAATACAGAATTTATCAATCCCAAATGAAAGTAAATCATGCATCACATTTTTTCATTCGTGGCCAGAAAACAGAAGCTTTGATCCATGCTAACACAGAACAAGTGAGATCATTACTACAGCTAATGGTGAAGTGGATATCTTGCGCCAATTTAGATTATACTATGGAAAGATAGAAGTAGGGGCTTCTGCATACTCACAGTATGTAGAAAAATATGATTTTGTAAATTACTGGAAAGATTCCTCACCTTTCCACAATCAGCCTAAGGACTAAGTATGCATCAGGATACAGGGAATGTGGAGAGCAATAAAAGTCAATTAAGGGGGGTGGATTCAAGAAGCAGATGGGGAAATGGCCTGCTCAAGACCTGGAGAGCTTATGGAATTCTGGAACCAGTTTGGTGTAGTGGTTAAGTGTGTGGACTCTAATCTGAGAGAACCGGGTTTGATTCCCCACTCCTCCACTTGCACATGCTGGATGACCTTGGGGAGGCCATAACTCTGTACTAGCTGTTTTCTCAAGGACAGTTGTCTCAGAGCTCTCTCAGCCCCACCTACCTCACAGGGTGTCTGTTGTGGGGAGGGGAAGGGAAAGGAGTTTGTAAGCCGCTCTGAGACTCCCTTGGGTAGTGAAGGGCAGGGTATAAATCCAATCTCTTCTTCTTTGTCAATGGGAGAATTTCCAAATCATTTTATACCTCCCCTCCATCCTCTATGATGGAAAAATCAAGCCCTATGATGGTTTAAAGTATCTTGCAGAAGTAGATTTTGAGTGCAAGAATTCCAAATGATTTATCCTGCTTCCTTCTGTCATGATTTCTCATGACACCCAACTTGCACCCTGTATGAAATGGCCTTATACTGAATTAGACCATTGGTTCATGAAGATCAGTACTGTCTACTCAGAAAGGCAGCGGTCTCTAGGGTCTGAGGCCTTTTACATCATCTGTTGCTTGATTCTTTTAATTGGAGGTGGTGGGTATTGTACCTGGGGCATTTCACATGCAAAGCAGAGGCTCTTCCACTGAGCCACATCCCCTACAATGCTGGAAAAAAAATGCAGAATGGACAGTGCTACAGCCAGTTAAAATTTAGAATGATCAGCATGTTTCTAAACAAGCACTAGCTTTGTTTCCTGTTCCTTTTCTTCTCTCTCTTGCTGTGCTCACTATGCATCAGACAAATGTTTTATTGCACATGCTGGCATTCAAGGAAGCAACACTGCAGACCGGGGGGGGGGGGGGGCGTTGTCAGGATGGAGGAAACCATGGCCCTGGATGTAGGCTGTGTCTTCAGTGCCATTTTACTCCATGTGCACTATCCACTAACAGTAGCTTAAGAAGATCCTAGGGAGGTAGGGACAAGGAGGACCGGTGATACAATCCTTTGCAGAAATTAATGCAGTCTGAAGCCCACTAAAATCAATGGATTTAGACTGGAGTACTTCTGCACAGGATTGCCCTATTAGAAAGAAAGGGAAAGAGATCGAATGCAGCAGCCAGAGGAATTAAGCAGAAGGGTGTGGGGAAAGGAGAGAGGAATGCTACCCAAGAAAGATAATGAGGTTATAGGTGGGAGCTGGAGAGCGGAAGGATGACTGGAGAGGTAATGAGGTTTAGAAGAGAGGAGCATATGGCCTGGGGCAAAAAGAATCAAGTTCACTCTTAATTTTCAAATCACCACCCCAAAGATCTGTACAAAAACCTTGTGCTCTTGTTTATGACAAGACTCACTTTCAGAAACAAGTAATTCTGTGTTGTTACCTTTGCTTAGTTGAACTGGCATACTTTCAGATTTCATCATTCTTTGCTGCTGCTGTTGCTGTGAGAGGTCCACTGTGCTCCTAATAGGCACTGCAGAAGAAGAAGAAAAGCTGCTGCTGCTGCTACCTGCAACTGGCACTGTAGTGCCACCTGAAACCAAGGCTGGGGAAATCAGCTTTCGGCCAAAATTTAGTAAGCTATTGGAAACTTTATTTATGTTCAGTGGCGCAACCTTAGCACCGACACTGTAAAACAAAGCAGAACAAAAAAAAATACTACAGTAAAACCTTTCAGAATAGTAGTAGTAATTGTTACAATAAAAATGGACAAATATTAAGATGCAACAGGACAGGATTAAACAATGTTTTCCAGGTAAATCCCCAAATTTCCAATGGACCATCATGAGAATTAGAAGAAGAAGAGATTGGATTTATACCCCGCCCTCCACTCCCCAAGGGAGTCTCAGAGCGGCTTACAAACTCCTTTTCCCTTCCCCTCCCCACAACAGAGGGACAATTAGGTCCAGTGGATTATTTCCTGACCTCAGTGCTCACAGAGAACAAGCTTCAAAGTAATGTCTGGCATCCCTTTCTTAGTCTACTGCCTGGTGCATTTTCAGAGCGTGCTGATGACACCCAGCTGTATCTGTTAATGGATGGCCACCCGGACGTCGCCCCACAAAATCTGGCTGTGTGTCTGGCGGCCGTGGTGGGGTAGTTAAAAAAAGAGCAGACTGAGACCGAATCAATATTCCCTCTAAGCTGAGTTCCCTCTAGTGTGAGCTAGCTCACAGTTTTTAAGCCTCTGGCTCACACATTTTTGTCTTAGCTCAAGAAGGATGGCTCCAGAGCAAATTAATTTATGCAGTAGCCAAACTGCTCACTCACAACTTTAATGCCAGTAGCTCACAAAGTAGATTTTTTTTTCACAAGACTCCACAGCTTAGAGGGAGCATTGGACTGAATCCTACTAAGACGGATGTTCTGGGGAGGAGAGCTTCAGAGCTGGGGCACAGACTTCCCACTCTTGATGGGGCATCATTGACACCAGCAGTGTCCACCAAAAGTTTGGGTGTGATCTTGGATGCCTCCCTGACTACGGAGGCACAAGTCATGTATATTGCTAGGCTGGTGTTTTTCATCTCTGCCAGGCTCAACAACTGGTTCCTTTCTTGTCACACCCTGACATAGCCATGGTCACCTCTAGGCTAGATTATTGCAACTCACTCTGTGCTGGCTGAAAGCTTCAGCTTATCCAGAATGTGGTGGCGCAGGTCCAGACAGGAAAGTCATGGACAGCACACATACAACCTGTGCTGCGCCAGCTGCACTGGCTTCCAGTAGAATTCTGAGTCAAGTTCAAGGTTTTTGACCTCTAAGGCCTTAAATGGTCAGAGACCAATGTATCTGTGGGACCATCTCCTCTGGTATGTCCCTGGGAGAGTGTTACACTCTCTGGATAGCAATTTACTGGTGGTCCCTGTCCCCAAAGATATCCAGCTTTCTCAGTTCTGGCCCTGACCTGGTGGAACTCTTTGCCGAACTTATGCCATTCCACAGGGCCTGTAAGGTGGAGATGTTCCGCCAGGCTTTTGGTTGAGGGCAGCAATGGTTTCATTTTGTAACTGCGCCCACAACATTGTGTCAGAATTCCAAAGGTGACCACAAGCTCAAAAAGGTTGGAGACCTCTGCTCTAAATGTTTCAAAGAGAGGATGAGGGGGACATTTATATATCTCCCTCCACTTCAGATTCCCTGTTTGTTCCATAGAATTCAGTGATAGCCATTGTCTAGCAGGGGAGAAGATAAGGTGGCAACAGTTGGGGATATATTTGGGGTGGAACAAATATTTCACCTCATATATTACTGATTTCAGCCCCCATGGCAAAGGATAGGTTCTCCAGCGTCCCTGATAAATTTCTCCAACAGAAGCAACTAGCTATCATTCACTTGACTATGAAAAAAATAAATCTCACCGCTCACTGATACTTTTCAAGTGAGTACAAAATTTTTCTTTACCCTTGGGGGCAAGGAGAGGGAACTATCTCTTGGCGGAGGCCACAACTTTCACATAGATTTGTCTTATGAGTAAAAAAGACAGTAGGTTTCTGGAGATGGATAAACCAAGGATGAGAAAATGGCTGCTCTACCAGAGCTAGCAGTGGACACATACTCCCCCCCATCAGGTCCTCAGATAGAACGACCCTTTCTAAGTTACAGCTGTAACTAGCAAGTAACAGGACATGGAACCAGAATGGGAGGAGATACTTTGACAAATTAAGCACTGTATATCTTTTTGCTACCTTTGAATGTTTTGATATATGGATGCAAGAAATAATTACAACCATTAAACAAAGATCAATATCGATGTTTTAACCTCCAAGATACAAGGGGAAAAATGTGTAACAAAAATCAGGAAAATGAAGATTGATTATGTTACAGAGTCATTAAGAGATAGATTTAAAAAGCAAGATATTAGTTTTAAAAACATGAATGTCAAGAAGATGTGAATCCAGTCTCTCGAAAAACAGTTTTGTTTCATCACAATAAGCATCGTTGACCTTGGATAGCAATGGTATATTTTTAAAGGAAGTTGTGCACTGATTTAGTCTCTGCAGTCTTTTGCTAAGATGAAAATGCTTTGTTTAAAGACAGCTGATTCAAAGACATTTCTTCTCATTATGTAGCCACTGAGAAAGCAAAATTGCTATAAATACTGCACATTTATATGTTTTAAATGAAATATGCACAATTTTTGTGAACCTATCCAGTAATTTAAATTTGAAACATATGAATAAAAGATGCACTGTTTTGTTAGCTTCTCATTGTCTTCAATTTCACCTCACAGGATAGTGGATTTCCTAGTAACATGCATGGTCCAATTTGATATGGCTGAAGCCACAACAAGTAGGGCAAATACCATTCATTGCCATGTGCTCTCAAATCTCTCTTAGCAGCTGCCACTGCCACATGAAACCTCAAATTCTTATCTTTCTCCCCAAATGCTACTTAAAGGTCATTATTCTACCTTTCATGTCTTCTCCCTTCATCTGGAAATTCATCAACTTTGCTTCAAGCAGGCTTGCAGATACTTGCAGTTGCCCAAGTATCTTTCAGGAAGGTCAAGCTGGGAAGGCTGCTGGTTCCTATCATAGTGGGGAAGCTTGTAGCTTTTTGCGCACTGTGAAGTGGGGCAGGTTTTGCCCCAGTTCTTCTTTTAATTCATTATGAATTATTCTCCAGACAATGTCTTCAGTGCTGTGTACATTGGACATACTCTTTTGGAAACTGAAGGTGTGCCATAGCCATCTGGCTTCAGACAATACAGGAATCTTTCCCTCATACTGCCCACAAAAGAATACCACTACCTAAAACCCAATGCATAGTTGCTAGATAAACCATATAAACTATAGCAGCATCCATCTGAAGTGTGCAGAATTCTCATGAGAACAAGAAAACTCTTCTCAGCATTTGCCCTGACTGCTGTTGGTGAGTAGTTTTGAATAACAGGTCAATGATGTTGTTATAATTTGCTCTAAATGTAAATCTGCATAAATTGCAGACTCTATATGTTGGAACCTATATGTTGGACCATGTATGGAAGACTCTATATGAGCCTACAATGTGGAGAGGGCGGGATATAAGCACAATTAAAAAAATATGATTGAAATGGGAAAAATCTCTGTATGCTGCTGGGTCCTTGCAGGGTATAATATATGACAAACAAACTAATTATGTGTCACTCACTGGTTTCTCCTGCACAAGCAGAGGCAAATGCTTCTCCATTTGCTCCTCTGTAAGGAAAAGTTCTATATGTTCAGTTGAGATACATCAGCAATCTTCTCCTCAGTATGAAGACACTGCCCCTAAGCTACATGTGTGTCAGGGCAGCACTTAACTTCAGAACACTGATCTTCACTGTAGCTGCAGCTAAGGGTAGTAGCAGTGTGATTCTTAACCTGAGGGATGACTTGCATGTAGGCATTCTTTACCACTAAGTTGGCATTTCCCAGGGATATCCTGCTCAAAAAAGAAAAACCACTACATGCACCATAAGAAGTATTCATCTCAGCGTTTCTCAGTGAGTCTTCTCACGTAAATTAGTGGCTAAGTGGAATGGCCCATAAAACATGCCTTAGAAGTTAGCAGAGTATATCCTTCTGTTTTGGTCCTCTGGTAGCCCACAAGGAAGAATGGGAACCAGTCTGTTAAACATTTATTTACTATTATATCATTACAGGGATATGGAATGGTATAGTATAGCCAATCTTGTCACATCTCTGGAGCTAAGCAGGCTTGGTACTTGGATGTGAGGCTGCCAAGGAAGACTTTGTAGAGGAAGGCATTGGCAAACCACCTCTGCTTAATCATTTGCCTTGAAAACCCTATGGGGGGTCACCGTAAGTTGGCTGTGACTTGATGGCACTTTACGAACAGAATATATCACTACAGTATAATATTGGTAGAACTGGACGTATTAAAGAAACCAGAAACAAGTGAAATTGTTTTAGATGGATAGCTTGTAAAAAGATTGATGCATCTTTCTGAAAATAGAGGAAAGATTCTGTATGAGCAGGAGATCATCCATTTTTTAATACTAACTACTCTCAGACATGAACAGAACAGGGTAGAACCCAGAATTCCACACATACATCAGTGATTGATGGAGCTCTGAATTGAGTCCAATTTGTTTAGGATCAAGGTGTAGCCGGGCACTTACACCTGCATGCTTAGAACTGTAGCCCATGTTAATGAGGAAGACATAACCTAAGATAATTTTAATGTCATATCCCAAACTCTGTTCACGACAATCCTTGCATGAAATGTCATAAATTTATTTTGTAACCTGTCCACCGTCAGTAATACTTTTTCATACAATTAATTTTGTATAATTTTTCAGTAAGCAATTTTTTTTTGTTCTGTGAAAACTCAAAAGGACTTACCGAGTTTTATTCATCAGGTCTGCTCCACACGCTTTGTAATAATCTAAATTTTGTCGGAACTGGTAAATCACTGGTCTTGGGTTTCTCTACAGGAAAAGAATTGACATTGCGATTAAGACAAAGTTTGAAACTCACATAAGTAATTCAACACTGTTTAAAATTAGATTTAAACCAACCACATGTGATGTCCGTACAGGTTCTTATATCAAGAAAACAGACATATGAAGCCTGAAATTTTGTATTATTTGTTTAATGCATTAACATACTGGTGTACATTATGACTCAGTTCCAGGTTACTAGTCAGGTAATGAGGTAAAATGAACATAATTTTCCTGACTAAATTAGAGACAGCCACTAGATGGCACATGCAACCTTCTCTTCTTCTGTGAATATACTAGATGGAATCATAAGTCTGAATGATTAGCCACATACGGCACAGAACACTAAACTACATTTCCTCTTAAAGATAGCAAATTAATAATATACATTTTAAATTAAATAGATGCAGACATAGTGCTCTACAAAAAGCCAAATAGGTACATTCTATCTATGCGCTACATGGAATGCATGCAGGTAGCAGAACGTACAATCTGTTAAAGTGAGAGGAAAATGCTGTTAATCAGAATTTTAAAAAACCCTATTAATGAGTTCTCTGCTTGTAAAATTTCATTTTAAACATACAGAAGACTGAGACACAAAATCATGTGGATTCTGAGGATCTGTGTTTATGGGGTTCAGTTGTCCAGCAGATGGGAATTATATGGAGTACAGATTCCAACTGGAAAGAACTGAAATTGAACATACAGGAACTACTACCTCCTCTCAAGGGTCCAAGATGGGGGATAAGATAAAGTCAAATGGGGAACGTGGAGTTCATCTGCCATATAAAAACAACTCTGGTCAGAGCTCCGTTGGGGCCGGGGTGCGCCAGGGCGCCACTCCGGGAGAGAGGAGGCTGGGGGGCGGGCACATAACTAAGCCCTGCCCCCCAGCTCGTTTTCCTGGCCCGCGCTTTGGTGCGAAGCCAGAGGAAAGCCTCCCTTCCCCCCCGCTCAACCTTCCCGGGCTGCGGCAGGCTGCCGGCCCAGAGAGAAGCCCCCATCCCTCCCCCCTCACCATTCCTGAGCCGGGCAGGCTGCTGCCGGCCCGGAAGAAGCCCTTTCTTCCCCTCTCACCGTTCCCGGGCCGGGCAGGCTGCCACCGGCCCAGGAGAAGCCCCTTCCTGCCCCCCCTCACCATTCCCGGGGCCACAGCAGGCCGGTCCCAGGAAGAAGCCCCCATCCCGCCTCCGCTCAGTGTTCCCGGCCCATGGCAGGCCGCCGCCGGCCCGGGAGAAGCCCCTTCCCACCACCCCCTCACCGTTCCCGGGGCCGCAGCAGCCTGCCATCCCCGGAACAAGCCCCCATCCCTCCCCCGCTCAGTGTTCCCGGGCTGCGGCAGGCTGCCGCCGGCCTGGGAGAAGCCCCTTCCCTCCCTCCCCCTTCTTTTCCCTACTCAGTGTTCCCGGGGCCGCGGCAGGCTGCCGTCACCAGGACAAGCCCCCATCCCTCCCCCCGCTCACCATTCCTGGGCCATGGGGGGACGCAAGGGAGTGAGAAGCCGGGCCTAAGTGGCATTAAGCCACTCGGGCCCAAGCAAGAGTGAGGGGGGGAGGGAGGGAAACACTGGCCCCAGTGGGGGCAGAAGCGCCTCTTCCTTCCTTCCTTCCTTCTCTCTCCCCACCTACCTACCTACCTTCCTATTCCTTCCTTTCCCCCTTCCTCCCTCCCTCCCCCTCCTTCCTTCCTTCCCTCCCTCTCTCTTCCCCCCACCTACCTACCATACTGTTCCTTTCTTTCTTCCCCCTTCCTTCCCCCCTCCCTTTCTTTCTTTCTTTCTTTCTTTCTTTCTTTCTTTCTTTCTTCTCTCTCTCTCCACCTACCTACCTACTTTCCTTCCTGTTCCTTTCCTTCCTGTTCCTTTCCTTCCTTCCTTCCCCCTCCCTCCCTCCTTTCTTTCTTTCTTCCTTTCTTTCCCATCAGATAGGCTTGCCAGCTCTAAGTTCGGAAATACCTTGGAGATTTTTGAGGTGGAGCCTGAGCGGTGGGTATTGCCTTCTGACACACTTCCGGTGACGTCAGAGGTGTGTGGCCTTCTGACACTTCCGGTGACGTCAGGGGGTGTGGCATATGCAAATAAGTTATGCTAATGAGCTCCTGCACCTCTTTTTTTTATGAAAGGACCCCTGACTCTGGTATTGATATGTATACCAAATATGGTACTGACCACCAATAATGGCTTCCTGGTGATTGCAGATGTATGATACACATGGAATGTGTTGCATTTATAGAGACCTGTGCAGATAAAAAAATGAGGAGATGGAAGGTGAAGCTTTCTTGCAGGTTCTCCCATCATCTTTATGCATTGATTGGCTCTTTTCACTGAACCTATACATGTATGCATGTTGCATGTCTTGCAAAAATGCAGGGTACAGATCACACAAGCACTCCCTAATCATGTACAACTTGTTCACATGTATGCTCTGTGCAGAGAAGCCATTGCATGTGGAGCCTGGGGTAGGGCCATTTGGTGCAATTTTACTTCTCCCAACCACATGTTGATCACCACCACACTTAGTCATCTGTGGAGAATCCAGATCTTACATCTTAGGTGTACATCCACAATATATAATGTATGAAATAGTTCCTATAGAATGCACAGTTTCTTCATTCCTGTTATTACATATAACTTAGTAATTAATACAGTACAAAATGGAATAGATTTCAATTTGTTTTCCTAGAACGATATCATCCTAATGCATAAAATTATTCTAATGTATAAAATTATAATAATTTTTAAAGTATTAGCCCATATAATCATCACTTGACCACATAATAGTCAAAAGGTCTTTTCATAATTACTCTCAGGTTTGTCATATTTAATTAAGCATCATCCTCTTTCATTTACAACGATTAACTAATGTTTTAGTAACTACTTTTATCGGCAACACGATTCTTGGTCGGAGATACTGAAACCATGGAAGGTGATCTCTGAAAGCTGTTTTAGTGCACAGATGAGAACTGAAAAGATTATGGTGAACAGGTTATTCATCTGACACCGTGCTGATAATCTTGATGGGCTGTTTGAACTTACTGAGACCAAGCTACTTATTTACATGTAAGTCATGGACTGTTTTCTTGTTAAAAATTTGACTTAAATGCTGAGCCAAGCAGCTTTACATTTACACAGTAACACACAGGTTAGAGGGTCATGACCAGGTTATATCTTGATAAAGAAGCTACATTTGTAACTTATATGTTGTAGCTTGCAGCAGCATTTGCACCTGTATAGCTAGTGATCACCACAGAAAGTCATGGTTGGGTCATTAAAGTAACTTACTTGTGGAGTTCAGATCCACTTGCAGTGTATCCTCCTTGGACCTGTAGCCTGCACAGTCAAGCTATATCGTTTACATAACCTACAGTGTTCATGCGGGGTTTTCTGTCTGCATAGTTGGTGGCATTTATCATGTTGGTGCATGCTCGAAAATTCCACAAGCTACTATGCTGATGAAGCAGAACAAGAATGTTCTGTGCATGAACTGACTGAGAATCAGACAACTTGCCAGCCATTAATGAACTCCAGTGAGGGAGAAACCTAATCACTAAAATGTTAACTATAAAATGTTAACTCTTTTTTTGTTTAAATAATGTGGCAAACAGCAGATGGGGCAGTGGTAGCAGGGAAGCAGCTAGGGAAAAGCAGCATTAGATTGTGAATGTGCATCCCCCCCACAACTCAACATGCTTGAATTGTCTGGACACTAGGCAAACAGTTTCATAAAAAGTCTGTAAGCTGCTCTGGACCTGCAAAAGCGGGGAGAGCGGCCTATAAATCGAATGAATGAATGAATGAATGAATGAATAAATAAATAAATAAAATCATAGAGTTGGAAGGGACCTCCAGGGTCATCTAGTCCAACCCCCTGCACAATGCAGGAAATTCCCAAATACTCCCCCCACCCAGTGACTTCTGCTCCATGCCCAGAAGATGACCAAAACCTCCAGGAACTCTAGTCAAACTGGCCTGGAGAAAAATTGCTTCCTGACCCCAAAGTGGTGATCAGCATTTCCCTGGGCATGTAAGAAGGGCTGGAAGAACTAAGCACTGATGCAACCCTTCCTGCTGAGGATTGTCAAATGTTCAGTTGCGAAGACTGCAACTGTGCAAACGCACCACGAACTGAACTAGGTGATGGAGAATACCCGGTTCTGTCTCATGAAAACTTATGCTAGTCTGGCCCCACCAACCTTGCAGCTATGGCTGACCTCTGTGCGTCCCCCTGAAATAGGGAAGGTGGGACGGGACGCTCAGGGCCAGAGAACCTAGAGCCCAACCCTCCTGCTATGGTGGAGAAGACTGATGGGCCCCAACACCAACCCGACAGTGGGAGATGAGCCACAACAACAAAGAGGCCCCAGTGATGACAGACCCACAGCAGAGCCCCGAAAATGCCCTGCCTGCCAGGAGAAAAGGATTGCTCCTCCCCTCTAAAGTCAGCTGCATGCAGATCAGCCAGGCAACACATCCCCCTCCCAGAAGCATCAATTCAGGGAGACAAGTGGGGACCCAGACCCAGACCCTGATGCTGGAATGGGTGGGACAGGGAGGGTGAGACTAGGGCTCATGCAACTCAGCTGCATTTAGACATTGTATAGAGAGCCTACACATGGGCCCAGGGGGATGAGGCCCTGAGAGGGGAAAAGGGGGAGGCGGGACGAAAGGAGGGGATAAAAGAGAAGCTCCTAGGATGGTTGATGATGACTGAAAGCTGGAGACAGGGCTGGGAGCTGAGAGTGCGCACACAAATGACAGAGCCCTGAGTGGAGGAGGCAGAGGGTGCTATAAATCCCCTCCCCACTTATATCCAGCCTATCTAAGGCCTGAGGAGAACTCCACAGCCTGGAGAGGTCAGGGGATGATCACGGCATGGCGGAGGGAAGGTCCACAGACACGGACATGCTACAATACATTTTAAGTCTGTAAGATGCCATAAGACTCCTTATTGTTTTAGTTACAACAGATCAAGACAGCCACCCCTCTGGAATTTATGTATATTTATATTGGTGGATTTCTGTTCAATCTCTGCTACAACAGTAGTAAGATCAGTAAAAAATGCATATTTAATTTTGCTAATGGCTGGCAAATACAACTCTGTTCATCACTTTTAGCTACATTAAATTGAACTATGCCATCAAGGACAGAAGTATGGGACAAAGGCTCTTTGAGATTTCCTTTTCTCTTACAGCAAGATGTCTCTTACAAGTAAGGCTGCCTATGTAAGAATTAAGTAAAGGAAGAAGCATAGGAAGCTATCAGTAAAACAATTAGACAAATGTAGCATAGCTCTCATTGTACTTCTGCTGGAGAAAGAAGGGTAAAGATGGTGTTGAGAAATATCCACAATGATACCTAGTTTTTCCTCTGCTTTTCATTTTTTATATTCCTACAATCTCAATATATAAATAATGTTCAAAAGAAGAAACAGCACTGAAACAACATAACTAGTGTGAGTCCATGATGAAAAATGATACTTATTCTTAGTGGTTTTCTGTGCCTACCGCCAGAGAAGCATATTCCTAAGCTGTTTATATAGAGAAATCTCTAGAGGAATTGTTTAAAGTTCCAAAGACAAAGCGTTGCAGGGTTAAGCAAACATATGTTGCAGGTGTTTTAGGATAGACGGGTAGGAGAGCCTCAAATAATAGAAAATATATAATTTAACAGAACGTAACTGAAGCCAGATAACCTGAATCTGATGATGTAAGAGGTGAAGAAACAGTTTATATGCTAGTACAACCTGTTAAAGCATTCCTTTAGAGTTTAGACAATGGCAAGTGAAAGGTCTTTACCCAACTGAGCTGTTTTACAGAAAATCAACTATACTTAAATAAAAAGTATTAACTTTAAATGCATATAATTATGACCAAAGGACTGAAATATGACAGATTTAACAGAACAAATATATGTTGTGGAGATAGCACATTATCCCCACTTTCGCTAACAAGGCAACATTCATAATAGTTCTAAACCCTAACCTATTTCCATAGCAGGATATTTTTCATTAAGTTAGGTAAAATTCTATAGGTGTTGTGATCTAGGGACAATGTAAAGAGTTTTCTCTAAGTTCAAAGCTTTGCTGGATGGAAAGCAATACAAACACTGTGAACTGAAAAAACATTGGAACAATCAGTTTCAATGAGAACTAGTAAAGTTTTTAGATTTGGTTTATAGATGTCACTTTCCAAATGTGCCCCAACAATTATTTTGACTGTCCATATCAATTAACACCTTCAAAGATAATCCTTTGCTTTTAAAATTATGATTAGACCGATAAAACCATATATTCAGCATTGTTCCTTTCTTTTGTATGCAGATGTGTTGTTAAGAAAATGACACTCATATTACTTGATTGCTGCCTATTTACAAGCACCATGCTCTCTTTGTTTTTCTCTAAATGCTTACTGTCACCGACATCCAGTATTTTAGGCTGGGTCCAGCCATTTGAAAGGAATTCCAAGGAACCTAGGTTTGCAGTTGAAATCTGATATTTCTGTTAAACATTCCTCTGAGCCTGCCACAGTGGGGAGGGTGGGATACAAATTTGATAATAAAATAAATTCATAATAATGGGTAAGATTTGTCTTTGTTTCTGTGCAAATTTCCACATCCCTTCTCATAGCTTCTCTGCTGAAATCATACAACAAGCAAAAATTAAATACTGTATTGACTAGAACGCAAGACAACATTTTCTTTGCATTTTATCTCTCTAAAATGGAACTGGCCATCTTCAATTCAGGTACATTACAGGCTCTGCTCAGTCATGGAAAGCTGTCACACTCGGACCCAACTAATGGATGGGGCCATACCCTGTACCTCTGCAGCCAGATCTCTCCCCCCATATACACACTTATCAGCTGGGTCACACAACCTATCCTACTTGTCTCTGCTGCAGCACTTGCTCAAAGAGGAGAGGGTACCTCCTGCCAATCATCCAGATCACAGGGCTGGAACAGCCCCCAAGGACCCAGCATACAGGCAGGCTCACTGCTCTGCACTTTCTGGCTCAGCCATAAGGCCTGCAGGCAGAGAGGGCAGACAGTGTCAGTCTTGTAATTGCACAGTTACAGTCCTTAAAAAAATGATACCAATGCACTACCATTATAGCTGCAACAGCACAAGCGGTATTTATCCCCTTTAAAAAACTAATTAAGGACTATTCTGGAATACAAGAGTGCTGCGAGAAGAAATTAAATAACCAAACATTCATCCCTGACCATCCTATGAGTTCACTGGACCCCCAAAAAAGGTTTTTTATTTTAAGGTCTCACATTACAACCAAATGTCTTATCCTGTAGTGCTGGAAAGCTGTAATTCCACCACATATAGAAACTTGGATGGAGGAACTATTAGATCTTTAGGTGAAGGAAAAAGTAGTATTTAATAGATAAGCATGAAGGCATAGCATACAAGGGTAGTTAGGTGGAATTTTTAAGAGCTCTATGAAATGTGAGGTAAAACTTACTATGTATGTTCAGATAAGGTTCACCTTTCTTCATTTTGTTTTTTGGCTTGTTTTATTTCTTGAATTATTGTTCTTTTAATTTTTTTCTCCTACCTCCATTCCCCCCCTTCCCCTTTGCTGAGAACTAGGGAAGAGGGTATGTTTATGGGAGGAAAAGGTTTCTGAGGGTATACATTTTGTATTATATAGCAAAAAATAAATAAGCTGAATTAAATCACTTTCCCTTAGAGACAGGAATAGTAAGAACAGGGAAATAAATAGATGAAGAATATAATAAGGACAGGATGGGGAGAAGAAGGAAGTTGCCATTGATCCTGTCCTTGTCAAGGAAAATGGTCTAAGCTGGGCTGTTCTGCTTATTTGGTGTCTGCACCTGAAGGACAGGTATAGTGGGCAAAGGCTGTTTTGTTTTCTTTGGCCTCCCCTCAAAGATTCTTTCTTCTTAACCAATGTTTTCTATTTTGTATGTATTTTAACCAGGGGTCCTTTTGTAGAAAAAGAGGTGCAGGAGCTCATTAGCATAACTCATTAGCATGTGCCACGTCCCCTGACATCACCAGAAGTGTGTCAGAAAGGGAATGTCAGTTTCAGCCCCATTATATCCTATGGGCCATTGAAATCAATGGCAAAAACTCATAGGGTATACGAGGGGCTGGAGGAAAGGGGGTTTGAGGGAGAGGCTCCAAACTTGCAGGGTAGCTGCTGGGGCCTCTCCTCGAAATACCCACTAAGTTTCAAGAAGATTAAAACCTGCCTGGGGAAGTAATGGTGAGATTCTCTAAGAGATCTACAAGAGACGTGGTTCTCAAAACCACCAACAAAGTCACCCTGAAAATCCAAGAGCAGGAAATTAAGGTGCTAAAGGACATTCCTTATGAGATCAGGAAGAAGAGAAAGGCTTATAAAAAATTGACTGTTTGGTTACAATCTGCTAATATTTCTTATCGTTGGATCTATCCAGAAGGCCTAACATTCACCTTTAAAGACAAGAAGGAGAAGATAGATACAGTTGCCAAGGCAGATGTTTTTCTAGTTTACTCTAAGAAGAAAGAAGAAAAGAAAGGAAAAGGATCTTCATCAGCGGACTCACTGGATCAGCAAGAAAGCATTTATGGACTAGTAAATTCATCTTCAGAAAGTTTGGGACTTGAAGAAGGTGATTTGGAGTCTGAACTAGGTGCTACAGGTCCCAAGATCCCAGGAATGGTGAAGAAGAAGATACAGAAGAAAGAAAAACCAAAGAAGAAATAGCTTTAAATAAGTTGTTACGTATCTCTCTAAAGTTTGATTGTTTTGTTTAAGTGAACACTGAATCTCAAAGCTTTTTTTTATACATATAATCTGAATAGAAATTAGAAAAGAATAAGATATAGCCTGAATTGTATAACTATTCTTTTTAGAAAGTTTTGTTAAGCATAGACTAATAATTATCTGGACTCCTGTCATTATATGAGTAGGTTAGATTTTAGTCATGTTTTTTTTTTGTTAGGTGATAGGGTAGTTTGAAAAATTAATAAAATCTTAAAAAAAAAGAAGACTGGACCACGGGGTCCAATTCTATGGGCCCCCAAACAGATTGTCCCATCCCCTCCATTGTTCTCTATGGAGGGAAAAATGTTAACTTTTTTCCTACCATAGAGAACAATGGAGGGAATGGGGGCAACCTGTTTGGGGGCCTGTGGAATTGGACCCCGTGGTCCAATCTTCTTGAAACTTGGTGGGCATTTCGAGGAGAGGCCCCAGCAGCTACCCTGCAAGTTTGGAGCCTCTCCCTCAAACCCCCTCCCCTCCAGTGGCTTTTAAAATTGCAGCCGAATTTCAGTGGCAATTCGGCGGTGAACTGAATCAGATTAGAGAATCTGATTCAGCCCGTGGCTGTCCTACTGGCCAGTCCTGAGCTGGCGGAGCTTTGCTCCGCCTCGCTCCGGCCCCAGTGGATCCCTGATTTTAACTGTTTTATATGTATTTCTTCTTAATGGAGGAGTTACTTCACATTCCTTCCACACCCTCAGTATGACTCATTGTCATTTTGATAACAGATGTGCAATTGTATAGTGATCCAAGGTGGAGGGTACCCTGTGAGGGTAGTCCTGTGGTATCAACTATTTCAGGACCTGTGTGGACAAAATCCTCCATTAATTATGTGACAGCCATATCTGGTGGGAGGCAACTGAAGAGCCTTTCCCTAAAGGACTGCCTGATAATCTGGCCTAAATAATGGCCCAAATAATCAGGGGGACAGCCCCAGCTATTTCCTTCTTAAGAGCTAGATAGGAAGCTTTCTCTCCCTACCCCATTAAGTACTCATCCATCTACATGCCTATCTAAACTCTTAATCTCCCTAAAGGAACACTTCTTCTCAATACCTTTACCTGTAGTGCAAAAGAAGAAAAACTATCTTCCACAATGTACACAAAAAGAACCCTTTTCAAATTAGCTCATCTCCATAGAGATGGACTTTTCATCCCTCCCACATTCCAATGCCAATACTTTTTCCTCAATCTTTGCAAAAATGTATAAAAAGTCATCCCTCAGTCCATCCAATTCATAGCAGGTTTTGAATCCCATTCTGTTACCCCAACTGTATAGTTGGCTTTTGTACTTTTCCACCCCATTCTGCTCTGCTTCTTTAGAGCTGCCCAGCTGTCTTCAGGAAGTAGGCCTGTATGTCCTTCCCTCAGTAGTAGGTAGTTCGTTAGGGAAAGGGTTTAAACTGTGTTTGTACATCACATGTGCATTTCCTTTCTGTAGCACCTCTATTTTTATTTACCTGACTTGATTCTCTTCCTGTTAATTTAATAAATTTATTTTCTAGGTTTTTGTATTTGTGTGTGCGTGTATATGCTTGCGTGCCTGAAAGTCCTGGCGACTTCTGGTGACCCCTATTGGGGCTTGGGTGTTTTTCAGAGAGGTGGCTTGATAACCAGCCTCTGTGTCCCAAGCCCTCATATTCATTGGAGGTCTCCTTTCCAATTATTTGCCAGGGTTGGCCCTGCTTAATTTCCAAGATCTGATGAGATTGGGCTTGCCTGAGCTATCCAGGTCAGGGCTATTTTCTTGTTTAAGAAGCTTATTCCCCTTCACTTCTTTTGAGTGTTGGTCTGTATTTTGACCTCCATATACACAGGTTATGGGCTAAGCAATTAATACCCCACAACACACGTGTTTTCTCTTCACTAGCAGAAGGATGCTTTTGCTAGCTATAAGAGCTGCATGTGTATGAGTGATTTGGGTAACCTTGGCCATGGTCACACGAGTGAGATGAACCGGAGGGGAAGCAAGGCTTTTTTGCCCCAGAGCAATTTGCCCCACAGCTGCGTGATCACACAGGTCTGTGGACCTGCCAGGGCAACTTGCCACTGCGTGATCAGATGCAACCGCGGGCAAGTTGGGTTTTTTTTTTGTGGTTGGTTTCCAAGGCACTTAAACGAGGGATTGTTGAATCGCTTCCCCATCCTAAGGGCTTTCGATGATGCGCACACGGAGAAGGGGGAAAAAACCCAACAGTGTGGCCATCGGGATACCATGTAATCACGCTATCCGCAGTACCACACTTCGGCGCTGGAGTGATCACACAGGGAAAGTCCGGCTGGGAACCACAGCAAACCATTTGATACTGGAGTTTTTCCAGTAGTTTTTTACTCCGGTTCTTTGCCAGAGCAAATCGGTTTGCCACGGTTCGCCGATGGTTGTGGGACGCCTCCCAGATGTGCTGGTGTGATCGCACCACTTTGATTCAGTGGTGAATCCTTCTTCTTCCGTGGCTAATGGGTGTGTATGATCGCGCCCTTTGTCTTTGGGGTAATTGTAAAGCACCCTCCCCTTTTGCCAGTGGAAAAATGGGTAGAATACAGTCTACAGTGTGCATGTTTGGAGGAACCAAGCACATTATAGCCCTTGTTAATCTGAAAGTCTATACCAGTGCCTTTAAAACTGTAATTGTTTTAGAGTAATTGGAAGAGACTGAAACTTTCTTGCAATGTTAATTTTATGCACTGTTTCTGAGTACAAAATCAGTATTTTATAGATCACTGCTTTCTTTTGCAATAGATAGTAACATGACTGCTAAAAGATTCGTTAAAGTTTTTTTTGGGGGGGGGGGAGCAAAAATGCTTGGGACAAATACTGTAAGCTCTCAAACAAAAGAGAGTTGGCAAGTTTTTGTACATCATCACAAATGGTAATGCTCTATATAACTGTTTAGCTTCATAATAAGTCATCGTGATAAGGTTAGTACAACCACATACACATAAGAACACCCAAAGATGAAAATTACTTTGCTATGTTGCTGTATTAGAATTTTATTTGCTATAGGGTAAAACAGATTTGCAAAATTCACAGTTAACTTAAAACAATAGTTTAAAACCTTTTATTCCTAGGCTTGACTGCCTTCAGGAAGAAAAGAACATCTGGTTATTTAAGGAACACAATATGTTCACATTTTCTATGACTTTTGTTTCTAATTGAGTTTTTAATTTTTCTTTATTTGAACAACTTTGGTTAGAACTGTTTTTTAATCGCTTTATATTTTTGCGATTGCCAGCCTCTATCTATTTTCCATCTGAAAGCGTCTACTTTGAAAATTAACAGCACTTCTCATTGGTGGTGATGCAGGGGAAAAAATAGACAATTGGGGGATATTAAAGTGACACCAAACACCTATGCTAGGTGATCTGTGTGTGTGTGTGTGTGTGTGGAGGGGATTCCACTTCTCACAAAATACATCTTTGCATACAGCACATTGTCCTTTTCATATCAAGGCAATTTTCAGTGGAATATTTTCATCCTGAAGAAGTTCAATTGGATGGAATGTTATTCCGCATATATTTGTTTGAAGCAAATGAAAATCTAGATAAACTACCTTTCTGGCTTAATGCACTGTATAATCCTACTATTCCATTTGATTTTAAAGGCACACAAGCCAGCATTGTTTTAAGAAACCTACAGGAGGCTCTTTCTGTGTTTTAAGCATTTCTGGATTGTTGCAAAGTGAAAATAATAGGTTTACCACCACATATTTTAGAGGATCAAAAAGAGAGCACAAAAAGAGAGAGTACAGTATTATACTTATAACAAATAAAATTGATAAAGTTGGGCATTTTATTTTAAGTTAGATATTTCAATTTTTACTAAATTTGATATTTTCTTTTAAGAAAAAATGCATGTGGATGCCCAGTCTGCTGCTAGCGCCCTTCTTTTAAACATGCAGTGCAAACCAAACTGGAACTCGACTATCAAGTCTGCGGCTCTCCCCAGCACTTAGCTGGCAAAAAGGGGGTGGGCTGCAGAAAGCAGTGTGAGAGCCACCCAGCTGAGCCAATGCTGGGCACATTTGCCCAGTCTCTTGCTTCTTTCCCTACCTTTCTTTCCAGCCACAAAAATTGCACCAGCTTAAGGCTGTGAGCAGACCTAGCAAATTTAGATAAACCCAGACATTTCACTGTTCTTCTACAAATAACAGCTTTAAATAAAATTTATAAAGTCAGATTTATTTTTAATGTAATTTTTTGGGCAAAATTTGGCATTTTTTTAAGAAAAACGTACGATGGCAGAAGGACTAAAGTCTAAATTTCCCGTATGTTCAATGGGGCTTACTCACAGATACACAAGCACAGGATTGCAGCCATATATGTTTATTGCACTTCATCTCCTTGGGATCACCATCTATTTATAGTCTGCCCTTTGAGGGGCTCAGAGAAGCTCAAATATGCTTCCCAGGTGGTCTCCCATCTGGGCAGTTTACAGGGTCATTTTTTTTTACAATTCTACATTTAAAGAAAAATTTCTTGTAGGTTTAAAGGATAGTCCTAAAAAGAAAATATTTTACAAATTAATCCAGTAAAACATAAGCAGACTTGCAAATGTACATTTTGACTGCACATTTCTTTGAAATGAAGAAAGGAAAACTGTAATCACTAGCAGAGGAACAGGCATCTAGAGAAAGAGGACAAGATTTGTCAATGATAGTGGTGGTGGGGTGGTCACAGTTACTGGTGCATAATAAACCTGTTGATGCGGTTTCCAAGTTGATATGGAGAAAGAAAAGAGTGCAAGTCTGAGCATACCGTATAAGACACTATAAACCTTTCTACTTACTAGAGACGTTGTCTCTGGCAATTTATTTTATGTTTTTATTTACTTTTTATAGCCGGTCTTTCTTGCTGAGACTTCAGGCCGATTACACCTTTTGAAACAATGCAATCAAACAGCACGAGACAATGCAACAAGACTTGGATGCCACAAGGGGTATGTGGATTCTGGGATGCTCGATCTGTATAAATTCCTGGGCTAATCCTGAAAAAGTTGTTGGGAATATACTAAATTAACTTATTTTAGAAATATGGATTTGGTTTAGTTATAATAACAAGCATTATTATATATTTTAAATATATTCATAAGGGTTTTTCTTAAATTTACTTATTTTACAGTATGCTGTTCCTCTGATTTCAAAAGTTTTTGTTCATAGCAAACTAAATCTATTTTTTTTGGGAGGGGGCCTTGAACTATTTTAGAAGGAGAGGTTCTCTTGCTTTTGTTAAAAGCAAGGGCATCACACCATGAAAAAGCTTGTTTTCCTTGCTGTTAACACTGATCAGACAGAATGAGAAATCTCTGTTACTACCTCAGTTAATACAGAAAACAGCTGAAACTGAGCAATATGCTAAAAACTACACACCCATTTTATTTGTTTTCTTTCCTACCAGTAATCAGGCTCATGCAGAATAAAAAATTCTTCCAAAAATGCAGTCATGGAACAAATGGGCAAGTTTTTTCACTTGTTTTTAAAACACGTTATCATAGCCATTTCCTGCTTTTGTTCACAGGTGTTCACAATTTTTTTAAGAGACCAAAATACTTTCACTTTGAGGGAGATTATGGATTTTGCTTCCCATCGAAAAGGAAACTTTTGTGTACAAGAAAAATGGGATGCTGTTTCCTCAAGCAGTTACATGTAAAACCAATGTTAAAACTAAGGAAAGGTTTTATTTTTCTTAAGAAACCATGATGTACATTTAATTTTTCTTTTTTGTGTGTGGATGACACTCATCAATGAAGAATACAACTGAAATCTTCACGTTCTATATGTAGGGTATAACATGCGGGAATAAATGCTTGGGCTGTATTGATTCTTGATTCACTAACAGTTGATTCCCAGATAATTAATAAGTGTATAACATCTAAAGCCAGTTGTAGTTGGTTGCTGGGCCAAACTGTACTCGAGTTTACATACTGGAGAATGCAAACTGCTGTATCTAAAGTACATTTTCTGACAGACATCTATAAATCTTTTAGGTGCCACAGCATTTTCTTTTTGTTCTCAATTTGAAAAATTTATGTTCCCTGTCAAATACCGAGGTAGCGGAAAGATAATCATTTTCACACTGTCCCCAAATGCTTAATCCGCAGTTCTGTAAACATATTGTTAAAAAGTCAAACTGATTTATTATTCAGTGCCTCCCTTGGGTTGGATGCTAATTAATGGGCAGTCAGTATAGCAGATTGTCTTGGACAAGGGGATGGTCAATTTAAGCTCACTTTAGAGTAGAAGGAGGGTAGGCTACCTCAGTGTAGGTATGGTGACAAGAAGAGCTCAGATGTCAGTGTTGGCCAGCCGTGCTGCTACACAGTTTCTAGAGACACACATTTCTTGGGTTGTAGGGAGTACTGTGATTTTGGAACTCTTGTTGCATTGAATTTGGTAATGCCTTTTTGTGCTGTTGAAGCTTCTAATACCCAACCAACTTGTACATTTGTGTATAAATATTACTATGAAGACACCATAAGTCACTACACTCTGTCCCTCAAAGGGAAAGAGACCCTGTAAAAAGATATTGGGAACTTCCAATGATTTTAGGCTATTAAAAATGCTATTCATTATCTGATCAGCCCTAAGCATACAAATGTTACCTGAATCTTAGGGACCTTTGAAGTAGTAACAGACACATTTTGCACCTAAGCATGAGCAGAGAATGCTTCCAGATGGCTGCTGGTGTCTCACAGTGGTAACCTTAGAGATGGCAACTTAAAAAATGAAATCATAGAAGACTCCTCTTGAGTATCTGCTTATTGACTGTGTGAAAAAGGATGCTGGATAGACCACTGATGTGATTCAACAGCAGGGATGGGCATGAACCTGCTCATGAACTAAAGTTTGTCACAAATTTTGGCTGGTTCATGGCTCCCAAAGCGATGCTCACAAACTGAAGAACCACCACAAACTTCTACGAATTTTGACGCAGTTTGTAAAGAGCAGAAAGCAGGGGTTTAAATGGCAGGGGTTTTCAGAGCCATTTAAACCCGCTTTCTGCTCTTCATGAAAAAAAAAAAGGAATTCCTCGCCTCTCAGCTGTTGGTTAAAATGGCTCTGAGCCATTTAACCCCCTACCCTCTGCTATTTTACTCCCTTTCTGTTTGCTGTCGCTTTTCACAGGGAGCAGAAATCAGGGTTTAAACTTTAAATGGCTCAAGAACCAGTTTGGTTTGCAAACCAGCATATCAATTCATGATTTGGTTTGTGGTTCAACCAAGAATGGAACTGAAATAATGTGGTTTGTGCCCATCCGTATTCAGCGGGGCTCTTTTTATGTTCTTGTGTTTTTGACCACACTGCTTTCACTGACATTAACACTATCTACAACTGTATGCCTGCCCCAATGCAATGGAGCGTCTTGGGGAGATGTAGCTATCAGTAGTTTCCCTGAGTTCATTGTTATATAAAAAAAACCCCTGGAGCGATGCTGCAACATTTTAAAAAGAGAAAACAAGGGAAAGTTTTCCTCATTTCATGGACATTAAAAACAGCACAGATGGAAGAGAGATTAGTGACATTCAAGGGAGTAATGTCACATTGGCAACATCCATGTACACCCCTGGAGGTTGGCTTTACTTGCTAGCCTCAATATTGCCTTCTCCCATCAAATCCAATAAGCTTGCTAGTAATGGCACTACCAGCAGAGATGTTGTCATATGAGTAGTTATCAATGGCTAATGTAGCTGCCTGTGAAGGCTACAGCATCTGGAAAGGCTCTGAGTAGTCTATAGCCACCACTACCACCCACAGATAGAGGATGGCCACTGATTTAGACCAACTGATAGGCGAGTTTGAGTCCTGCTACTTCTTCTTTTAGAAATTTAAATACTGGCACACTTTTTTACACATTAAAATATTTCCCATTATTAACTCTGTCCTTCCTTATTCATCATTGCAGAATGTGACAGCTATGTTGTATTTATATTTCATCAACATGTCAATCTATCATGAGCACACACACAGCTTGATGCTATGCTCACTCCATTTGCTCTTTCTCGTTATTTCCCCTCAACTTCAACATACAGACAGGAACTGAAGGCTTTTGGGTATGGGAAGCCTTGAATCAAGCTCCAATTTTACCACCATACACTAATGTGGGTACCTAGGTAAAATTGATTGTGTTTGTGTGAGAGGGTGAAGGAATCAGAAGAGCATGTAAGCCTGACAAGCCCATCACAGTCAAATTTCTGTTGCGCTCTCGTGTTTGTTTTCTGAGCACTTGATGACATTTAGCATGCCTTACCTTTGGATCTCTGAGAAAAAGAGCTCTCAAGATGAGTGAGTGTACATCTCCAATGGGTGGATAATGCATCAAAAGTCCCAAGCAGGTCTGATAATTACTTGATATCACTAAAAACAATGGAAAACATTATTGAGCATTTTAAATCATGAAGTGGAGATATTAATCACACATTAATTAAAACACCCTAATTAGTCACTAATACAATTATTACTAGATATTACTTTCTCAACCTCCTTGCTCTCTTTAGCTAGTTTGAAAAGCTGACTTTATTTCATCTTGAACTGTATATTTCCTTCAATGTGTATTCTGAAATCGTTTAAGAACAGCCTAAGTCTTATTTACATTTCCTGCTTCCTGTCCCTTGTGTGTTAATAGTTTTTCTAATTCTGTTTTCTGCAAACAGAAAATGGAATCTCAGACATGAGAGAATTCATGCTGTCTTAAAGTTCATTACATTTTTAGGCTGTTATATTTTTGATCTCTAACCTCAGTCTTGTATATGACTGTCCTTTTGAGGGGGATCAAGTGATCCTAATTGTGAATGAAATTTAAACACATCTTTTCAGGCAGGCCTATGTAAACTACTTCATTTCTTTAGCACCATCTAAATTCTGGCAATCCATCTGCTGAAGCTGTCAAAGCAGTGCCGATTAATTATTCTTATACTGTTCATGGTACAGAAACTGCCTACACTGATACTAACTGTAAGTACATTTTAGAACAAAAACTTTAACTGTTCTGAGAACTTCAGTTTTAGAAATAAAATCTTTTTTATTAATTAAAAGCCTCCATGAGATATGTCTTTTGGAGCACACACAAAAATCATTCTGATTAAATGAAATCCCAAATATATTGACTGTTTTATGGCCTCAGAGACTTACTAGACTAATTCCCACCCCTTACATGAATCAACCTCATCTCCTTCAGTACCTTCCCATCTCTCCCTGCAGAGGTTTATGAGGAAAAGATGCAGGACTGGGCAAAATGAATAATTATAATCTGTGTAGGGAGCCACTTTATCATCTTCATTTCCGTTGCTGATCCGACAGCTTGTAATTTTATACATCTGCTTTCATTTGTAAAGCACTCACTTATCCTACTCATTTTTTATCTGCTCTGCCTGTTTCTTTTTCTTTCCTTTTGTTTTTCTTGTGCACGTTCAGATACCTGCTCCCCCCCTTCTCCTTGAAGTTAGCATAATGAACACAATACAATGGGCTCAGTCAAGAGTTCTTTCAACTGAGTATAATAGACGGACCACACATTATGTAGAACCAATCAAATCAAATGTAACACACTACGAGACAGTATAAAGAAATACTTTATACTTTCTCAAAGTAAATAAAAGCTGATAGTAGCTGGTATGTACAAAAATGGATTTTGTGAAATAACATTTTATACATTTCCTCCACACGAGCATTTTACTGTTTAAATCATACCAGATTTTAAACTTTCGTATTTGTCTCCTCTCTTGGAAATAATGTTGAAGGTTATATGATTATTTTTTTGGGGAAAATGACTCTTGAGAGAACAGGCCTAACCAGGTCTATTAAGAATCCTAATGAGCTCTATTCATTGGTGATTACTTCCAGTAAAGCATTCTTAGGATTGTACTGTGAGGACACCTGTTTCAATAAAGGAAGGTTAAGCATCAGTATTTCAGTTACAAACACTACTGGTAAAAAAAAAACATAAGGAAACTATGCAACTCCTGTGCCACTTCATCAATGATCAATTAATCAATTAATGAAAAAAGTATATTGTCATCAGCAAATGTGCAGAATTGAAAATGCTTCCCCCAAATGGCAATAACCTAAAACAGGATTAGGATGTGGTGATGAAGACTGAAACAAACATATAAAGCAACAGAAAGCTCATTTTGTTATGAAGCAGCAATAATAACACTCTTCTATCAATTTATAAAAATGTAATACAAATTAAAATTGAAACTTTGCACAAAATAATTCCACTGCAAAATGCAAATAAAATTAGTGTATCAGTAAATAAGATTATTTTTTAATGGTTTGGATCATAAAGGTATCCCTCCATTCCACTCATGGAAGAAGTCCGTTATTTGGATTAAATGTTGTGTCATTATCACATGATCAAAGAATAAACTCTTAAAAGAATAAACCATTCTACCTAATTTATGAAAATGCTGAACTTAATTTTACAGCAAGGGTGGTGAGGCATGAGTGAATTCCCTCAGATCGGTCCCAACTTGAATTCAGTTGATCTTTACCTTCAGGGGTCATTTCATAGAAAAAGAGGTGCAGTAGCTCATTAGCATAACTCATTAGCGTAACTTATTTGCATATGATACGCCACCTGACATCACCAGAAGTATGTCAGAAGGCAAGAAAGAAAGAAGAGAGAGAGAGAAAGAGAGAGAGAAAGAAAGAAAGAGCTGCCAGAGAGGGGACAGCTACTAATCCAAGCCTCAGAAATACCACTATTTTGGGAGGATAGCTTCAGTGGTGGCTGAAGCCTTCAGAAGGCTGGTCGGAGGAACAAGGACCTTTCCAAGGGACGGAGTCATTTTGCTGCAGCCATGACACAAACAGGTATTTCCTCGTGTGGGGAGGGGGCTGGCACCAACTCCTGGAGCTGAGCTCCCCCGAGCTCCTGCTCGAAATGACCCGTTTACTTTACTTATCATGGTTCCATTACCACAGTCTTCTGATCAGATCTTCTGTTTGTGGAACTTCAAAGATCAGAACCCAGAAAGTAAAGAGAGACTCCTGCTTATTGTCCTAAGCATATTGCGAGAAATGCCTTCTGTGTGCTAAAATTTTTTTCCAGTAAGCAAAGGGATAATTTTGAAGGCTTTTCTATTTTATTTTGTTCCTCTGAGGCAGAAAAGTACAATTGTGCTCTTTTGTCTCATAGAGACAAAAAGATGAGAACACCTTCAAAACTAGTCATCGGTGTGCCAAAAAAATTAAAAAATGCTTTCATCACACAAAGAACCAGTTTTAAAGGAATTCTTTTCTTGTTTCTATAGCATCACATGGATGTGTTTTCTTCTGGGATCCCTGAACTTCAGGGTCATGAAAATGTGCATCTGTGGGACTTTAAAACAACCCCCCCCCTTTTCTGGTGTTCATAGTCTCCATGGCCACTAGGGAAAAGAAGTAACTCCCTTCCCCAACAAGTGCAAGCCTCTCTTGGTCTGCTAATCCCATCTCCCATTGATCTAGTTTGATCCAGAGAACAATCTGAGAAGGGAAGAGACTAAGATACAATTGCAAAATCCATCCTAATCAGATTTCTTGATCATCCCTAATTATGTTCAAGGTATTGTGAAAAAGTTAACTTTTCATTAAGAAGGTAGATTTAAAACTGTCATTATCAGGGATTTTAAAAAGTCTATACTTTCTACATTACAAATGTTCAAACTTGCAAAATATTTTTTTCCAGAAAGGAAACAGAATGATGTGATGTTATTTCCTAGATCCTCTAATGGTGATAAACAGACTTAAAAAATTTCCTGTTCTTAAGTTTTTGTAGTTTACTTGCAACAAACTGTACAATGATTGAGTCCTATTTTATCGGAATGCTCTCTTTAACACTGCTCAGAGGATCTCCATTCTGACAATACACTCACAACCAAACATGAAAGACTGCTCAACTGAGTTGTCTACTCATGAGGGCAGTATAAGCCTAGCACTTACAAAAGACTGCAACCTCTCTTTCGCAAACTGGGAAAAAACTCACAGGCTGTTATTCTGCTGCTCATGGGAAAGTAGGGATGCATTAATGTATGCATTAACTGTTCTGGTATTACACTACCCATAAAAAGTATCCCCCCCACCCCCAATAAATGCAGGTGAGCATACCAAGGATGAAAAAAAGCCGTCTAATAAATGAGCAGGAGAAACTATAGCGGCAGATCAGTATGAAGAATTAGCTAATACCATAATAATACTGTAATAAATGGCTTTGAACTTTGAAGCTGCCCAATTCTTAAAAGTGGCAGGTTATGTGATTTAACAGGTTGGCAGGGAAAACTGCATTTTTCCTGGAAACTTTTCTCCTGGAATTGTTCTTTTTGTGGTGGGCTTTTGGTACTGGAGGTCTCATGGAAGACCATTGTAGGTATCTGCAAAGCAGTCATTTTCTTTTGTGACGCCATTTTCAGACTGTCACTATATTAAATGTAGTGTACATGCATGCATAATATTTCACAAAGTTGCCAGTTCAAACCTGGTGATGATGACAAAGGTGAAGATCAGCAGCCAAAACGACTCCGCAACAGAGAATTAAGATGTTTCAAGTAGCACAATCTGGTCTTTACTCTTGTTTTATGTGAAGCCAGGTCCACAAAAATTAGCTTTGACAAATTATTGCACAAGCAACTTATCCTTTATTTACGAGAGAGCTATCTTTCTCTCTAGACAGTACAACATATTCTGGAAGACAGTAGTTCCAGTATTAGAGTAAATAACTGTGCTATCATCTACTCCAGATAGAAAATTATTGTTTTTGTGTGCCAGATTTGGCAATTGCAAAATGCCTTTTGATCTTCTTATGAAAAAAGATACTTTTCCTTCATCTTACAGTCTTTCAAGGTGCATTGTCTAAGGGTAGCAAATGCAAATAAAAACTATTTTTCCTAAGAGAACAAAACATGAACTACTGCCTATCCTGTAAAAACTAAGCAAGCATAGAAGGAATTGTTCTTTCATCAATACCTGAAAAGAAAGCAAAAAAGAGAAGACTGCCAGATGTTAAGCTTTCCTCAGGATGAAAAAATACTGAAAATATTAAACCTTCAGAAATGTTTTTTGTTGAGTGGTTTTATGGCTTCTGGAAATTCCCTTCCCTAGAGAACAGAAAAGTGTGTAGCCTCTACCTTTATGAAAGCTGGGGGTTTTTTTTGTTGTTGTTGTGATAGTGATTTTCTTCACAAGCATAAGATGAAGACAGGAACACCATTATATACTACTTTGTTCTATTTCCATCTCATCTTCAAGGCTGAAAAAACGGAACCTTCATGAATTCAAATTGGTTGATACTTCATATGTTGTACCATCAGAATAAAGAGAAGTTGATAAATAAAGACAGGGAGCTCTTGGAAGTATACTAGCAAATACTAGGCAGAAGTGTAGATTTTTTTAAAGCTAGTTCTGCATATTTGAAGAACTAGTTTTTCTCTGAGGACAATAACATCCAGATCATGAGTGAGAAGTTACATTTCCTGAAAGATTAAAAAGTCCTGACAAAAACTGAGATAATGGTGGTGGTGAAAAATCGATATTAAAAACGTCAATGCCAAATTCACTAATTTTAGATGACTACCATCACTAGATTCTAGGGACATAAGTATGGACATAATTTACAATCCCTAGTGTAGACATAATTCGCGTATGGACAATATAGCATTTCTGGGTGCTGGGACTGCTAATTCCCTCTTGTTGATATTATTTCTTGTCCATGACTTAGAGAGCCCTACTGCTCATCTATTTTCTTGCCATGTGGATTCACAACACAGTGTGTCGTTCAACAAATCCTGGAACCAAAAACAATGGTCTACTAAAAATGGACCATAGCACCAGACCGGGACTCCGGACTGACTGCGTGTACCTGTATCCTAAACAATTACATTTTCCTAATTCGTAGTTACACTTGGCTTTACCTATTACAGGAATTTACCTATTCCTGGAGATTTTGTGGTGGAGTCTACAGAAGCAAGAGTTTGGGGAGGGGAGAGGCCTCAGTTGAATAGAATGTCATAGAGTCCACCCTCCAAAGCAGTTATTTTCTCCTGGAGAACAATTGCTGCCAACCCCCAGGTGAGGGCTGGAGATAACTCAGAATTAAAACTGCTCTCCAGATGGCAGAGAAGAAGAAGAAGAGATTGGATTTATACCCCGCCCTCCACTCCCCAAGGGAGTCTCAGAGTGGCTTACAAACTCCTTTTCCCTTCCCCTCCCCACAACAGACACCCTGTGAGGTAGGTGGGGCTAAGAGAGCTCTTTCCCAAGCTGTCCTTGAGGGAACAGATGGTACAGAGCTATGGCTTGCCCAAGGCCATCCAGCCAGGTGCAAGTGGAGGAGTGGGGAATCAAACCCGGTTCTCCCAGATTAGAGTCCGTGCACTTAACCACTACACCAAACTGGCTCTGCAACACAGAGAACAGTTCCCTTGGAGAAAATGGCTGCTTTGCAGGGTGGACTCTGTGTCATTATACCCTGCTGAAGTTGCTTCCCTCCTGCTTGGATCTCCACTGTGGAGAAAGACTGTACTTTTCCAAGGTAGAGGCTGCAGGTGGGCGAGGGGGGGAGATGGAAAGGTGAAGTCAGAGGGGCAGATTAAGGTAGGTTGATGGTTGGCTGGGAAGGAGATAGGGTTGCCAACTCCAGGTTGGGGAATTCCTGGAGATTTGAGGGGGGGCATTCTTGCCACATCATGGGGGGAGATTAGAAAGTGCAGCTTCTTCCCCTCATCTCACCCTATCACATGGTTCCGTCCAATCTGCAGCAGAAACCGCTTTGAGTGCGGCCAAGATGGACTCAAGGTTGTAAGCTGGTGGCTGCAAGAGTGCCTTTTGCCTCTGAGGAACCTCACCCACTGGTTTCTTTCTACCCAGCCCCGCAGGAGCCACAAAAGGGACCATGGGTGACAGGGACAAGAATCCAGCTGCCATGCCCACCCCGGTCATTGACATTCATGGAGATGGATGGTGGATGTCATTGCACCAGTGCTTCATCACCAATAGCAAAGACAAGGAACCTGAGGTTGTGTTCATCGGCGATTCTCTGCTGCAGTTTGAGATTTGAGATTTGGAGGGAACTGTTCTGCCCTCTCCATGTGCTTGGTTTTGGCACAGCAGAAGACCGAGCACATGCTCTGGCACCTGCAGGATGGGGAATTGCAACACATCTGGCCAAAGATTGTGGACATCTGGATGGGCACCAACAACCACAGCCACACAGTGGAGCAAGTGGCGGCTAGCATAGAAGCCACCGTGCACCTCATCAATCAGCCACAGGCATGCATGGTTGTTTTGGGCTTGCTGCCATGAGGCAAGAACCCCAACCTGCTCCAGGAGAAGAACCAGAGAGTGAAGAAACTGCTGGAAGCCAAGGTGCCACTGTTGCTGAACGCCACCTTCCTCGACACCGACCTGGGCTTCGTGCACTTGAGCAGGACCATCAGCCACCATGACATGTACAATTGCCTCCACCTGAGTCGCCATGACTATGCACGTTCTGCCTAGCGCTGCACCGGCTGCTGCTGAGCATGCTGGGAGAATGCAATGCCAAGGCCTCTTGACCGCTCTGGTTCCTGCTTGGCAGGGATAGAGGGGTCCTCTCCCCTTTCTGGGCTGGGGAGGGCCAGAGGCACCTATGGGGAAGCTGGAATATGGCCCGCCTTCAGTCTTCAATAAGTACAGATCATCCAGATGTTCTTCTCCTTCACCTACCTTCACCCACCTAACCAAATTGGATACTTTAGCCTGGGCATTCAGTTCTTTTAACAGTTTAAGCTGCTGGGTGAGGGGTAGCATCAAGAAGCACGTTGGCTGACAACATGCCAAGAAGTTGAGCAGAGAGCGAGTGAGAGCAAACTTGCTTTTGTTTACTTAATAAAAATTGTGCATATTTTTTTAAAAAAATATGTGAGACGTGAAGCCTGGAGAGGGTGGAGTTTGAGGAGTGGTGGGACCTCAGACAGGTACAATGCCATAGACTCTACCCTCTAAACCAACCATTTCTTCCCTGGGAAACCATTGTTGCCAATCTCCAGGTGAGGCCTGGAGATCACTCAGAATTACAACTGTTCTCCAGATGGCAGAGATCAGTTCCCCTGGAGAAAATGGTGGTGTCATTATACCCTGCTGAGGTGGCCCTACGATAGCCAGTGTGATGTAGCAGGTAGCGCTACAGAGCAGGGTCTGCCAGCAGGTTCTTCCTATGGAAGCTGATTGGTTGATTTCAGACCACTCACAGACTTTCAGCCTAACCTACCTCACAGGGTTGTTGTGCAGATTGAAAGCAGAGAGGAGAATAATGTGAGCTGATTTGGTCCCCACTGTGGAGAAAGACTGTACTTTTCCTAGGTAGAGGCAACAGGGAAGGGGGAGGAGATGGAAAGCTGAAGTCAGAGGGATAACGGTATGTTGATGGGAAGGAGATAGGGTTGCTATTCGGGGTTTGAGGAGATAGGATGGGGTTTGAGGAGGGGTAGGACCTCAGACAGGTACAATGCCATAGACTCCACCCTCTAAACCAGCCATTTCCTCCTGGGAAACCATTGTTTCCAATCTCCAGGTGAGGGCTGGAGATCACTCAGAATTATAACTGCTCTTCAGATGACAGAGAACAGTTCTCCTGGAGAAAACGGTGGATTCTGTGTCATTATACCTTGCTGAAGTCACCACAGCAAATTGATGCTGAGTGCCCAAGGCCAGGGCACCTGCCCAGAGCCTCTTTCTAGAGCCCACTGCATTTATTTCCACAACTGGCCTTATTCCTAGCAATAAAATAATTTTTAAAAAAGATTTGGAATACCTTGGCCTATAATTTTCTATGACTTTTATGGAAAATACTTCTTCAACTCATGATATAAAATGATGCCATTCCTGCAGGCAGGGATCCCCATAGTCACGTAGACACAAAGCAGTGCTCCTCCCCCCATGTATAAAGCACCTCCACCAGGAAACTAGAGACCTATGCAATTATAACAACTTTTCAGAGTTGCAGTAACTGTTACGATGCAAATAGAGGTAAGGATGACAACTTTTAAAACATCATCTCACTATAAAGTAATGGATGCACATTTTGCAGTACTTCCCCAATTAACACCCCCCCCCACTGCAATACAAATAACTAGCTGTAAGTGCAAGAAGTTCTGGGAGTTCAGGCAGCCTTGACAAGATGCCACAAAGTGCCAATGTGAAATTGAGAACCAGCGTGGTGTAGTGGTTAAGAGTGGTGGACTCTAATCTGGAGAACAGGGCTTGATTCCACACTTCTCTACATGAAACCAGCTGGGTGACCTTGGACCAGTCACAGTTCTCTCAAAACTCTCTCAGCCCCACCTACCTCACAGGGTGTATGCTGTGGGGAGGAGAAGGGAAGGTGATTGTAAGCTGCTCCAAGACTTCTTCAGGAAGTGAAGGGCAGGCTATACAATGTCTTCTCCTCCTCGCCCTCTTTTTTTGATGTTGTGCTACCCGTTTTAAATATATAAGACTTAGCTTTTGTATGGTTTTTCCCGTCAGCTCTCCGCTGGACTCCTTAGGTTCGTAGGTCCCTCTTTTCTTCGGCTCCCTGTTCTTCCGCCGAAGTTCCTTTTGATTCCCTGCTCTGAGGACGCAGTAGCAGCCGAAGAGGGTCGCCACTCCTTCCCGGCTGTAGCCCCAAGCCTCTTGCCACCTTTTTCTCTACAAGAAAAGGTGTGGTAGTCCAAAAACCAAGTAGAATCAAAGGTTTTTAGCAGACGCTGAGAGAGAGCTCTCTCTCTGTGCGTCTGCTCCTGAGCTGACCGGAACCGGAACTCTCTTAGAGAGGGGAAGACTATAAAACCTGGCGAACTAATTCAGACAGAGAGCAAGAAATACAGAAAGGGGAAAGAGTCCCCCCAGATGGCTAAATAATAACGTGCTTGAGAAAAGAGGGGGCAGCTAAAGAGCAGAAAAGATACCGCAAAAAAAAAAAAAATCTTTCTTTTGTCTCGGTTGCTGCAGGGCAGGAGGAATTGAAAAGATATACCTTTAAGGAGTGAAGCGGGAGGTGCGGAGAGAGTGAGGACGAGCGGGGCGGAGGCTGCTGACGCTGATACTGCTGAATCATCTGGGAGACGAGCGGGGCGGAGGCTGCTGACTGCTGAATCATCTGGGTGAGACGGCAAACGACGGCGGCTCCAAAGGGAAGATCCGGAGAAAACGCGAGATTGGAGTACGAGAGCCACGCGGGCGCATGCGCATTGCCGCAAGAAAGCAGGAAGAGGACCGCAACGGCGTATAACCAACAAGGAAGAAGAGGAAAGACATAGAGCCAGCCTGTGCTTATTGTGAGCACTGGCAGAGCGAAGTTTATCACTGTGAAAGATTGTCATTGTAATTGTGTTTATTCTGAGGATACATACTGAGCGATATATGAAACTTTTGTAATCTTTGTGATTTCTGCTATAGTGAGTGAAATAATTAGGAGTAATTAAGTAGGATAAAAAAAGGGGGTGGTCTAAGTTAAAAGGATTAGTTAATAAGATTAGATAGAAATAAATAGAAATAAATAGAATCAAATAGAACAAATAAAATAAAATATTATTAGAGTTAAATTGGGGATATAAACGGGCAATTTATTAATAAGTAATAGTTGAAGATATTAATTAATTAATTAATTAATAACAAGTAATAGATTGAATAAATAGATACCAAGGGACTCCATTTAATGAATAAATAAATTTAGATAGACTAAAAATTTTGTAAATATATATATAACCTAATAATTTTTTTTTTTAGTAATAGCCTAATTGATTGTAGTAACTAATTAATTAATTGATAGTAGTAATTAATTAATGGCTCACCTCTAAATAAAGACAATATAACAGGGTCCAACTAAATAGCTACAGCAAGATAAATTAAATTATACCAAATCTAAGGGAGTAGAGATCATAAAGTAAACTACTAATTAAATTAAAAGTCAGCCAAGGAATCACTAAATATTGACTGAGTATACCGACTGAGTAGCAACAAATCGACTAAGTAGAAAGGACACATGATGGCTTCTGGAGGTAGCGGCAAGGATAGAAAGTCGTCCATCCCTTCTCCAAACCAACAGAAATTATTGAGCCAACTAAAGCCACCTACTCCAACTATCCCAGCTATGTCAACTAGAGAGTTAAAAGCACTGATTGAAGAATCAGTGGGGACAGTATTAAAGAACACAATTGAAAACACCCTGCCTGAACTGATTAAAAAAGAAATCCAACCGATACAGGAGATGCAAGGACAAATCCAACAAATTGCAAGACAAATGCAGATGGATTCGGAAGAATTTAGAAAACAATTAATAGAAAACAAACAAGAAATTCAAAAGATAGGAGCTAATCAAATAAAAACAAATAGAAGAGTAATGGAGGTAGAACTTGATATACAGGAACTCAAAGCAAAAAATGAACGCTTAGAGGAATCATTAATCAATATTGAAATGGACAAGGCCTCCTTAATTATACGGTGCCAAAACATTCCAGAAAAAATTGGAACAAATCTTAAAGAGGAGATTGTAGAGACTTTGACAGATCAACTAAAAATTGGCACGAAAGAAGAAATAGCATCAGAAATAGACGATGTATATAGAAGAAATTCTAGCTTCGCAAGGAAATATAATGTGCCACGGGAGGTACATATTAAATTTCTAAAAAGGGCAACTAAAGAAAAAATAATGAGACAATCAAGGGAAAGCAGAGTCACGATACAAGGAGAAGAAGTAAGACTCCTCAAAGAAATTCCATGGAGAGTTCGAGAAAGGAGAATGAAATATCAAAAAATTACAGAACTTTTAAGAGCGAAAAAAGTGATGTATAAATGGCTAATACCAGAAGGGATCCTTTTTGAATTTCATGGGAAAAGACACAGATTGGACTCAATCTTCAAGGTAGATAATTTCCTAGACTTGTATGGAGAAGATCTGGGGGCGTATCAAGAAGAGGAGGAAGAAGAGGAAAAGGAAGAGGAACGAGATAGTGATGAAGAAAAACAACGAGAAAGTGGAGCCAGAAGTAAGAAAGGATACAAAAAAGGAAAAAGGACTTTAGAATACAAGCCTTCGCAGGTGCAGACCAGACTCCAACAGAAGAACAAGAGAGAAGAGGAGAAGGAAAAGGAAAAGGATGGAGAAGAGGACAGTGCTTAAACTTTTATCAATTAATGTAAATGGATTAAATAAACCACAAAAGAGAAGGAAAATATTCCATCAAATAGGTAAAACTAAAGCTGAGATAATCTGTTTACAAGAAACTCATATTAAAAAAAATGACTCAAAATATTTAATGGTAAAAAAATTAGGGAAAGCCTTTATAGCCTCAGACGAGAAAAAAAAAAAGAGGGGAGTGGTCATATATGCAAAGGATTATTTAAACCCAAAACTAATATACTCATCTAATGATGGAAGGATAATAGCAATTACAATAAACAGACAGGGTAAAGAGATGCTTATAATTAATATCTATGCTCCAAACCAAAACCAGGAAGAGTTCTACAAAGAAATATTAAACATATTAACAAATCATAATACAGATAATGTTTGTATGATGGGAGACTACAATGCGGTTTTTGATCAAGCAGTAGATAGAGAGAATTCAAAAAAACATAAAAGAAAAGGGAAAACACTCCCTAGAAGTTTCTTAAAAATTGCAGAAGAATTCACCCTGGTAGATGTATGGAGAATCAGATACCCAAATAAAAGAGAATACACGTTTTTCTCTCACAGGCACCAGTCATGGTCAAGGATTGACATGGCATGGATTACAACGTCATTAGTTAAGGAAATTGTAGATACTGAAATATTACCAGCTACCTTTGCAGACCACAACCCGATAATGATCTCATTTAAAAAAGCAAAAAGGAACAGCCGATGGGTTCTGAATAAATCTCTATTGAAGGACTCGAAATTTGTAGAAAAAGCTAGAGTAGAAATCAAAGAATTTTTTAATAGGAATTTACAAGCAGAAACGCCAATAAGGATAGTGTGGGATGCTTTTAAAGCTTTCCTGAGAGGCTTATTAATAAGTCAACAGATCTGGAAAGCAAAACAAAAAAGAATACAATACGAACAGCTTTGTGATAAAATAAAAATAGAAGAAACTCATTTATTAAAGAGCAAAACGGAAGATAAGGAAGCCTATAAGTTTAGAATAAAAACTTTACAACATAAACTTAATTCTATACTGACACAAGAAGTGGCAAGAGCTATTGAATATTCAAAACAACAATTTTTTGAAAATGCCAATAAACCAACTAGATGGCTGGCCTACAAATTAAAGAAAGAAAGGCAAAAAAGCTTAATAATAGCTCTTGAAAATAATAAAGGTGAGGAGAAATATTTAATACAAGATTTAAAGAAAATAGTGGGAAACTTTTATGAAGATTTATATAAAAAAAATAGTGGAGAGAAGGAATTACAAATACAGGAGTATTTAATAAGGAACAATAAAACTTTTTCAGATAACCAGAAAAAAATATTGAATCAAGTAGTATCAATGCAAGAAATAACGGATGCAATTAAAAAACAGAAAAATAATAAGGCACCAGGTGTAGATGGTCTGCCAGGAGAGATTTATAAAATATTTGAAGAACAAATAAGTCTACCTTTGAAAAAAGTAATAGAAACAATAGGTACCACAGGTAAAATGCCAGACTCTTGGGGGCAGGCTGTAATAACATTAATACCCAAAACGGAAGAAGGGAAAAAACAGCTTACTAATTATAGACCTATATCGCTTTTGAACACAGATTACAAAGTGTTTGCTAATATTCTTGCAACTAGACTAAAAAGAGTGTTGGTAGAGATAATACATCAAGATCAGGCAGGATTTTTGCCAAGGAGGTATATGAAGGATAATATAAGAACATTGATGAATGCGATAGAATATTATGATATGAATCCAGGAAAGCAGGCGATATTTATATTCCTTGACGCAGAAAAGGCTTTTGATAACCTATCTTGGAGTTTTCTTGTGCAGAAGTTAGAGGCTTGGAAAGCAGGAGATGCTTTTCAGGCCATGATAAACGCAATATATAAAGAACAAAGAGCAAAGATTCTAGTTAATGGAGAATTGACAGATGACATTGTTATACAGAAGGGTACTAGACAGGGTTGCCCATTATCCCCATTGCTATTTATTTTTGCTTTAGAATCACTAAATGACCAAATAAGGGGTAATGATCAAATAAAAGGTTTGAAAATCAAAAAATACGAATATAAACTTAGAGCATTCGCAGATGATTTATTGTTTATATTAGAGGAACCCATCACTTCATTACCGATACTATTAAAAGAAATTGAGGAGTACGGAAAAGTAGCGGGCCTAAAGATAAATTATAATAAAACTAAAAGCTTAATAAAAAATAGCTCCAAAGAAACAATTGCTAAGCTAGAGGCGATCTCTAACATAAAAATAGAAAAGAAGATAAAATATTTAGGGATATGGGTTTCAAATAAAAACAGCGCTCTTATAGAAAATAATTACAATAAATTAATAAAAGAAATCAAGAATGACTTAGAAAAATGGAAAAATCTACAGATATCATTGCTAGGTAGAATAGCGGTGATTAAAATGAATATCTTACCGAGATTTCTTTTTTTGGCCCAAACAATCCCAATATTAAGAAATAATAAGATATTTGCGGAATTAGATAAAATAATTAGAACATTTATATGGTACCCCAAAAAATCAAGAATAAAATTAAAACTTTTGCAAGAAACGAAAGAAAGGGGAGGATTTAATCTTCCAGATTGGAAAATCTATTATCAAGCAGCCTCATTGATTTGGATTAAGGATTGGGTTAACATACAAGATGAAAGAGGATTGATGTTGGAAGGTTATGATCTTGCAATGGGATGGCATTCATATCTGTGGTATCAAAAAGATAAAATACACTCAAATTTTAAACAGCACTGGGTAAGAGGGGCTCTTATGAGAGTTTGGCAACAAATTAAAACAGTACATTTTCCCAAAACACCGAGATGGATATCACCCCTGGAGGCCTTCATAAAACCTACTTTAATAAACAAATTTAAAAAAATTAGCTATGAAAAATTATTAGATACTACAAACAATCTAAAAACATTTGAAAGGTTAGCTTTAGAGAAAATCCAACTAACGTGGTTAGAAAAACACCAATTAATAGCTAGGTTTAAAGCAGATAAAGAAACAGGTTTTATGAATCTAAAAACAGATCTAGAGAAAGCTTGGCTAGAAGTAGATCAGAAAAATATACAAAAAATATATAAAGTTTTACTAGCAGAAGAAATGCATGAAGAAACAGTTAAAAATGTAATGGTAATGTGGATGCGGGATTTTGGGTATACCATTTCCATTGAGGACTGGTTAAAAATGTGGAAAACACTTAAATTTACCAGAGCAGTATCGTACAAAGAAAATCTGTACAAAATGTTCCACAGGTGGCACTGGTCGCCTGATAAATTGTCAAAATGTTATGGGAAATTATCTAATGTATGTTGGAAATGCGGCAGGGAAGTGGGAACATTTTACCACATGTGGTGGAAATGTGAAAAAGCCCAAAAATATTGGAATAAGATTAAAGATATACTAGAAGAAATACTTAATGCTACCTTGCCGCGATGCCCAGAACTTTACTTATTAAATATGATACCGGAAGGGATGAAGAAAGAAGAACAAAAATTATTGGTATATATTCTTACTGCGGCAAGACTAAGCTGGGCAAGGAGATGGAAAGAAAAAGAGATACCATCCCCAGAACAATTCCTAGAAAAACTGATGGAGCTTGCGGAAATGGACAGGATTAGCTACCAAATCTATGGAAATAACGAAGAACACTTTCTAAATATTTGGTCAAAATTTTATGTTTGGCTAGAAAATTATGTATGACTCCGAAATATGGAAAGGAAAAATCTTTGTGTTTCTTTTGTGTTTGTATGTGATAGAAAAACTCAAAAAATAAAATTTAAAAAAAAAAAAAAAAAAAAAAAGAAGAAATGCAGACAGGGGAATAGTCTGATGAAATATATGTGCGTGAAAGTTTATTCCACAAATACAGTTGGTTTTTAAGCAAAAAAAAAAAAAAAAAAAAAAAAAAAAAAAAATGTCTTCTCCTCCTCTTCACAAAATCCCTTTCACCTGTAGGAGCCCTCCTGCAGCTGATAGCTGCTGACAGGCCAGTGCAGAGTTGGCAGTGAGCTTGCAAGCCTTCCCCTTATTGAAGCACTGAGACTGTAACACCAGAGTCTATACTTTGCAGCTGTTGTACCGAACAGCCTTAGACTGGCAACCAATTAGGAGCACCTTAATAAGTTTCTACTCTGTCATCATTTTAAAAAGAAATGACTTAGTATTTATTCAATGTGCTCTAGAAATCTGATATAACTGGAAAAAGCTCATTTTTAAATGGCCTTGTGGATTTTTATCCAAATGAGTTTTCTGAGCCAACCTCAAGATTTTTGAGCACTGGAAAAACAAGCATTTAAGGCAACTAAGTCTATCAAAAATTGAGTGTGAATAATTATATGCATGATTTGGCTCTAAAATGGTATCCACAGGTGTGCTGGAGACACATGTATCCCACATTTCAGCCAAAGCACACTAACTAGCAATAGATCCACTTACATATAGACTTGTAAAGATGGAATGTCTCAAGATTTTCAAATGTGCTAAGCAAACTTTGAAGTACACCCTAAATATTGGAAGTACTAATTACTGATAACCATATTCATTTAACTGTTTGTACTTTTCAATTTCTATCTCAACTAATTAGGGCACATTGGTGCTTTCATCTATGAATGACTATAATTTGCCTTTTATCTCCCCAGGTACCCTCAACTTGTCATTCACTTAATAAAGACTTTTCTTTATGGCATATCTTACCCCAATACATTATAAGGATATATAAAATCAAAGTCTGTCCTGAACATTGTCACTAAGATATATGATTAAATTACAATTAATGGGAATATTATAAACGCTGGAAGGAGTTTTAATGCTCATGTTTGGAAGTTAAGAAGATATCATAATTAAATAAATATGCAACATAGAAAATAAATTGTTTTCATAATTGGCTTTCATTTAAACATTTTTAAAATACATAAAATATTTGGGTATTCAATGTAAAGCAACTCAATACACCCTCTCTGACAGAAGGTGGAGCTCTATACTTACCTTGGCCACTTTGCTTTCTGAAACTGAATTTATAATTCAGTGTATCAAAAAGAAGCATTGTAGGAGTAAGAGTATTCAAAATCAAAATATAACTGTTTCTTTTAATCCTGTGATATACAACAAATAACTTGCTGTCAACTGGTTTTCACAAAATCAAATCTTTTAGTGCTCCTGTCAATATCCTGGTTGACCTTTGGAATGAGGAAATGACCCAGGCAATTGACACAATTGCTTCTAGGTGCTTTCTCTCAGGCCTAAGAACCTGGGTAGCTCATTGGTTTATTGAAGGGCTGCAGATGATGAAAAGACAAGGGAGATGGCTAGAATGACAGTGGAGAAGGACTTGTGATGAATCTGACAGGGCATGAGCTAGAGTTCATTTAAAGCCGACTCCATGGTGATGGCAGTGAAACAGTATTTCTCTGTCACCATTGCACCAGCACAGGGCAGACCTGTGGAAATCTTTAGGGTGGTCAGGGGCCTACTGGATTCAGTCCTATGGGAGAAGGTGGACTGCTCTGCTGCCCACTAATAATTCTATTTAACACTTAGTGGATAAAATCTGTTGCATCCAGTGCTCCCTCTAAGCTGAGTTCGTGTGAGCTAGCTCACAGTTTTTTAGCCTCTGGCTCACACATTTTTGTCCTAGCTCAGGAAGGATGGCTCCAGAGCAAACTAATGTATGCAATAGCCAAATCGCTTGCTCACAACTTTAATCCAGTAGCTCACAAGGTAGAATTCTTGCTCACAAGACTCCACAGCTTAGAGGGAGCACTGGTTGCATCAGTTCCTACTTGAACTTGTACATTAGCAGTGACAGGATCAGAGGGTCCCAAGGTGCTGACAAGTCCAGTTGTGTGGGATAGCTTTCAGCTTGTTCAGTCGGAGGATGTGGACAGGATTCTTGGAAGTTTGAGACCTATTACCTATTTGTATGAACCTTGTCCCTCCTGCCTGCTTAAATCTGCCCAGGAGGAAGGCTGGCAGACATTAAATGCCTCTCTGAAAGAGAGGGTGGTTGTCCCTGCCTCAAAGTGAAAAGTGGTACGTCAATTCCTAAAGAAACATACTCTGGATCCAGTAGAATTAAATACCTACTGCCGAGTCTCAAATGTACCACTTATGAAGAAGGTGATTAAACAAGCAGTGGCTGGGCAACTTCAGGGATTCCTGAATAAAGTGGATTGTTTGGAGTCATTCCAGTTTGATTTTTAGGCTTGATTATGGGACTGAAATAGCCTTGATGACCTGCGCTGGGAGATGGCCAGGGGGAGTGCAACCCTGTTAATTCTCCTGGACCTCTTTGGGGCTTTCAATACCATCTACCATGGTATCCTTCTGGACTGCCTTTCAGTGTTGGGACTGATAGGCATTGTTTTGTATTGGTTTTGGTCTTATCTCAAATACAGGTTTCAGAGTGTGATGCTTGGGGACTGCTGCACAGTCCCTTGGCCTCTGAGGTTCTGGAAGGTTCCATCTTGTTCCTTCATGCTTTTTAACATCTATGTGAAGCTGTTGGGAGAGGTCATCTGGCGATTTGGCCAAGTTGCCATCTATATGCAGATGATATTAGCTCTAACCCTAAGAGAGCAGGTTCGTAGCTTGGGGGTGCTCCTGGACCTGGGCCTCCTGTTGGACAGGTGGCAGTGGGCCTGAGGCACCTTTCATCAGCTTTGGCTGATGAGCCAGCTGTGGCCTTTCTTAGGCAGGAAAAATCTTGCCCCTGTGGTACATGCCCTGGTGACATCTATATTAGATTACTGCGACATGCTCTATGTGGGGCTGCTCTTGAAGACTGTATGGAAGCTGCAGTTGGTACAGAATGCTTTGGCCAGAATGCTGATTAGAATAGGTCATAGGATTATATCACTCCAGTCTTGTTATATCTACACTGTCTTGCAGTTTGCTTCTGGGCCCAATTCAAGGTGTTAGTTTGACCTTGAAAGCCATATAGAGCTTGAAGCCAGCTTAGTCCCATATTTATTTATTTATTTATTTATTTAGACACTTAGGCTGCCCTTTCCTGCAAGCTGGGCTCAGGGTGGCTTACAGCAGAATAAAAACACAATGATCCAAGTAGAATTAGACCAGCATTAAAACACAGTACAGAATCATAAGTAAAAAGCAGTTCCAAGGTGGTAAATTATTTGAATAGAAAATTGAAACTGCCCATAGCCTCCAAGGGGGCATGTAAGGGAGTGGGTGGGAAACCTGAGAACGCCAGACTACTTGCTGTTCCATCATTGTCCTCAACCAAAAGCCTGGTGGAACATCTCTGTCTTACAAGCCCTGTGGAAAAACAGTAAATCCTGCAGAGCATGGATGTTCTCCAGCAGAGAGGACAGCTGGATCTCTCCTGGGCTGGGGGACCACCAGGACGTTTTTAGTACCCAAGTGTAAAGCTCAATTGGGGGCATACTGAGAGAGGTGGGTCCCTGACTGCGAAGGGTCTTAAAGGTCAAAAGCAACACCTTGAACTTGATCTGGTGCTCCACCAGAAGCCAGTGCAGCTCATGCAGCACAGGTTGAATGTGTGCCTTTCAGGGGTCCCATTAGGACCTGCGCAGCTGCATTTTGGGCCAGTTGGGGCTTCCAGGTCAACCTCAAGGGAAGGTCCACATACAGCAAGTTACAGTAGCCTATTCTGGAAGTGACCATTGCATGGATACCCATGGCTAGGCCAGAGTGGGACAGGTAGGGAGCCAGTTGCTGAGCCTGGCACAGTTGGGAAAACACCAGCCTGGCAATCTTCATGACCTGAGCCCCCATTAACAGGTTGGCATCCAGGGTCACACCCAGGTTCCTGATAGTTGATGCCGGTAAAGGGGGCACTCCGTCGAGAGCTGGGAGTTGGCAGTTCAACCATGGCCCACCCCCACACAGCCACAGGACCTCCGACTTATCTGTATTCAGCTTCAACTGACTCTGCTTCATCCAACCACGGCCTCCAGACCCTTGGCTAAATTCACAGGAACGGCATCAGGTTGGCCGCCCATCAACAGAAATAGCTGGGTGTCATCAGCGTACTGATAGCACCCCAGCCCAAAACTCCACGCCAGCTGGGTGATGGGGAGCATAAAGATGTTAGACAGCATCAGGGAAAGGAGTGTCCCTTGAGGAACCCCACACACTAGCTAGTGCCTCAAGGACATATTCCCACCCAGAGCCACCCTCTGTCCCCAACCATGGAGAAATGAGGTAAGCCAGTGCAAGGCTACCCCGCAAAGTCCACTCTAGTCATCTTAAGAGGTCCTGCTCAACTGCCCCTGCAATCTGAGACCCGGCAGGTGGCAACCTGAGAAAGGGCCTTCTTGGTCATGGCACCAAAACTTTGGAATGCACTCCGCAGGGAGATTAGCTTGGTGTAGTGGTTAAGTGCATGGACTCTAATATGGGAGAACTGGGTTTGATCCCCCACTCCTCCACTTGCACCTGCTGAATGACCTTGGGCAAGCCATAATTCTGGCACAGCTGTTCTTGAAAAAGAGCAGTTTCTGTCAGAGCTCTCTCAGCCCCACCCACTTCACAGGGTGTCTGCTGTGGGGAGGGGAAGAAAAAGGAGTTTTTAAGCCGCTCTGAGACTCCTTTGGGTAGTGAAGAGCGGGGTATAAAGTCAATCTCTCTCTTCTCTTCTTCATTAGTCTGTCTCTATTGTCTTCTGCCAGTGAGTGAAGACTTTTTGTTTTGTTTGGTGTTCCCTTGCTAACTCTTTTTAGCTTTCTTCCCAATTTGTGTGTTTTTGTGTGGTTATATGTTTGGTTTATGTTTTATTTTTGAAAAATATTTTATATATACATTTGTATTTTAAATGCTTTTTTAATATCTCAGGTGTTTTAACGTGTTGTTTTAACATCCACTGCCTTTAAAACCCTGAGTTGGGTAGAAAGATGGCATAAAAATGTTTTCAATAAACAAATAAAATAAAATCAATTAGAAATTTAATGAGTTTTTTTTTTAAAAGTAAATTAAGTTATGTACATTTCTTAACAATAACATTAGATACTCACAGGCATCTCTAATGTAGAGCAACATAGCTAAGAAAACGTAGTCAACTAAATCCAGGGTGATGCTGTCAGCAAACAAAGCATCCCAGATAACAAGAAGGTCCTGAAGAGGAAATTCTCGTCCAAAGAGAAGTCGGACCCATCGCCTAAAAAAAAATGCAACAAAACTGATCAAAAGGTGCATAATATGGAGCAGGAATTCAGAACACACTTACTGGAAAATATAAGAAGCATTAAGTTAATTAGATATTTTTTACTAATATGCTTAATTTGAGCAAGGGCTATATTATATCTTAGCTTGGTTATAGAAGGAAATGCGTTAAGTTCTTTAAAAGCAGTTTTTTTGAATGATATTCAAGCAGGCATACTTTATTGGAAAAGTTTTATGGCAGTTTAAAAATCCTTTCCCTTATATGAAGCTAAAGAAATGGCTTCAAAAACAGATCTAAAATTCCACAAATGGACTTCAAAAGCCATAGTACAGTTCAGTGGAATAAATAGGCTTTTAGGGACAATGTTTTCCTTCTACTTTTAAACTGCTTCTGCATCTGTACTGAGCATTAATTTGTACAAATGCGAACTAGTGGGTACATTAACTCAAACTAGTAGACAAATTTTACTTTAAGGATTTAAATTATAATTTCATTCTGGTTAAACTACTCAAGATGCAAGATGAAGTGACTTTTTCCAATATTACCTTATCCTGTTATTGGCATGTTGAACATTCTTGGAAATACAGGAACACTTTTATGAAACTTACAGTGAAAAAGGAATCTATGTATCTTGAACATATAGTCTCACTATCCCTTCAGTTCCTTATGAATACCTCATTATGGAACTTGAGGAGAAGTCTTCCAACAGAAAAAGTGGGGAAATTCAAGCAAAGCTAATCTTGCATGGTTAATTCTGACAACACGCCATGCGAAGTGTTTTACCCAATTGTGGAAAATTACCCCTCAGTGACTAGCCTACAGCAAATGATTACCGTTCAGTGTCACAAACATTACTTAGACTCTGCAGGGAACCCATCACTTTTAGTAGCAGTTGTTCCCACCCTTAAACCTACCCACCGTTCACATTTCACAAGCAGGTTAGGAGCCAAAGCTCAGCTGCTGCAAGCATTTGAGCTAACTTGGCTCATCACTACCTAATATGATTCAGGAGGACGGATAAAACTAATACTCTTTAAAGCGAAAAAGCAACATAACATAATGGGATTTGTTATTAGTCTTTTATCAGAAATTTCCTTTGCTTCTTTACCACTTCATTATGCAGCATTAATCGTTGTAGATGTAAGTTTATTCTGCTCAAACCAAAGTCATTCCTTTTCCCCCTGCTTTTAGATTTTCTCCTGGGAATATTAACTCTTAGTCCCTAGAGGTATTCTGTTTCACAGATGTAGAGAGCTGAAGTAGTGGACTGCTTTAGTAACCATAATGCTATCATTAATGATCTGAACCTCTCTGACTCAATGGGTGTAAGCAATTCACACAATTGTAAATGGATATATACTAAGTGCTATCTGTTCTTTTTCAGCAACATTCTCTTTTTAGCATCCATAAACCAAGGACCCTATTGTCTCTGAACTATGTTACCATATGGCTTGACTTCAGTGAGCTTTGCCTTCATAAAAAAGGGATGCTTTAAGGAATTAAATTCTATGTTGGAGTGTTTTCTTACTAATTAACACACTTTTATTGCTCTTTCAAATATTTAGAGACAATCTAAGTTTCACTTAATGATACCATTGGACAAGAAGAGCCCCTTTCTTTTCCAATGGCTGTCTATAGTTTAATTATAGCTCTGTCCTGTTAATTTCTGCTTCACATCTGCTACACCTGCAGACTACAATGCTCACAATGATGTATCCTTTTATCACATGCGGTAACACAATAATTCATATTTTACCACACCAACATAGCAATTGAAACCAACCAATAATACAGAAGGGTATTTTTAAAGCAATAATAAACAGTATAAAAGGTACTACAAACTCTTTGCTAAAATGCATAACACTATGTTCTGCTCATGATTTCTGAGTAATTAAACCATAACTCCCAAACAATCTATAATTACTACCCATAGACATGGGGTTTAATAACGACCCAAAACAGAGAGAAACTTATGCTCTGGAAACTTTGAACTATAGGAGGTACGTATTTTTGCCACATTTAAATTTTAAACAATAATAATTTTTATTGATGATCTATTGAAAACACCTCTTTCAGAGACACTGAAGAGCTTTTGCTAGTCAGAGAAGGGTTAGATGGATGAGTAGTCTGACTCAGGATAAGACAATTTTATATCTTTATATTATTTTTGGTTTCTGTGTTAGAGAAGGAGAAAGTACTGGCAGACTTATAGCTTCTTAGCTGTTGTGTCACTGTCAACCTGCGGAATAATCACTCCCAGTTACTTTCTTTTCATAGAACTTCTTCTGCTCCCTGGATAATGGGCAAAGTGAAGGCAATAAAATGAATTGGCCAACAGCTAGACCAGAGGTGGAGGAAGATTTGGGGCAAGTCCAACCAAAACAGATGACAGCACATCTACATGCCTATTCTGTGGCAGTGATGTTGGCAAAGAGGTTTTCTTCATCACCACTGCATCTGTGTACAGACAGCCAGCTGAACTTTTCCAGATGGTGAGAGGGTTTCATCATTTGCCCCTTAATAACATAAACTTTGAAAATTCAGTGCCTCAGTGTTGCTTATTTGCAAGGCATTTTGTGGCTGAAATCCCCAGTATTCATGGTGACCATGATTTATCACAGCTCAGTCTCAGTAGTTTACGGAGCAGAGTCTAATCACAGTTGCTGGGGTGACTTTCAGTTACTGGTGCCTGAGGATATGGACAAGCTGCTTGCAGAAGAGAGGCTTACCATTTCAGTTTTCAGTCCTTAACCATTCTTGCTCTTGCACTCCACCCTTAAAGAAAAGGTTCACAGCTTGGGGATCTATTAGATCCACTTCTGCAGATCAATGCCCAGACAATATTAGTAGTATAATATTTTTTCAGCAGATTCAGTTAGTTCACCAGGTTGTAACATCTGTATTTTGGACATCTACCTGCAGGAGCACATCTAATAGATCCCCAATCTATGAACCTTTTCATCAACTGGTCTCCCAACAGTATCCATTCTTTGGTCACCTCCAGGTGTGATTAATTTACTTTCTATAGAACTATTTTGAAGAAGGCTTGGAAATTTCAATTAATCCAGAACATAGAGTCAAGGTTGCTAGCAAGCATATATTTTGAGCAATACATGCTTTCAGTCTGCTTGGTCACTTCTGAGCCCAACTGAAAGGTCCTATATGACCTGGGATTATGGTAGTAAAGGACCTCCTGCTGCCATATGTACCTGTTTGATTGGTATGGTCATCATCTGAGACCATGCCTCCAGTTTTTCAGAAGTAGGTGGGTAGGCATAAGGGAGAAGGCTTTTTATGTAAGAAAATGAAAAGAAGCCACTTCATATTTTCCTTATTTATACACAGTGCCCTTCCAATGGGTTTACCAGCATATGGGTAATCCCAAATACAGACTGATAACTAAGATGCTTCTCACAAATCCTTGTCTGCGCTAGGGATATGCATTAAAAAAATCAGAATTTTTCAGATTCAGATATACCAAACTCAAAAAATATTGGTATTTGCCAATATTCCTAAATCCCAGTATTGGTATGATACTGGGGTTCAGGAATTATCAGTTTCGCTGAATATAATCAGCTCAATTATACCCTATGGGTATACCCCATAGAGTATAATATTCCCTCCCCTCAGAAGTCTGATGGGGGCAGGCACCTGTCATTGAAAGGAAGGCAAATTGCCTCCCCGGGCCTTCCTTTCCCAGCCCGCCACCGAAGAATTTATACCCCACCTTTCACTACCCGAAGGAGTCTCAGAATGGCTTACAATCTCCTTTCCCTTTCTCTCCCCCCAACAGACACCCTGTGAGGTAGGTGGGGTTGAGAGAGTTTTTTTGAGAACTGCCCTTGAGAGAACAACTCAGAGAGAACTGTGACTGATCAAAAGTCACACCAGCAGCTGCATGTGGAGGAATGGGGAATAAAACCTGGTTCTCCCAGATTAGAGTCTGAGCACTTAACCACTACACCAAACTGGCTCTCAGAGCTCAGGGAGGAATTTAAACATGCCTCCCCATCCCTTCTCCAGCTGGTCCGCAGCCATAGGCCAGCTGGAGAAGGTTTCAGAGATTGGAGAGGCATGTTTAAATGCTTCCCCACGGTTTCCCCAGCCTGCCTGCTGAAGCGGGCAGGCTGGGGAAGGGTAGAGAGCTCAGGGAGGCTTGTTTAAATGCTTCCCTGTTCCTTCCCCAGTTGGCTTATCCCAACAAGCCAGCTGGGAAAGGAATAAAGAGGGGGGGGGGGTTAAATATAGAAAGTAATGGGATTGCCGAATAGAAATTGAATAGATTCAACTTCTATACTGCAATATGTATTTGGGAAGCCAAATCAGATTCGAAAATCTGATTCAGCTTCTGGGGAGACTGAACAATGCTGTATACGCATTATATGGGGTTTTTTTCTGGCTTGGCTGAGTTGAATGCACATTCCTAGTCTGCACACCAAAACTGTGCCCGCTGTAGTGCCTCATCTGTGGAACTCCATTCCCTCAGCCTTCCACCAAATCTGTTAACTTTCTGGTGCTAGGCCAAAGCTTTTTTTTCTTCCATGCCTTTAGAAGTTATTAGTGTTTGGTATGGCCTATCAGGATTTTTATTGGTTTTAGAATTTTAGATTTATATTAACTTGCCTTGCAGTCAGTTTTTTAACCTTCTGGCATTTAGGATCTGACAAACAGGGAACCTGCAAAGACTTGCCAGGGTCACTTCATTTCTTCATATATCCCCTTCCCACAATATTTCCTGTTTCTCTTTGTCTTTGGTTTTCTCCCCAGTGGGGACACAAAACAAGTTACATCATTATCTTCTCCATTTTATCTTCACAACAACTCAACAATCCTATAAATTCGACTGAGAGCGACAGTGGTTGGCCCATAGTAATCTAATAGGGTTGAATGGCAGACTGGGGTCTCCCAAATCCTAGTCTAACACTCTGACCACTAAACCACACTGGCTTTTAGCTTTCCCTCCCATTGGCAGTCTCTCCCTGGGAAAAGTTTGGTCGAGTTACAAAAGCTGTACAGTAGCAAGTTGTTCAGGCGAGTTCTGTGGCGGCTACTGCCCAGCACAGCCAAATCATCTAAGCTGTATGGAAGCTGCTCCTGGGCCCAGGTGAGTGGAGTGGCATAAAATTGTAGCTACACCTGCACCTGAGTGAACTATGCTATTGCATGGTAGCAAGTTGCTTGGTAGTTGTTGCTGGGCCTGGCCTTGAAAAGGCCTCCCTCCAGGAGAGGAAGGAAGGGAGCAGGAGTGACTGGGAACCAAAATTGCCCTAGAAATTACCCTCCCCCAGCCTTTTACTGACAGAAACCATGGTTTGAAGGCTGGTAATATTGTTGTGGTTGTCTAGTAATACCCATCATTGCCACTCAGTTGGCATTTTTAACTGTTATTTTGAGGTTTTTAACCCCCATGTTTTGTTTTGTTTTAAAGATTTCAGGTTTTTCTTTAAACCTGGAACTCTTGTCAGGTTTGTTGAAAGACATGTCTTGTCTGTTCATTGCTCCAGTCTCTGTATCATGAGCTGTACCACATTTGGGGCCATGCTGAGAATTATATGTATTTATTATTTCAGTTTTAAGAAGGTAAGGCTGTAGACATGTTCTCCGATTCTATGGTTGGATAGTTTTAATGTTTATGGTACTAACAGGGAAACTGACTTGAAAGGTCATGGTGATCCATCCTCTGATAACATTCAAATTAGATTACTGTAATGTGCTTTATGTGGGGCTGCCTTTGAAAATGGTCCAGAAACTTCTGCTCATACAAAATGCAGCAGCCAGGCTATTGTCAGTGGTAGTAACATGGCTGAAAATAGCGAGACTAGCATATAGAGAATATTACTATTGCCTAAAAACATACTTTGCATCCCCCCCCCGAGTCTGATGAACTAATATAGTAATAATGGAAGGAATGTCATTTGCAGAAAATGTAAGATGGACTGACAAACATTAACCAGGCATCTTAATACTATTTGTCACCAAAAAGATTAATTTGATCAACTGCCTGTTCCTGGATAACCCTGCTCAATTACTGTGGTCATCAGCTGAAGCCTTTCTATGTGTGCCACCATTAACTGAAAGAAAGTCAGTGGTCTCATGCGACAGAGTGCACAGAAAAGCAGGTCTTAAAATGCTGCCATTTCAGAGAGACTGGGAGATCAGGAGTTAATCTGCCCTGGAGAGCTTGTGTGACTGGCTGCTCTTCATGCTTTCTGATTGGCCAGCATCAGCTGAGAGCAAGTTTAACATCAGTTGTTCTGGAGGGAAAAGGGTTTTTCGTCTTTGAGTCTGGAGTGAGTAAGCCAAAAACATGGCTTCTGATAAAGGAAGGGATAACTGGAGTATTCTGATAGAGTTAGTCAGAAAGGTTCTTCTACTGATAGAAGAAAAGAGACTCCTTTGCACTTACAATGTTAGAACGACTCGGAGGAATAATTGTATTTCTGATTCCAGAAAACTAAAAAAAAAATATTGCTTTACACAGACAACAGTCACTGGAAGAGAGATTTGACTAGAGTGAATGGGTTGTTAAGTGGTAACTCCCAGTCAAGTCAGTAAAGGGTTATTGCTTCTTGAAAAAAGGAAGAATAATCATTACCAATAAAAAGAGATTTGTTCTCTGAGGAGAACCTGAGTCTGTGGAAAAGGGGAATAAGCTTTAGATACCTCAAGGGTTTGTGGAAAGCTGTAATTTTCTAAGGGGAAAAATCTAGAAACCCCAAGAAACAGCTATTATCCAAGGAACACTATTAAGTTCTCGTGTTATTGCTGAAGTATACTAAGAAAAGTACCTTTCACTGAAAAGACCTAGAAATCTCTGAAAAGAAGCTACAACACCACTCTCTTGGATGTTTTAATATTTCAGTTTTGGGCACAGGAAAAAGTTTTACCTCAGAGTTTCTAATCCTTGACTTCTCTGATATATATGCATATATATTAACCCTGCCGGTTAAATAAAATCTTTATTATGTTTTGAAAGTTACTCTGCCCCAAGTGCCATTTTAAAAGGGTTTTAAAACAAGACAGCTCCTGCATTTCCATCAGGTTCCTTTGCTGGGTCGTAAGCCTAAACAAATATTTGTATCAGGGTGGGACAGTTTGGTCATTAAAGAAAATGAATACATGCAACTTGGAGGCGACTAAGGGGAATTAAAGATTGTGGTGGGAAAATCTGCCTGTGAGTTGGGAAGTGACCAGGGTCTGTTATATCTTATAATATAGGCCTTTTTCTATTACGGTATTTTGATTATGGAACACCCTCCCTACAGATATTCAGCACCAGAGTAGTTGTTGCTGTTCTTATTGCTGCTATTTTGCTAAGATATTTATTGTTATAATTATTATTTTAATAAGGGATTGTTTTATGCTGATATTTATTCATTGTTTATATTGTTTTGATTGCCTGTAAACTGCCTCAAGAAACTTTGGTAAAGAGAACAGGACAGAATTAAAATAAACAATTCAATATTACAGATATAGAAAACATGTACTAATCTGGGTTGGAAACAATGTTTGACAGTATCAACATGCATTCCTTGTTCCTTTTCCATTCTTGAAGAATTCTGTGAAATTTTAAACTTGCATACTGATTATTTGAGATTATATAAAATATACATTTTAGTTACTCTTTATGGTTTGACACACTATATAAACCACTACCTATTAAACTAATCAGTAATTCTATGAAAGATATCAAACTGTATTATTATAAATGGGAATTTTACAGCAGGAGAAAGTGTAGTAGATAGGGATACGTGCTTTGTTTTTATGACGCACCTCTTCTACTTCCCTCCCTCATAGGTATGATTTTCCCTCCTTCTTTCCCTGTCTGTCTGAGCAGCCTTGTTTACCTATTTTCTTCTTTTGTGAAAACAGTGGCTGTCTCACCCTGTCACCATGATGAATTTCCTAAGAGGCGCTGCTCCGGCATCGTTCTTCCCTTTGCCCCTATTGAGTGCTTGAATTTCCCACTATTTGCCCTGCACTGCATTTTGACCCGCGGCTTCGCCTGAATTCCCCCGTGGTTTGAGTGATCCTGTTTTTTGAGGATCACTGAAGCTGCAGGGGAATTTGGGTGAAGCTGCGGGTCAAAATGCAGTGTGGGACAAATAGTGGGAAATTCAACCAGGCAATTGGGTCAAAGGGAAGAATGACGCCGGAGTAGTGCCTTGTGGGGAATTGGTCCATATGATATTTTGCTGCTGGCTCAGCCAAGGAACCTGAGATTGCCCTTCAACTTAAACCACTGAAATGGCACATGAGGCCTTTTGAAATTCAAAAATAACAAAATATTTTATTTAACATAGAGGCAAAAAGGTCTGGTGAAATCAGGGGCAAAATTTCTAAAGTAACTCAGTAAAGAACTCTGAGGTAAATCAGTACATGCACAGACTTCAGTTCATATCTTTTAAGCAATTGAAAGCTTCTTAAGCTTTTCACAGGGACTTAGAATCTTTAAGATGAGAGGCTTTTGTTTTAGTGTTTCCACAACACACCAGTATACTTTGAGTATTCACCGACTCTTTTGGGTTCCAGAAGGCTGGGATACTCTCTCCTGTACCCAAACTCCTTCCTTAAATACACCAGTACTCTTCTTAAGCTTTACTGATCATTCTGGTTTCAAAAGGCAGTCTCTAACCACCCCAGATCACGGATTTCTCCACTCTTCAGCGCTATCTCCCTGTTTTAAGTGGGTAGGGAAATTTTTCTTTCTCTGGAAGATCTATCCCCTTTTCTTGGCTTGAATGGGAGTCTTTGCCAACCTCCCCAGTACTCTGTGTTAAACTGCTCTCAGTCAGGGCTGAATTCAGACTAAGACCAATTTCCCACAAGGCACTGCCCTGGCATCGTTCTTCCCTTTGCCCCGATTGCCTGCTTGAATTTCCCACTTTTTGCTGTGGAGCGCATTATGACCCACAGCTCCATCCAATTTCCTCCATGGCTTTAATGATCCTCAAAAAGCAGGATCACTGAAGCTGCGGGGGAAATCGCGCAAACTGTGGGTCAAAATGCGCCCCACGGCAAATAGTGTGAAATTGAACCAGGCAATCAGGGTAACCGGAAGAACGACGCTGGGGCAGCACCTTGTGGGAAATCGGTCTGAATTTCTCCTCAGCATTCAGCTCTCAAGTCTTTTTCTACTCAGCTGATTCTAACTGACCAGATTCCTTAGAGCAGCCTGTCACCCAAGGCTCTCTGGTTCTGTGAAGAATTAACCCTTCACAGTCTTTTACGTGTTTGTACAGCACTTCTAAGCCTTTAAAAATGCAGTCACAGTTTTATATCATCACCCCTCCCCCATCATATATAGATAGGGATAGTTTTGCCTGTCCTCCTTTGGGGAGGCAGGAAGTAGAAGTCTTCAGATTTGGGCTATGCTGTTGGACAAAACCACTGGGGACCTGCTGTGTGCATGCCTTCTTAAGGTAACCATGACCTAATTTAAGAAGGCAGTGGCAGCTACACCCCTACCTATTGCAATGTACAGGATTAGCTATCTGTCTGATGGGACTGAACAGGAATTCTGTTGCTGTTTTCCCCAACCTTGCCTATTCCGTACTCACTACTGGAATGTTGAAAAGTCTACTGCAATATTTATTTTATGTATCACCTTCCTTTTACTGCACTGTATTCTACCATTGTAATCCACTTTCTGTATTATCTGTTATATCGTGCTGATAAGGCTGGGGTTTTAAATGCAATTTAAGAAGAGGTGGCATGCTGCATAGTTTTACCAGAGTGGTCTCTGTCTACCCCAGCCTTCTAATGATAGACTGAACCCAAGTGGCTTTTGAAATGCAGTTTGTGCATATAAGGCACCAGGGAAACAGGATGAAATTTTTTTTTTTTATCCACTACAAGGATAGGAGAAACAAAGAGGTTAGGAAATGAGGTTTAGAACGATTTACACATAACATACAGCTTTTGCTGGGCATATCGTTTCAGAACAGTTAACAGCCACACTTTTGTTTCTGAGGTGGAAATTAGCCTACCCTCACTTGCAAGGTTTTCATATTGTAAAAGCAAGCTCCTTTCAGAAACTAAAAATCATTAGTCAGTTTCCCTCATAAACTGGGCCCTAAAACAACTTCAGTCTTCAAGTGCATTCACTCTGACAGCTTGCTTTATCATAAAAACATAAAAGAAAACATAAGAACATAAGAGAAGCCATGTTGGATCAGGCCAATGGCCCATCTAGTCCAACACTCTGTGTCACACAGTGGCCAAACCCCAGATGCCATCAAGTCTACCAGTGGGGCCAGAGAGACTAAGAAAGTCTCCTGAGAAAGAATGATCAGCCTATTCCTCTGTAAGCACAACCCTTCTCCCCAAGCATTCACTGATATACACTGCTTCTACTAAAAATAAACTCTGAGACCGGTTCATGTACTCTGGAGATGCAAATCATATTTGATCTGAGCTGGCAGTGTAATAGTTTTTTGTCAGGAAATTCAAGGCCTGAATCCTGTAGATCCTCATTGCAGTTGCACCCAACTAACCAGACCATTGTTTATTTTAAAGAAGGATTATAAAGTTTATTTCAATTTTAATCATTAGAAAGGTTTAATATGTAGCCAACACTCTACTCTAAAATCATGCAGCAAGGGGGAAAAAAAACCCTAGCTCAACTGCCTAACACTCTCAGGGCTTGCATTAGATGGCACAAACCTTACATTCCGAAGTCAGAGACCAAAGCATACACATTGTGTACATTGCTGGCAGTACAAGATCATAGTTTAGACCTTTAGTACATCAAGATCGAAGCTAGTCTCTCTTCTTCAGGGTTTAAGCTATATTATAGTTTTTGGCCTGGTAACATCAGGTAAGGATGCCATCCAATTAGAACATGTTCATAGGAGAAGCCTCTAGAAAATTACCTCATTACCCCTCACCCTCCTCCTCCCACCAAGGCCACAGGTTCTCATGAGAAGCTAATCATACCACTTCCATCCCTGGCCTTGAAGTTGATAAGACCAAGACCAAGTAGTAACACCTGCAAGATGGACCAGGTCCACTATTAGTCACAGTAATCCTTGAGGAGGAGGTTGGAGTGCTTTGCCTCACACTTTTTCTCTCCCACTCTCCATTCCCATTGGGCTTCCTCAGCCATCGATGGGTCTTGATTGGTTGTTAGCTGTTCTGCACACACCCCAAACAGGCATAAAGGTGACTGGTGAGACAGAAAGAGGCCTAAAAAGGTTTTTTTTTCCTTTTTCACTGTCATTTTTGTTGTTTGCCATTTCCCAGTTCTGTAACCCTAGTCCTGCACTGTTTATTGGAGGTCTTTGCTGTCTGATTGAACTGTTTTTTAAAATTTGTAATCCATCTTTTACGCAGCTGCTGCAGAGCCTGACAGAATATTTTATAATTTTAGTATAATAGAATATTTTACAATGAATAGTAGTAACACCTCTGCTTCTTCAACTCTCCCCCTATTTCTCTCACACTTTCTCCTTCCTTCCACCCCTTTTCTTTCTCTCTCCCTTCCATGCTTGTCCCTTTCTTTCTGCTTCCATCCCGTCACTCTTTCTGCCCATCACTCTCCCAGCCTCCCATCTACTTCCCCCTCCCAGCATCAGTGGCAGCAGCCACTCTCCAGGAATCACAATGGATTGCCCAAATACAGACATCAGTTTTTCTTAGGATTGCCAGCTCCATGTTGGGGAATTCCTGGAGATTCGGGGGTGGAGGCTTGGGAGGATGAGGTTTGAGCTTGGAAGTGACCTCAGCAGAGTATAATACCATAAACTCCACCCTTCAAAGCAGCCATTTTTTCTGTGGGTACTGATCTCTGTCATCTAGAGATCAGTTTTAATTCCAGGAGATCTCCAGCCCTCACCTGGAGATTGGCAACATTAACTCCCCTGGAGGAAATGACTGCTTTGGAGGGCGGAGTCTAGGGCATTATATCTGTCTGAAGTCCCTCCCCACCTCAATCCCCACCATCACCAGGCTCCACCCCTCAAATATCCAGGAATTTTCCAACTTGGAGCTGGCATCCCTATCTCCTTCCCACCCAACAGCCAACCTACCTTTATCTGCCTCTCTGTCTTCAGCTTTCCATCTCCTTTCCCCCTGCAGCTTCTACTGTGGAAAACTATGGTCATTCTGCACAGTGGGGACTAATGCAGTTTACATTATTCTCTCCTCCTTTTTTATCTACACAACAACCCTATGAGGCAGGTTAGGCTGAAAGTGACTGGTCCAAAATCACCCAGTGAGCTTCCATAGCAAGATGGGAATCTAAACCTGGATCTCGCAAACCCTACTCTGAAGCTCTGACCATTATACTGCACTGAATTTCATCGGGTGGCTGCTGTTGAACAGTAGCAAGCAGCCAGGCCTAGTTGAGTCACGTGAGTCAGGTGGTATCAATTGACCAAAGGGTGCTGCTAGGCCTAGGTTTGCCAGCCTCCAGGTGGGATCTGGAGATCCCCCAGAATTACAACTAAACTCCAGACAACAGAGATCTGTCCCCCTGGAGAAAATGGGTGGACTCTGTGGCATTATATCCAGCTGAGGCCTCTCCCCTCCCCCAATTCTTTACTCCTCAGACTTCACCACAGAATCTCCAGGAATTTCCCAGTCTGGAATGAATTATCTTAGTCCCAGGCCTGGCTCCAAAATAGCCTGGAAAGTGCCCTGTCCCCTCCCCCTACCTTTTAAACCCAACCCCCCTGCTATTTAGCTATTCATACTGCAGGAGGAATCCTCCCCAATCCCAGCTCCAGTTCTGTTTTTGCTTCCTACCCTCTTCCCCCAATCGTCATTTCTCTTTGTGTCTGTCTTTCTGGCTATCAGCCAGTCTCTCTCTCACTGTCGATGCAGCAGGGCCTGGAGTAGATCCCTGCGACAGCCATTTCAAAAGGTACTGGGGGGGGGATGTTTAACCTTCCCCAAGGTTTTTTAAAAAAACTTTTTGGATTTTTCTGCAGACCCACGAAGTCCTCTGAGTCTGTAGAAAAACCTGTTTTGGGGGTGTGTGTGCCCTCTGTTTGCAGAAATAAGTATCTGCATGCAGAGGGGACTGTTGAGAATTAGATATATAGATGTATAGTAGTGACACATTTCTAATTTGATACAAAAGGGGTTTGGCATAAATAGTATATTAATTTTATATTGTTACAGCTATTGTACTCACTCAAAATTATTGTATATAATTTCTTTTAATTTTTATGTATATTGGTATATTTTTAACTGGAAGTCATGGATATCTTGTTTTGTGTTATGTGGGTCTATGACGGTAAGAAAGGCATTATAAATGAATAAAATAAAATAATTGATTTGATCTGATCTGTAAAGCTAGGGCATTACTGTTTACTAGTTAGATCACAATTTACAGGTTCAGTGTAAGTCCTTAGCTCAAACCATCTGCTGTGTCTGTGACTTCATTCCAAGGTGTGGTAGCAATAGGAATACCTTAATGCAGCTTAGTGCTTCAACCCCTTTTCTGATGCCTACCAAACATACACAGAACTTGCCTACCAAACATACACAGAAACACCAAAAATGCACAGAAACCCTACCTCAGGTGCTATGTTGTTAACTGACTTGTCCATTTCTCCAAAGGAATACCTAGATGCTGTCCAACAGAGGTTTTCCTTGCCACTCTGAGGACAGTATAGCACAGCTCCATTTGCTGGTAGCTTCTAATGGGTGATTAAACATGCCTTTTCTGCCTCATGCAACCTCTCTATCACTGCCATGAATATCAGCCTCTTGAACAGCTCCCACTGCACAACAAACAGCCCTTATTCCACTTGACGCCCTATCAGCTTTAGAGTTAGGGTGCTATCTAAAATATCTGCAGCACTGGGTGGAGGGGGGAAGGGTGTGATTTCATGGAATGCACGAATTGAATATGAAAGTAGAAGGAGCTGCTTAAATCTGGCAGTCAGAAGTAGGGGCTACCCCCCCCCCTCAACTGAACTTTTATTTATTAGTTGTACAACAAGGAGGTGGCACAGTACTGAAGGAGAGCTCCCAAATTTCCAGTCAGCTGTAGTTCCACTGTAATCTTGTATTCAGTATAATGTTTTCTCTTTTCTCCTTATAGACTATTTGTTTTTTAAAATAAATTTTTATTTGGTTATAACACATTATAGGGTGGGAGGGATACAGGGGATGGGATAAGACATAAGACAGGGGATGGGATAAGTCCAAAGAAATAATAATAAGAAATAAAGGGAAATTCCATCAAGATTGTATAATAGCTGTTACAAATTTTCTGTCTTAATTCTTTAGTTTCCAGATCTCTTTCTTTTATATTATTAATAAAGCTTAATCACTTATCAACGCACTAAAATCTTCTATTATGATTCCTGAAAAGAATCAGCTTCTATACAGTTCAAGTTAGACTTTCTCCAAGTTTATAACAGTTATATTCATTGTTCTTGGTCTTCAAAGTGTCTTTCCACCCAGTCATAAAATGGCATCGAATTGTCTCTCACATTTTGTTTACTTCGGTCTTTCAACAAGTTCGACAGTATCCATTTCTGCTGTTTTGAAGATTTTTGTCAAAAATTCATTTTCTGTTAGTATCTCTGATTTGTTCTTGGTTTTCAAAGTGTCTTTCCACCCAGTCATAAAATGGCATCGAATTGTCTCTCACATTTTGTTTACTTCGGTCTTTCAACAAGTTCGACAGTATCCATTTCTGCTGTTTTGAAGATTTTTGTCAAAAATTCATTTTCTGTTAGTATCTCTGATTTCTTTCAGTACTTAGCATAAAGAATTTTTGCTGCCATAACTATGTGTATAATTGCTTAACTTTTTTATTTTTTACATCAGGCATGATATTTAGCAAAAACATTTTGCGTTTCACTGGTAACGGTACCAAACATACCTTTTGTAACATTTCATGAACCCTTCTCCAATATAACATCACCTCTTATGGACTATTTGTTTCAGCTAAACATTATGACTACACCAGGCCCTACTGTTGCCATGTCCAGTTATATTACCTGCTCTACAAGGGTTACATAAAATCTGAATGGATTTGGAAACAGATAATACATACTAAACACACTGATAAACTTCACAGTCCCATCTCCTTAGTAAAAGTGTTTTGCTGAACCATTTTGCTTTATAGGCCTATTATACCTTTATAAAAATGCCCTCCTGGAAAATTTTGTTTTACATAGTTTGAGGAATGACAAAACCATGGGAGTCTTCCTAATCTTGTCAGGCAGGCCATTCCACAAGGTAAGAGCCACAAGAGAGAATGCATTTCTATGGGCAGTTGTTGATCTTGTCCATCTGCTGGGTGGCACTCTCAGAGGGTCCAGCTCAGATGAACAAAGTTGTCATGGTGAAGCATACCAGGAGAGGCAGGCCTGCAGATAGGAGGGTTCAATGCCATGAAGGGCTTTGTATGTGATAGCCTGTAACCAATGCTCCCTCTAAGCTGTGGGGTCTTGTGAGCAAAAATTCTACTTTGTGAGCTCCTGGCATTAAAGTTGTGAGCAAGGGATTTGGCTACTGCATAAATTAGTTTGCTCTGGAGCTGTCCTTCCTGAGCTAAGACAAAAATGTGTGAGCCAGAGGCTAAAAAACTGAGCTCACACTAAGCTCAGCTTAGAGGGAACACTGCAACCCAGTAACCAATGGAGCAACTGCAGAATGGGTGTAGAGATTGAGTTTATGTATTTATTTAGAATGTTTCAAGCTGCCTCTTCAGAATCCTGCTTCAAATGGCTTACAATTTAAAAATGCAGTATAAAAAACCCATTTAAAGTAGCATGAGGAAGTCCACAGAACGAGTTCCATATTGCTAACAACAGGTCTCCTACAGCAACCCTTTGAGACTAATCCATAAGGAACAATTTAAACCAATCCAACCAAGGGCAGCTGATGTTCTAACCTCAAAAAGAGGCAGTTTATCACTTAATGCAGAACCATTTTCAAGTCCCACAAAATACACAGAATTAATAGTGACTGCAGGCAGGTCCTTATCTTCCAGGAAGGGCCACAGCTGGCAAGTGAAATGGAGTAGACAAACAGAACTCTTTACTCCTGTACACTAAGGTCAAGACAGTGGTTGAGCTGTATGTAGAAAAATCCTCAGATTTTGAACCTGCTAGTAAATGCCTTCCCCTCATGCTACTTCATTTCCCTCTTTTCTTTGAAAAATTCCAAGAAAACGGAGTTAAATGGAGTATAAGATTTCCACATTTCCTGTACATCTTTCAATTGTAAGTTTCACATCCTGTGCTATGTAAGGATATAGTCCCAATGTAAATGCTAACGGGAAACAGTGAAAAAATTTCACAGGATAGTAAACCTCTGTATGTAATTTGTAAGCAGATACATAAATACTATATACACCTTTTATTTCTCTAGTGCTCCTCAGCCTCTTAATCCTTCTCCATCAATGCTAATTGGCCCTATTATCAACTTGAGTCTGCAAATGCTTTATCCACTACAAATATATGACCTGTTCTTCCTTTTAAATCATGCCAGCCATCTTTTAGCACCTAGTTTTAATAGAAATTTCTTCCCAATCCTCCTCTTTTTCAAGAATGCAACCCTCAATGCTCTAAAATGTCTGCTTTGCAGAATGTACAACCAAAACAAAACCCATGGCATTGTTATATACTTCCACTACCACTTGCACCAAGATCTGCCTTTGATCAACTAGTTTGTATGATGCCAGATGAATAGTTATTTCTTCTACTACCTCCAACTGTATCACAAATTACTGAGTCCAGAGAACTGTTGGGAACTGGGCCAGAGGTGGTGCAGGCCATGCTGTCAGAGTGTGGAATGAGTACGGCATAGTCAAGGTCTGGTCCAAGGTCAAAGCACAGAATCTAGAGCCATCAGTGGTCTGGTCCAAGGGCCAGTCCACACTGCAAGGTCTGGAAGTCCAAGAGTTATCCAGCATAGTCAAGGTCCAGTCCAAGGTCAAAGCAGAAAGTCTAGAGCTGTCAGTAGTCTGGTCCAAGGGTCAGTCCATACAACAAGGTCTGGAAGTCCAAGAGTTATTCACAGGTAGGTTCAAGGGCAAGATAAAAGCAGAGTTAGGAAATGGTATGAAGTGCACTTTGTAATCTCTCCTGTAGCTTTTTTTAGCCTCCAACTGCAGCGCTCTAAGGGTGTGGGTGATACTGGAGGGCTGGAAACTTCAGCTGTTGAATCGAGACTGGAGAGTGTTAGTGACCCTACACTAGCTACAGTGAGTTAAATTTCCCAAGGAAAGTATACAAAATTTTACAGAATGAATGAATATACTTTGATGACATACTTTAGCATAACATTCATTGTTAGTCTTGCTACCTCCCCTCAGAGCTCTTCTCTGATGCTACCATTGCGAAGAAATTCAGAAGGACACATTTCCACTTCAGCATTGTCATTCCTGCAACTGTTCAGAGGCCACTTATGTTACCGTACCCATAGCTGATGAAATGTTATTACTGCCACTAACAAGGTTGTGATTTTATGTTTGTCAAGTGTAAAAACTGGCTTGTCAGATAATGCTCCATTAGACAGATATAATCTGTTTTGGATGGAATGTTAGCCTGTGGTTACCCTTAAACTTATAGCATGGATAAAAGCACTTGGGCATCTGGCACTTAAAAGACATTTCAATTTAAATTAATAAGTTAAGAAAATTCAATATGTTGGACTTATATTTAGTCTTTAGCTCTTTCAAGCTGATTTATGATGCTCAACTTTCCTCTCCTCAAAGTATGCATAAAGACTGAAAAGTAGTATTCTATCTCAATGTCAACAGAAACAGTAGGAAAAGTATGCCTTTCCTTTGGTCCTCCACCAAGTACCTTTCTTGTCATGGGACAGTACAAGCTAGACAGGCCAGCATTTTGTGATTGGCTGCCGAGTAATTAATCTTAAAACCACAGAAGAAACCTAGAAAGAACTGCCTGTGGAGTCCCTAATGGCATCATCCCTGCTGTACTGAGTGCACTAAAAATGTGTGACAAAATCCCCAAATTTATGTGTTTCATTCCAGTTGAACCACAGATGACATCAGCCAGCAAGTGGTATCAGCAGGAAAAATGGTGGAGAGAGTAGGTTGTTTACTACCTGTAGTAAACAAACTTATTTTTTTTTTTAAAAAAAACAAAGTAGTGAACTACAAGAAAATTGAGGGAAGGTGCAAAAGTAGAAGAGATTCAGAGTGAGCTAGACAGAGCAGCATCCATTGCACACCTTAATGCATGCTACCGTTTGTGCACGATTTTAAGTACCATTTCCATATCTGTCCACTGAAAAAAATGGGAATCAGGAAATATAACAATCACAATACACAACAGATTTTCAAGAATTAAGTAAGAGGCACATTTTAGTGACAAGCCTGAATTTTAGAAAACACCTGCCCCGTCAGGCACACACATATAACATTGTTCCCCAAATAAACATAGATGGTATGAAGCACTCAGCATCCTTCTGCTTCCAATTTCCAAAAATGATACCATGCAGCCATCCAATTTCTCTGACCCTCACTCAAGAGACTCTGTATTCTGGATTTTGTACTGATAAGAGTAATCATTTTGATTTATAAAGCAATTCAAACAGATCCTGCATATCTCGACATTTTGAAACATTATTCCAGTGTTTGGTCACATTTTAGTGTAACCCAGGAACAGAATCCATGTTAGAGCTAAGCAGAAAGGAACAGGCATAGCTTTGCTTCTTGCAACAGTCAGAAGGACATGAAGATGAATGGAAGAACTCCCCCATCAGTTTCTTACCTTCACTTCTATCATGGCTGCTTTTACATAAAGAAGAAACAAAACGGTGCACAGGGAATAGAATATTTAATAGTTATACAAACCCTACATGTTTTGCATACAGCTTTGTCATGGGGAATCTTTCAGATTCTTTTTCGTACCGTTCCCATACATACACTGGAGCAAAGTCAAAAGTATGTATGGGAATGGTACGAAAAAGAATCTGAAAGATTCCCCATGACAAAGCTGTATAAGGGTTGTTTAACTATTGAATATTCCATTCCCTCTGCATCATTCTGTTTTTTTTTCTTCATTTTGCCTTGGTGTGCCCCCCCTTTCTTAATTGCTTTCACATAAAAACATAAGAAGAGCTCTGTTGGATCTAGTCTATGATTCTCTTTCTCACAGGGACGAATCCGCTGCCCCAGAGAGCCACCGCAAGAGGTCCAGATGCCAAGGCATCCCCTGATGTTGTCTCCTAGCACACAAGTCTTCAGGGCTTTACTGCCTCTGGATGTGATATTTTGGTTAGCTCGTTATGGCTAATAGCTACTGATGGACCTTCCACAAATCTGTTTAATCCCTTTTTAAAGCCTTCTATCCTAACAGCTATCACTCCATCCACTGGCAAGGAATCCCTCAACTTAATTATTCATTGAATAAATAAGGTTTTGTTGTCTGTCCTGAATCTACTGCTGATGAACTTAACTGGATATCCTTCAGTTTTAGTAATATTGGTGAGACAAAGTTATCTATGTCCACTTTTCCCATCACATGCATAATTTTATAAACCTCTATCATGCCCCTCCTGTCATCTTATTTGTAGCAGATGGTATGTGTGTGGAACTGGAATTTTTCATTAATCTAATTAAAAATTATTCTTTAGAACATCAAAACCCAACAAAATTATCTCAGAGTTGACGTATTTTCAGTCTAGCAGAACTATTTTATCAAAGCTGTATTTAATTTTCAGTAGACCTAAGCAAACAAACAGCCGATGAACTTCAGTCAAATCTGGTTATGACTTAAGTAGCTGAGGCCAATATGTAATGAAGTGTAGAACATTTGAAAACATATTTTTCTACAAGTTCTCAAGCCAAGAAGAGCCAATTTTTTTTTAAAAAAGTAGAAATAGGAAAGATTAATGTCATCACAATATTTTATCTTATGTCCATTGTAAGCTCTAAAACTAAATTAATCTGCCCTTCAAAGGCCATAGACAGCAGTCCATTTCAATCCATTAGTTTGGCTAAATGCCTTCATACATTCACAAAGAGAGTCATTATCATCAATCCTCCAGTTATACCGACCAGTTGACTAATAGTTTATGCACACACTCAGGAAATACTGGTGTTTTCTCATTGCTTACACAGTTCCAAAGAGAGCCCAGTAAACAACTAGTCCAGTTGGAAATGCGCAAAGCTGATGATTTAGCTGCTCGGCTAAGCAAAAGTGCTATTCTTGCTTTATTTACATTCTTAGTTCAGAGGTGGAGCATAATTTTGGGGTTCTTGAAATATGAGAACCTTTTTGATTTGTTGTATTTAGGAACTGTAAAAATAGATTTGTATAAGGATTTTTAATATCTTTAGCTGGAAATTAAAGACTGTAAAAACATTTTCTACAGATTACCATTTGAATTCAATTACAATATTACAGTTTTCTAATTTAGTAACAAAACTTTATGCCCATGCAGTTATTTATACTGCTTATTTAAGACAAGAGAAAGAAGGGTCGTACTATGAAATTATTTGATTCTATTTTACATTAAAATTATGTTTTGGAAACTCATGCACAAACTGTAAATATTTCCAACTGTTCTGAAGTATGTTGCTTATAACTGGCAGAGATTAATGTGGTATAGTTCTGAAATCAGAATTTTCAAGAAGAAAAGGGATGGTGTTATTTAGATGCCTTGCCTACACGTTCCTGTAGAAGTCCTTCTGGCAATCAAAGTTTCTGATGATAAACAGGTAATTCATTACTTAACTACCATATATGCTAGAAAACATGCACTAAATAATACAGCAGAGGAACTGTGGTTCTTCCACATCACTGTCTGCTGTGTGTGTGAGAGAGTATATGTGCATGTTTGAGAGAAAGAGAGGCAAGCAATGCCTACGCTGCTTCTAATTATTCCAATTATCATGGCACACTATGAAAACTTGATTAATAACACTGAAGATATTGTTGTGGCAATTAGCCATATGGTTGTGGGACTTTATTCTGTCACGATTCAGCCATTAGCATCTACTTATGTTTGTCAGAACAGTGCATCCGTGACAAGTTGAAGTTCCGCTCACCTTGCTGATTCCCTTGTGAGCAGCACTAGAGAACTGTTTATTCCTGGGAGCCCTTTTCAGAGTAAATTTTTCATGTGGCATCCGGTCTGACTGGGGACAAATGTCAAGTAGCTTATGCGACGACCCATCAAATCAGGCTCTTTTTGCAAAGGTACTTACTAAACTGCTTGTCATAGCAGACTTTTTTGAAAAAACAATTTGACCAGGAAAATTAGTGTTAAGTGACTTGAACTGAGTATTTTGAATGGTTAGTCATTCAAACAATATGTACCTTCCATTATTTAGACATTCTGAAATGTTCCGTTATGATTTTATACAACTCTATGGCATGTGTTACACTACATGTGAAATGTATACCTGTAAACTCCTGGGACCCTTAGCCATCATCAATGTAATTCTGACCAACACAATTTGGCAAATATGTTTAACCTGATTTTTCTCTGCAAAGCACAGTGATATTTTTTCTTACTCTCTCCAAGCACAACTTTGATGCAGGCTTGTAACAGAGTGACCTATGTAAGTAAGTCCCATGAGGTAACTACGTCCCATGAGGTAATCCTCATGTGACTTAGTTGCCTGGTATGCTAAGCTTCTGAAGCATCATGAGGGTAGCCTTTAGTAGGGCACAGAAAGGGAGGTCTGATAAGGTTTAAAGGAGGGTGGATCTTCTATGACAGGGGTCTCCAAACTTTTTGAGTCTGTGGGCACATTTGGAATTGTGACAAAGCATGGTAGGTACAGCCCCAAAATGACTATCACAAAATGACTGCTGCAGCTTATCTTCAATCGCACTGTGAAGAGCCTTGTACAGTGGTGGCAGCTGCTGCCAAAGCAACATTTTTTTAAAAATTGCAGCCAAAAATCTCCTATGGCCAGGGCCGGTGCTTCCATTAGGCGAACTTAGGTGGCCGCCTAGGGAGCTAGCCTCAAAGAGACGCAGAGCGGCATGGCCGGCAACCCAAGGTGGCAGCCAGCAGCCAGCAGCTGGGCGCACCATCTGAAGCTGTCTGCTGCCAGAAGCAGCAGCCTCCTATCGAAGTCCAACTGCTGCCACCACAACCGTCCAGCTGAGGGGAGGCAGGTTGGGCCCCTTTTTTGGGGGGCTGCCAACCACTGGTGAGGAGTGCCATCGCAGCGGCATGCACAAGCAACTGGCGGCATCCCAGGAGCAAGGTTTTCTGGTGGGCAGGCTTGCAGGAGAGGAGAGGGCAGAAAGGGGAAGAGCCTCTGTCTGACTGGCAGCTGTTCTGTTAGGGTGGCCAAACTGCGGCTCGCGGATCCCTCCCCAGTGGCTCGCGAGCCTTTCCAAACCCCCACGCCCCCCACTTTGAAAGCGGAGGGGTTTTTAAATTTATTTAAAACTTAAAGAAAACTAGTTGGGCAGGCAGCCGGGCAGCCAGCTGGGGCCTGCACACTGGCAGAAGCCCCGCCCCCAGCTTCCAGGAGCCCTCAGTCGGGCCAGGACAAGCTGGGGGGCTGCATGTGCGGTGTCTTCTTGCCACCACAAGAGTAAGTTGCCTCATTTGGGGGGGCTGTGGCATGCTCCAGTGTGGTGCATTGCAGGGGGCCAAGAGCGAGGTGCCACTGGACTCAAACTTATTCTTTCCTTTTACTTTTAACAAACCTTTAAAAACCAGTTTGGAGTCAGCCGGATCTGCACACTGGCAGAAGCCCCACCTCTAGCTTCCAGGAACCCACAGTCGGCCAAGAACAAGCTGGGTGGAGGCTGCATGTGCAGTGACCAAGCCGCTCTGTGGTGGGTGGCAGGGTTTGCTTGGCGGCGGCGGGGGTGTTTTTTTTTGTTAAGAGCGTGTTCAGGTTGCCCACAGCTACCCCAAGCCGACTGGCCTGTAGCACCCAGAGGGGAGCGTCAAGCCGGGGCTGCAGGAGCCTGGCTGCCATCTGGCCTTTGCAAATAAGGGCGGCCAGGGGGGGGGGGGAGGAGAGGCAGAAAGTTTTGCTGCTGCAGCCGCTGCCAAGCCTGGAATCAGAAGAAGCAGCAGCAGCACACAGCCCCTTTAAAGAGTGAGCTCCCTGAAGTGCAAGGTGAGGCTCCTCTCCACTCTTTCTTCTCCCCAACTGGTTTGGAATGGTTGCTAAAAATTTCAACCTCCTGTAAAAGAGGGGAGGGAAGGAGCGACCTAGTCCCAGCTGCCCCAGCCCACACAGTCTCCTGCACTTAGTAAGGAGCCACAAGGGCATGCTGGGCAATGTAGTCTACATGGCTTCCTTTGCAGTGGAAACAAAGCAGAGGGCAAAAAAAATCCCAGCCAGCCAGCCCCAGGGAGAAAGTGAGTGCGGGGGGCCTCTCTGCTACACCTAGCAGTTTTGCGGGCAGCCTGGAGAGACGGCTAGATGAAGAGATGGGGGAAGGGGAAGAGCTAAAATTCATGCATGAAGAACTGCTGCAAACAATTCATAGTTTTTAAAAAGCAACCAAAAAGTCCAGTTCTCATTTGAAGGTGGGTCAAAATGGGGGGGGGGGGGGGGAGAGAGCTTAAAATACAGTTCATGTATAAGAGCGGCTGAAAACAATTCATGATCTTTAAAAAGCAACCAAAAAGTCTAGTTCTCATTTGAAGGTGGGTCAAAACTGGGCGGGGGGCCAGAACGTAGCCTCACCTAGTGTGCAAAAAAACCTGGCACCAGCCCTGCCAATTATAAATCTTGCTGGGTAAAAACTCCACCAGACCCCAACCACTTTCTAAAAGTACTTGATGAGTGTAAACAGTTGCCATGACCCTTGCTCTACAAAGATAACTTTATGTCTTCATTCAGGGTAGGAAAGATAGAACATCTTATGAACAGTTCACCACTTAGCTTCCAGTGATTCTGGCTGCAGTGGCTTCTCTCTTCCCCAAAAGCTACCTCAGAATCATCTTGTCCTCAAGGAAGGGGAAAGAAGAAAGAAACACCCCTAACAAGTAAGATAACTTCATCTAGAAGCAACATGCCTCATCTAATACAAAATGTTCAGCTGAATTCATGGTAACTTGGTCAGTTCTCTACAGGAGCTGCATTACCAGATTCATTTTTTCTGATCTCTGATATCTTTAGTATTCTTTCCTAATCACTAGTCTTTTACAACTTCTGGTTGCCTTCAACATTTTTCACTAATTTTTCAAGTGAGTTTCTAGAGTGCTCTGAATATCTGAGAACCCCAAAAGAGCAATGCACATTCAGAGTCTCAACTATCATTGAAACCATAATTTAGGAATGGAAAACATTTTTAAAAAATGTTTTGTATGGTATAGGTCAGGAAGTATTACTGGAGAGCGAGATCAAGATAATTCATACTATGGTATTCCCCATTACTATATATGGATGTAAAAGTTTTATAATGTAAAAAGCTGAAAGAAGAAAATGGATTCATTTGAAATGTCTTGTTGGAGCAGAATTTTACAGACCATGGACTACCAAACAGACAAATAAGTGGGTTCTAGATCAAATCTCTGCACCCCTACCAGATAAAATCAAGCCTGAATTCTCCCTAGAAGCTGACTAAACTGAGCCTATTATACTTTCGGTCACCTCATGAGAAGACAAGACTCACTGGAAAAGACAATAATACCAGGAGAAGTTGAAGGCAGTAGGAAAAGAGAAAGACCCAACATGAGATGGATTGACTCAATAAAAGAAGCCATGCCCTTAAGTTTGCAAGACTTGAGAAAAGCTATTAATGATAGGATGTTTTGGAGGTCATTAACCCATAGGGTTACTGTAAGTTGGAAGTGACTTGGTGCATGACACACACACTGTGGCTCCTGAAGAAGAAATACAAACACACACAGCCAAAACACAGAATCTAGCCAGAGATACGGGGTGGGGGGTGGGGGATACACTCTGTCCCAAAAGTGAAAGACCACAACAACACTTTTAATCATCTTGTCTTCTTAAATCCATTAACACGAATTAGCTGCTCACCTTATAGTCACCTATTGAAAATTACTTCACTATTGTGATATATATTTTTTACCAAAGGAACTGATTTGCAACTGAGGCTTGTATGCTTTGTCAGTAAAATAAATGGTCATGAAAGCAGAAGAGATCCTCCTCCCCACTTTTCAGTAGAGAAAAGGAACTGTATCCTTCTCAATGGGCTTTTGCAGGACCAGATGCTGCCCATACCTCCTGCAAAGGAAAAGCACCCTACATTCATTCTCAGCACATGTCACAAAAGCTCAACGGAGGATCATTAGTAACCACAAATAATGGGCTTGCAAGGTAATCACTTATGAAATATAAGTATTTCTTGGGTTGTGAGTATGGAAAGGTGTGCGAGAATGTGTTATATATGGGCACATGGAAAGGGTGTGAAAAATGTATGGAAAAGTGGAGCTGGAAGGCCAATGATGCTGAATTTACACAAGTCTGAATCTAGCCAATACCTGGATGAGAGACTGCATGAGAACCTAACTACTTCCATAATGAAAGACAGGCAAGTTAAAATAATGGAGAGTTAATGCAATCCAGTAGGTTTAACAGTATCACACTAGGAGCTGCAAGATTAGAGTTGAAGCCCTCACTTTGTCATTAAACTTGACAGGTGATCTTGGACTCTTTTAATTCTTTCAGCTTAGTTGATCTCACTCACCAGGTTGCTGTGAGGATAAAATGGGGAAGGAAAAACTAAGTAACCACCCTGAGTTCCCTCAACAAAGAGTAGAAAAAACATACTTGATAAAAGTAAAATATAAATTTTAAAAAATTGCATGTGCATCCACCCAGTGAATGAATATTCTAGATCAGCATTTCTCAGACTGGGGGTTTGGGATATCTGTGAGAATACTCAAAAAAGTCCAGGAGATTTTTGTAAGTACAGAAGGCAAGCCCCTATCACACCCATCCAGCTCACATGAAAACAGAGCCCTCTCAGTTTCCTATAACTGGGCACAAGGACTCTCTACCTCAAGAGAAGGGGGTAGAATTTGCTTTCCCATTTTTCAAAGGGAGGGAACTCACAGCATCACCACCACCCAATGTCACTGCAGACCACTAGCCAGAAAACACTGATTTACTCAGGGGTGTCAAACGTGCGGCCTGCAGGCTGAATCAGGCCCGCACAGGGCTCAAAACGCCCCCCCCCCCAGCAACTTCCTTCTCCTGCTTCCTTTCCAAGGCTGTTGAAATAGCCGCACCCTAGTTTGCTTTTCCCCCAGCTCCCTTAGTGGCTCTTTGCTTCCTGTTTCCTGCCTTTCCTCCCTTCCCCTCCCTCTCACCCCCCCCCCCACATAGAGAGAGAGCTTCGTGGCTGCTTTGTGTGGAAGAGATAGAAAGACAAGCCCCCCCTCTCTGTTCCTTTCCCCCTCTTTCTCACTCACTCACCTGCCCACCCAGCTTCTGCTTCCTGCTCTAGAGCCGCTCTTCCTCTTTTTGAGTCCCATGGCAGCTTTATGATCAATGTTTTATTCCAGGTAGAAGCTTCTTGGGTGGGTAAGAGAGAGAGGTAGTGGATTATTCTGACAAGCACAATGTACATTGAGGAAATTATTTTGGCTTATTCTGAAAAGTTTTTTTTTTAAGATTGGATTTCTCTATTCCTATTTTCTTTCAAAAAGACCCTGACTAGGAATTAGAACACTTGGATTGGTCCTTATATCTTGGAGAGTGGAGTAATTTCAGATGCCAAATGGTAATAGCACACATTGGTAATAAACAGGAAAACTAGGTCTCAATTCATTCCAGGAGGATGCATTGTCTTGAGCTTCATTATCAATTGCAATTCAGCAGTCTCTCTTTCTAATCTCCCTTTGAAATTCCTGTGTAAGAGCACTGCTACTCTTAGGTCAGCAACTGAATGTTGTGGTTTCTAATATCAGATTTATGTCCATTTATTTTTGGCATCCTCCTGGACTAAATCCTCCTGGATGGGATTGAGACCTAGGTTTCCTGATTCATTAAAAACTTTGGTATCTCCACGCCTACTACCCCTCTGCATATCACACCTAATCCAATAAGCTTGCTATTGTCATTCACCTGCTATTGCCATTCAACATCTGAAATCATCTTTATAAAGTTTATAGCTCTGGTACCTCATGCTACATTTTATAGCATGCATGGCCCGGCTCAACAAAGTGGCATTTATGTCAGATCCAGCCCTCATAACAAATGAGTTTGACACCTCTGATGTAGGCCTTATAATGCTTGGTGACAGGGGACTTACGAGCACATGGAGTAGCTGTGTACCTCAGGGGAAAAAAGTATGTGTTGTTGGCTCTTTCCCTTTTACTGCTGAGCTCTGCCTTGGGTATGTGAGGTCTGTTCAAGGGTGTACAAGCCTTGTTATGGGCTCACAGGAACATCCCCTTGACCTCTCTAGGTTCCCTTCAGATACCAGATTTCTGTGGTCTTCAAGCTGGAAATAATAAATAAGCAATAAATAAATAAAAACAAATTTGTTAAAGCTAGGAAATGGAAAAATATTTGGAGAATATAACTTTATTAGTAAAGTAAAAAGAAGTCTCTCTCTCTTTCTCTACACTTACACAATGTAGATAATTGTATAAAGTTAATTATGAAGTAGTAATTAATAAGATGCATAATTCACAACTGTGAATCAATTACAATAGTTAACCTACTGCTTTTATATCAGCCCTTACAGATTTATTTTCCTTAGAGCATCTTACAAAGATACAAAAAAGACAACAAAGAGAAAGATAATTTTATGAAGAAAATGAAAACTACTATTCTACAGAAAAGCAATATGCAGAGGGGTTAGCTTTGACCAACACAGATTTGTTATTTGCCTTTTATTCATGGAGAAGAAGTTTCATTGTGTCAGCCCCCCCAATTTTTTTAGTCATGGATGGCCCATGCTCAGATATCCCCAAAACATTTTTATTTGTGCTAAAGGGTTTTATCAAATTTTAATCAAAGTATAGTGAGAAGTTTCTGAATAGTCCAACTGATAAGAAAAAGAAAATGCTTGTAAGACATAGTGATAATACACACTTTAATGTTATATATATTTGTTCCAATTTTGTTGTGATACCCTTACTATGCCTGAAAACATGTATTCTAGAACCATTCAGTGTTTACTAGTAGACAGCAAACAAGGTCAGTCTCCATTGAGAACAGACTGGGCTCAAAAACATAGATAGGCTATCCCTGTTGAAAATATCTCCTACAAATAGAAAGAATATGTGGTTTTCAGATAGTACATTGTTCTCCAATATTTATTTCTTCATTTTCAGTCTAGGAAGTAACATGTTTGGATCACTCTGAACTCAGACTTACTTCAGATAAACTTGGGAAAGCTTCAACAAAAATTAAGGGGGGAAAATGTAATTCTGGCACAGTTTTGAAATATGTGACAGTATACAAACAGCCTCATTTTTTCTCAGCATTTGTAAAAGATTTTATGGTAGAATATGATGAACGTAGGCCTAATCCTGAAATTAAATTTCAGCAATGTAGAAGTAATAAGGCTTATTCCTTTCAGTCCTATGCACATTTACTTGAGTGTGAGTCTTTTGATATATGAAGATGGTCTGTCTTTAAAAGTTAAAAAGGATGGTAATATTCATTCCAAATAACGTAGGGAACTATAGGTTAAATCCAACAACTTCCTTTTGCTAAGGGAATAGTCCCTCTGACGGAGCAACAGTTTTTTGTATATATAATGTATGCCCATATGAACAAAATGCTATCATGGTCCTTATTCAAACTTATACTGAAGGAGGACAATGAAATATGTTTAAAACTAAAAGGAAAAGGTAGTGATGGTACAAAAATTACACTATCATAATAAACAAACAATAAATAAAGTATTTCTCCCCCAGAACCTAACCCCCTGAAGTTTGGAGCTGTAGTTTATAATGGGTTTACTTGCCACCATAGCCATTCCCTTATACAGAGAATCCTTCATTGGTCCATATAAACTTCCTTATAGAGATGCCTCCACTGGTCTTTGGTGCCACAACACCCAGGAACCATGGAAGATGGTAGGTCCTTGCCCACTCCAGAACTCCGCTCTCAGGAGGGGTGCTGAAAGTCCTGAGTCAGATTGAGGTGACAAGAGAGGAGGTCCTATGACTGATGGGCAAATAAAAAACTGACATATCACCAGACCCAGATGGCATACATCCAAGAGTTCTGTAAGAACTCAAATGTGAACTTGTGAATATCCTGACAAAAATATGCAATCTACCACTAAAATCTGACTCCATTTCTGGGGACTGGAAGGTCGCTAACGTAACCTCCATCTTTAAACAAGGTTCCAGGGAGATCCAGGAAACTACAGCCTAGTCAATCTAATGTTGATACCAGGTAAGTTGGTTGGTGAACAAAAGCTATTAAGAAAGAGTCAGCATGCATTCTGTAAAGGAAGATCTTGTCTCACTAACCTTTTAGTTTATTTGAGGGGGAGAACAAACATGTGTATAAGGGTGACCCACTAGATATTGTTTACCTAGATTTCCAGAAAAGTTCTGATTAAGTTCCTCATCAAAGGCTTCTAAGTAAAATCAGCAGGCATGTGATAAGAGGACAAGTCCTCTTGTGGATTAAAAACTAGTTAATTAACAGGAAACAGAGAGTGAGTATAAATGGGCACTTTTCACGGTGGAACCATGTAGAGGGGTACCACAGGGGTACCACAGGGCTTGGTACAATTGAGGGGTGTCATGACAGAAGTTTATGAACTTATCCGCAGGATACAGAAGGCAGAGAAAGAAGTACAAGAACTAGTGAGCCCTCAATGAAATTAATGAGCAGTAGGCTTAGAACAGATAAAAGAAGTACTTCTTCACTCAAAGAGTAATTAACACAGGAATTCACTGCTGCAGGAAGTGGTGGTGGCTACAGACATAGATAGCTTCAAGAGGGGACTGGGTAAACATATGGAGCAGAGGTCCATCAGTGGCTATTAACCACAAGATATAGATGGAACACTATGTCTGGGGCAGTGATACTCTGTATTCTTGGTGCTTGTGGGGGGCACAGTGGGAGGGCTTCTGGAGTTCTGACCCCACTGGTGGACCTCCTGATGGCACCTCAGTTTTGGTCACTGTGTGACACAGAGTGTTAGACTGGATGGACAATTGGCCTGATCCAACATGGCTTCTCTTGTGTTCTCTTAAATGTTGTTCCATAACTGCTGATATCTTAGTAGAAAGGTCAGGATCCATGAAGAATACTGCTGCTTATGGTTCCTGATACTGGAACAATATTACACATGGTCTTGATAGTACACATTGCTGCAATCATTCATCAAAAGACTCTCCATCACTGGTGTCATCAAGCACATTTGGAGGAAACAGAAAGGTGACCTTGGGCCAGTCACACTCTCTCAACCTAACCTACCTCACAAGTTTTTGGTGAGGATAAAATGGAAGAGAGGAGAATGATTTAAGCCACTTTGGGTCCCCAGGGGAGAAAGGCGGGGTAAAAATGAATAAAATAAATAAGTAAGAGGGATCTTCAGGTCACATCATGACCTGCTGATATTACAAAGAAATCCAGCAGAGCACAAATGTAAGAAGGGGCTTAGGGAAAAAGTTATTTTAATTTGAAGTGGTGGTTTCCCCCCAATTCAAACTGAGATAAAGAGGGAGTTCAACCATCATAAGAAAAAAGCAGAAACCAGGTATGTGGAAGTAAACTTTGCTGTTGCCTTTTCTGATATCTGCAGTTCTGAGTATACCAATCTGACTGTTCAAGACTAATATTATCAATATTAATTAGAATATACACTAGTTTTCAACTATAGCGTTCCCAAAGCAGCGTATAACAAAATAGCATAAATGGGAATATTTTTATTATCCCAGATGGGTAAAAGTGTAAAGAATATCTAGCTTTCTTGGTTTTGATAATTATTAATGAATAGGAGATGTCTGAGAAACACACTCAAGGTAATCCCTGGAAGACTTTCTAAGACATATCCATAGCAGACAATATTCTTGGATCAGTATTTTAATGTAATGCCTTCTCACACCTCTGCAAGATACTGGAGTTGTGCGACCTAGCTTAATACTTCTATTTGAGCTGGTTCTAACAGTATTAGTTTTATTTTCTTTATATAAAGCATTTCTATGTCACCTTTTTACCCTAATAGGTCCCCCAAGGTGGTGAACATCAAAACATTAAAACAGCATTTAAAATAAGGTATTTTTTGAACAATACCTTACCGGAACAATTTGAACAATTAAATAAAAAACGTATAGACATACAATCAAACATAACAACACGAACAGAGAGGAAAGCCAATAAGAGTTACTGGGGATAGGCAAAGCAAAAGTCTTGGTGAAGGACAATGATCGAGGGAGACAAAAAATCTCCCTGAAGAGGGAGTTCCAAAGTTTTGGTGCCATGTCTCTCATGGACCTTGCTCGGACTTCCACCCATCTAGCCTCAGATGGCAGGAGCACCTGCAGCAGGGCCTCTGAAGATAATTGTAGTAGATGGGTAGGTAGAATGCTACTAGCTCCTGAACTCCGGTTAGGAAAGCTAAACAAACAATGAAATCATGCATGCCTTCCCACTTCCCATCCTTCCCCAGCACAAATTTCTTCTGCCTTAACTGCAGTTAAAGTATTAGTGCCAATGTAGCTATGACTAAGCATAACTATGGGTTATGTTTATGTTCCAAAAGTCATACATTGCTGTGGACCAGTTCCAACTGCTTAACTATGCATACTCTTTTAGAATTAGTAACATACTGGTAGTCTGCTGGACGTCTCTTCCAAAGCACTAGAATGCAGAGAAGTCCATTGTATCATTACTATTGTATCTAAGATTAGCCAGGCACCGTGGCTATATATACTGTAAACAACCCTACCTCCATTTGTATTACAAAGATGAAACCCAAGATGCCTTAAGGCTGCAGCTACTAGATTATCACAGGCATGTATGCTGACTCCAAGGACTTGAGGCAGAATTTTTATGGCATAGTTTGTCTGAGACAAACAGAAAGTCCTATTCTTCTGTCAAAGTCAAGAGTTCTTAGGAAGGACTCAAGCTTCATGCACACCTCACTGGGCCTGAATAGTATGGCTGTCTCATCTTACATTGATAGATTCAGGTGGGTAGCCGTGTTGGTCTGAAGCAACAGAACAAAGTTTGAGTCCAGTAGTACCTTTAAGACCAACAAAGTTTAATTCTGGGTGTGTGCATTCACGCTTCATCAACTTTCGTGTGCATTCACACTTCATCATTTTACATTAATGTAATGGCTATTTGAAAAAAAAATGAAAGGAAGGAAACTCCTTTCCTCAGATTAGCCTTGATAAAAACAAATTCTGAAGTACTGGGGGCCTCAAGGGAAGTTCAGGGGTTGCCTTCTTACAGTGAGAGTTTAAGAATTGCCAGGAGCATAGGCAGTAGCTTTTTTTTAATTGCCTGGGGAGAAAATTGAGAACCACTAGTACAACATGAGAAACCCAAACACTCCTTCTTGTACAAAAGTTCAAGAGGGGTAAATGCCTGTGCCTTGCTAAACCCATGAAGGTGGTTCTTGCTTATCTTCTCATCAACTGACTCTTGTGGAAGAGAACCATTTCTTTAGTTGGTTTATGAGTTTCATGTTGACAAGGCTAAAGAGGACAGAAAGAAACAGCAAGCTGAGAAATGTTCCATAATGAAAATAATTACTTTGTCCTTTCCAGAAATTTCTTAATGCCTTCAGCTGCAGAATGCTGATCCCTGGCATTTCCCGGGTTCTCTTGTGAGGTTCATTGTGACTTTATGAGTTAATCACGTCAGGAATAGTCATTTTAGCTCGCATGCCTTTAGGAGTAATTACACATTTAAATGATTAAACAAATCAGGAAAAAATATCTACTGCCTAACGAAAGCAGTTAGCGCTGAAATCCTTTTTTATATATTAGTATCACAAGTCGTTTGTAAATAACATGTTCATTTTAAAGATGTAAAGAGTTCTGTCATGCCCTATGAAATAAATTATATTTTATTGGTGCCCGGGTGTTTCATAATTTCTATTTATTTGCTGCAAGAGTGGAGAATTAAGATAGAGTAGTTTATTTCACCAAAAGACTGACAAATGGCTCATTAGATACTTATGGAACTGAAGCTAATTGTATGATTTTTTTTGTATTAATTGTCACTGGCTGCTTAACTAACTAATGCTGGTCACAATTATCATGCCCTCACCCTACTCTCTGATTCAGGTTAAAATATTTAACGTGAAAAGAAAAAGGGCAATATTTTTTGCTAACATAAACCAAAACATTATTATTTGGATTGGAAGAGCATGTGGGAGGAGTAACAGAGGATTAATGTTTCCCATTGGAGACACCAATGACAGTCATATCCAAATTGCAGTCACCTCACATCATATAACAGCTTGAATCATAGATATTCCAAGATTCTCCTTTCCTCCCCCCCACAAATTAAATATAATTTACATTACTTAGAGTTTTTTTATTTCATCGGAGACATAAGGTCAGAATTGATTGAATATGTACTACCTGCATATAATGATTTCTGGTTTTTTACAATCATGTGCTAATGCTCCACAGTAATGGCCTATGGATGAAGAGACAGATGTACTACCAGTCATTCGCTACACATTTGCATTAACAAATCATCATTTAATTGAAGCCCATCCAACAAGTTTATGCTACTTAAATAAAGTTCCTTTCAATAAAAGATGCCAAAGTGACACATGACTACAAACTGCAAAGATACTTGGAACAACAACAACAAAAAGATTTATTTTCAGATCATGGACTGAGGTGTACATTAAAGATTGGTTTTATTAATTTGTATTTTGTTGAGAAATAAGCCACCTGAAATCTAACACAGTGATCCAAACTAGCTCCAGTCTGAAATGAGATCATTTACTCTTTGAAATAATTATTTTGTAATACTACAATTTCATGCCTTGCAGATTTTATTTCCCACACAAATATATAATAGAGCATAGATTATAAAAAAGCTATACATGAATAGTGTGCTAATATTTTTAGGCAAACACTAATAAGAAGACTCATATCCTGCTGTTACCAACATAGGCTATTTTTTTCTTTAGATGTTTTGTTGAAGATTTCAAACATTGGCAGCACAATTAGAAATCTAGTTGTCTTTAGTAATTTTGATATTACAGATTTTAAAACATAGTCTACGGAACAATTCAGGTAGATTTTCACACCCCTATATATTTCAGATACAGTAAAACATTAGCTGTTCATTTGTTATTCTAGAAATGTATTGGAAAAATACAATACATATATAAAGACAGATGAAATTTAAGAAACTATCATTAAACGATGGACTTACAAAGTGGTATATTATGTTTATGTTGAGTTCTGAATTCTAAGGTTTTGAAAGAAATAACTGATACTACCATTGTGCCTTAGAAAACATTAACTATATCTGGAATGTAAAAGTATTCAGGAAAAGGAGACCAGATTATACAAGAATATTGGCTAAATCTCATGATTTAAAGATCAGCACTGCTTCAGGTAAATATGCCCATTGGACCATGCTATATATTACATTGCCTAAGCTTTCACTGGCATTTAAGTAGCCATGCTGTACAGAGGATTCCAATTGCCATGGTCCACACAAAGCATATTAACAACAAAAGTCTGAGAGCTAGTAAAGTTGAAATTGCTTAAATTTAAAGCAATTACTGTTTTCTTTTATCATAATAAAAACTCTGCTTCTTAATAAATGCAGAAACAAAAATTAAAAAAAAATATTTTCCAAACTATAAAAGCAACAAATAAACCTAACAACAGAATACAAGGAAGTATTCTTAAAGACCCCCCCCCTTAAATAATTTTTTCTTCCATTTAATTATCTTAGACGTCTCAAGATTAATTTTTACTTGTTGATTCAGGGTAGGGTTGTCTTTCTTTTTTTACTCTCCTACAGAATTATGCTACACTTTGGAATTTAGAAACACAATACATATTCTCCTTTTGATGCTAAAATATGGCAGCATCACAAGGTTTTCTGACCTTAAGAGCAGTGTATAAATGTAACACAATACCAAGAAAGTCCACATATAAAAACCCTGCTGTGTCTCCTCTGTATATTCTCCATGCTCTTTGTATATGCTAACTCAGAATAGTAATTACAGATCTTGTAAGTTGACTTCTGTTTTCCAGAACTATGAGTTGTACATAAAACATGCCTTTTCATCACAACAATTACCATTAATCAAAACACTGAGAGCTAATACCACTCAAGTCCAACCTACCGCTGTGCCTAGCAATATATCAAACTGTCTGTTGTCAAACACTCTATGCAAACTTAAACAGCTTATCACTGCAAATAGCAAAAAATATGCTTGCTAAGTAATTTTTTCTAGTTACACTGCAATCTCAGTAGTCCTTTCTGTCACTAGATTTAATATGAAGCATATCATCCTAGACACATACACTCATTACTTCATATTTGTTTTTTGTTCTTTTGGTGATGGAGTAACCAGTGTTCATAAATGAGAACAGCGCCAAATGTTCTAGCTGTTACACAAACATCCGATATCCCTCTCTAACCATTTATGGTCATGATGATGAAAAAGCAAGTGAGAAATAATCTGCACCAGTCCATTGAAAGATATATGGACCTGTTACAGATTTGCCCATCCCCAAGTTTATTACTAATAAAACTATATTTCAAGCATGGAAATCCCATTTAAATTTTTCCTACTAAACTTCTAAGATCTCATCATAAAGACGATAGAATACATTTCTGAAATTGACCCATGTGCAAACAACAATTCAGAGAACAATTAACATCAGTCCCCACAGAAAAATGCCTATAATATAGCACCTTGATTAACAAGTGAATCCTTCTCAAAGTCTGCTTACATACCTTGCTTTCCCCACTTATCAGACTATTGTCCTTAAAAAGAAGTGCATCCTCTGGATCTATCTAACACTGGGAAGTACTTTGCAGTAGATTTAAATCAGTCCCCCCCCCTTTTTTTGCAAGCAGCTGTCAATGAGACAACTCAAGTTTTGTATGAAGGAAGAGGTACAAGTTAAGCTGGGCAGAGTGGAATTTAACAAACAGATCAGGCCTTTATTGCCAGCAAGCTCCATTATGGATTTGTGAGCTTTGTAAGCCAAGCTCCCCCAAGTATAATTAAATTTTTATTTATGTGTTTGTGACTGTTAACTTCATGTTGCCTCTGCTTCTCCCCCCTACACACACCCCAATGTGAAATGCTGATCAGTGTTTACAGCTGCAGACTGCAAAATATGTGAAGATGGCATGTACAAAATAAAATGAAACAAAATGTTGCATATGGTTATAAGCAGCTTTTGCACGCCATCAGGGCAAAATACAAGAGCGACAAGGCAGTCAAAAGGACAACATACACTGCACTGGCAGTTTTTTTGTTTGCAAGATCACCATTATTACATGTTTGTATTATGAAGCCAGAATAGCTTCTATGTCGGAGAAAGATGGCAAAAATTAGGTTCTGCTGTGCACACTATGTTCTATTGAAGTCTTTTTATTAATGTTAACAGATCAGAAAAGGGTTTACACCTTCAACAAAGCCATGTGGTTGGTTTTTTAAAAGCTCTGTAAAATTCCCCATATCCCCCCCCTTCTTTTTTTGCATTAACCCTTCTTGTGCTAAGCCAGGTAACATTGTATGCTCAACACTTTCTTTTTTTGGAAAACCTTAATCTAAGTAACCGTAGGGGGATCTCTTCTCCCCTTGAAAAACTGCAAATAAAGATGTCAGCTATTGAGTATATTTGTAGCGTCTCCAGCAGCTGCTGTTAAATACCAGCTGGTCTAGCTGATTAAAATTACCTCCGAGTTGGTATTATAAAGATGCCTGGGCAGCATTGCTGTATTAATGGATTATTGAGTGAGCGATGAAAACCTTGGCCAGCTGATGCGTTTTATTACAGATAGGCTTTATGATGTGTAATCACTGTAATTTTTACAACTGGAGAAAATAGGAGGCAGAAAAAAGATGACAAAACTCACAGAAACCAGTTTGACTTAAATATTTTTGCTATTCTGTTACCTAGCAGTTGGCTCATCATTTCCCTCTTTTAAAAAAATCTCTATATTTGTGGATTTAGCACACATGAATGAATTCAGTGAATACAAAACTTATTTATCATTCCAAACCCACATATAAGAGGCAGAACTAACTTAACTGTGCATGGATTTCTGTCTTCTGTTCCCAGAATCCAAATGTCCGCTCTAGAGTCATATAAGTAATACCCTGTATTATTCATGAGGTTGAATATAAAAAACATGGGCACACACCCTTTACTTCTCCAAGAGGGCTATGCTTTCATGTCAATAAATGGCCTCTTATTTCTCTCTCCTTCCCATTGCCATCCACAGAAATGTCCTGTGATGGGCTGCTGTGTTAATCTTACAGTGGAAAATTCCTTTCAACCTCTGAAATGTATGAACACATGGGGCAATAAAATGTACCTTACCCTGGGCACATCATGTTAGCAAAGGCATGCATTAAAATTAGTCTTACAAATGTCAGTTTAGTATGAAGGACACAAATCCATGATCTAAAGCAGTGAAGCAAACTTTTTGAACTGGGGGCTACTCTTAAACTTATGGTAGACTAGGACATGCTACCACCAGTAGTGAAAAATAGGCTATGACCATTGCCTCCCACACTGCTGGCTGTCGGGAGTGAACTGAATCCCAGAGAATGAATGGAAGAACAAGGGTGAAGGAGAGGAGAACCAGTGACACATCAGCTCTCTTCTCCTTACCACAGCTTGGAGGAGGGCCCCCAAAGCCTTTTCTTCCAGCTCAGGAATGTGAATCTTGCAACACGATGATGACAAGAGTCACAACTTGAGGTTTGCCTGATGCCTCCTCTATTGTCCTTCAGGTGCCAGGCCAAAACTTTTTACCTAGGCTTTTAAAGCTGCGTTTACTGTCTCCTTCTAACTTGAGGACTGTTTTATGGGTATCATTTTGGGTTGCTGAATGTCATATTCTGCTGGTTTAATATTAATAATTCTTATGTTGTCATTTGTATAACTTTATTTTTATTTTATTTATTTCATTTATACCCTGCCTTTTTCCCCAGTGGGAACCTAAAGTGGCTTACATAGTTCTCTTCTCCTCCTCACAACAACACTGTGAAGTAGGCTTGGCTGAGGCAGAGTGATTGGCCTATGGTTCCCCAGTCACTCCGTGACAGAGTGAGGATTTAAACTTGGGTCTCCAAGATCCTCATCCAACAGTCTAACCACTATGCCACACTGGATTTCCATTTGTCATAAGGCAGCAAGAGGGTAAATTGCAGGACAGTGACTGCAAAATGCTCTGTGGCTCAAAAACTCCAATTTTCAAATGAATAAAAGGGCCTTGAGGTTTTGAGAAGTGAAATGAAGAATTTGGGATAAAGGCTTTGCTTTATGTTTGACATAGATTGGTATGTTGTATTATTCCAAAATATAATGAAAAGCCAGCACATTTTGTACTGTTGTCATTGCAAAGCTTGTTTACACTTGGGAGGAAAACTACACAACTGATGCCTGTTGCATGCTTTTCCTCTCAGGTGGTAAACTGCATATTATTTGGCAATTGGAATCTTATATTAAGACCATCTATGTCTGACACATTGCCAGGAGGGCTCATCCATTTGAGATGCCCAAGCAATTGCATTCTTCTGGAAGGAGAAGGAGAAGAAGAAGAAAAGGAGGAGGGTTTTACCCCGCTCTTCAATGGGAGTATCAGAGCGGCTTACCATCTCCTTCCCTTCCTCTCCCCACAACAGACACCCTGTGATGTAGGTGGGGCTGAGAGAGCTCTGAGAGAACCGTGATTGACCCAAGGTCACCCAGTTGGCTGCATGTGGAGGAGTCAATCCAGTTCTCCAGATTGGAGTCCGCTACTCTCTCTCTCTAGTACTGCTCATATGGCTATCACCTTAAGCAGAAATTAGAATTGAAAAAAAAATGTTTGTCTTTTGTTCAGAACTGGTCTGAATTTATGAAAAAAATGCTTCTCCAAGAATACTATGCTCTGTTATGCTTCAGAAAAATTTATAAAAATTAAATAAAAAAGAACTTAGTATTATTTCTCTTATATTTGATTATTGAGCCTATGAATTTTGCCACTGGGAGGGTGACACAATCCTTTGTATCTGACAGTAGCCATGACACCTGGGCTTGCACATTTAGCAATTCCATATCTTTAAGGAAAGGGGTGACTAAATTTGCCCTCAACTCATCGAATATACGGCACTCCATAATCATATGTTCAATGGTTTTGATCAGGGCTATTTTTGGGCAGGAACGCACAGGAACGGCGTTCCGGCTGGCTTCTGAGTTGGCCATGCCTACAGCCCCCCCTTGGGTTCCCCAGGTGCCTCGCAAGCTGTGGGGCACTTGGGGAAGCCAAGCCGATCCAGGGAGGGAAGGCAGTTTAAACCGTTTTGTGCACCACCTAACTGGTCTTTTTATTGAGTGCAGTAACTAATTACACCACAGTGTTTGTAAATATTTCGCTATATGTTTTATCATCGTAATTCGCTTACTTATACAAAAAAATTGTTGTTAAAAAAAACTGTGGGGTGCCTGGTGAAGCCAATCCAGAAATTGCCTTCCTTCCCTTGGGTTCCCTATGTGCCCTGCAAGCCGCAGGGCACCTGAGGAAGCCGATCCTGGGAGGGAGCTGCACTGTCAGGGGTGTGACCTAATATGCTAATGGGTTCCTGCTGTTGGGTGTGGCCTATTATGTTAATGAGTTCCTGCTGGGCTTTTTCTACAAAAAACCCCCTGGTTTTGATTGCATCATATGAGAATCTGCATGTTCTATTAGAGTATGATACTTTATTATCTGCACTCCAAAACCGCCGAAGGAAGAACATTCAGTCTTGACAAAGTAAAAGCTCTTCTTAGGAGTCAGCCACTCTTAACCACTACACCAAACTGGCTCTCTGAAGAGTGAGAACAGCAAAGTAGTACAATGACCTACATCCTCACAGATAAAATGGAACATAACAAAGCTGGATAAGAAAAGGAAATAAACCTGAAATGCCTTACATGTACTGAAAAGGTTAATCAATCACATTCTACAACCATTGAACAGAATTCTCATGGAAAGGAATCATATCACGGTAGAGCATTCCACCCATCTACCAAAAAATTTGGAAACCTATTTCTAAATTCTCAGTTTCACTAACTATAACACGTTGAGGTACAGCCTTCCAAAATAGCTTGTCTTAGCTGCTCATATGTGCTGGCTATTTCTAATAGTATTTCTGGTTCTTGGTCAGTTCCAAGTAGGTAGCTGTGTTGGTCTGAAGCAGCAGAACAAAATTTGAGTCCAGTGGCACCTTTAAGACCAACAAAGGTACAATACAATGTTGTTGGTCTTAAAGGTGCCACTGGACTCAAACTTTGTTCTGCTTCTTGCTCATTTAGACTTTTACTCAAAACATCTTCCATTCTCACCATCCTTCTTTCTAGCAGTCTAGTCTCCCCCCTTCCTTTTGTATTTTGCTTATCAGTGTCCCCAGTGCTGCAGCCCCTGTAAGTTACTCCCTACATAGTATCTGGTCTCCCTGACACTGATCGTTGGTTCCTATTTCTGCTCATCAAGGAAGCTCCACCTATCAGTTATCAATTTCCTGTTCTCTCTGTTTAAAAGAGAAGTGAATGATGAGCTTGCATATTAGTGATGCTCATGCTTCTGGAAGTTAAAGGGAGCCATGATGGGGCTGATGGTCCTATAATATATCTAATGTATTTAGAAATGATACATATGTTATAGTCATTGTACACTGTATGCTCAGCTAAACACAGAGATTTGAATCACTATAATCAGATAGGATAAAGAACCTGAAGTCCCTGTTTGCACCAAATGGGTTGGCAATGTCAAAAGCCTATGCTATATTTCCAGGGTATTAAATACATGATTTTAAAACACTATTCAGTAACAATTTACAATTAAAATGTATTGGAAAACTGGGAATACTGCCATTTGTTTTTGTTTCTTCTGATGTGTATAGTTCCCATTACTCAAACTGTATGGTTGTTGCCTAGGAAACTGCCTGGAAGCAATATAATTGGATGAGTTTTCAAAGTGATTGTCAGAAATGTGGGCAGAGTTTCAGGTAGAAGATCCATGGTAGCATCATGGCCTAAGTTCAAATTTGTCCTGTAAAAATTACAGTATTAAAATCTATTCCTAAGCAGCTCAGATGAGATGTTCTGCAGTCATCCTTGGAAAAAGTCACTAAGTAGGCAGGAGTATGTTTATTTATGTACTATAGTGAAAGGTTACTAAAAGATCCATTAAGAACAAGCACTGCATCTTGCAGATGTGCGTAAAATGAAGCATTTGTAATTTAAAGGAAGTGTCATATTAACTGCCTTTTACAAAGCATAAATGGATATACACCAATTTGTCACTTCCCCATTTCATTCACCTTGATACCAAAAATACTTAATTTCACTTTCTTTACTTTCTTCTGTGTGGTTTCCTTTTTCTTACAAAAATAGTCTTTGTAGTATTGGTATTCTTAGATTGAATGGTCTTGCATGGATTCAAATTCCTTGAAATTATACAGAGCCTCATACAGGAATTATACACAGCATCATCACATTTAAATATAACTAGATTCAGAAAATGGGAAGCGAGTAATTTTTTCCTTTTTTCTCCGTTTCCTTTGTTTTTGGGGGGGGGGGGGTCCTGAAATTTTTGTGTGTGTATATTCTTCTTTTATGTATTCTGCTTAAATTTTAAGAAAATCTGTAAACAATAAAAAGGGAGTGTGCAATCTGTTATAAACTTTCATATAAAAAAGCTCTTTAATGCTAAAGGCATTAAATAGTGACCTCTCCTTATTTTTTTCCTCTTGAGATACCTTCAGTTTGCTTTTCCATGGGATACCATTTTGCCTGCTCCAAGTCATGCAGGCTTAATTGTTTCTTTACAGCTGTGCTGCTTCTTTCTATTGAACATCTTTTAAATAAGCCATGGTTAAATTGTGATCATTTCCCTTGATATAATATACAAGGAAATTACCAGTGTGGACTTTCAGGCAAAAGACTCCCCTCCCCTCATTTCTATTCTTGTCAAATTTACGCTGTTTCTGCAGTTCCACTTTTTGTACTCCCACCACAATTTAATGAAATCAAATTATTTTTAAGACTTAGAAAAATATTGCTTACTCCTGACTCTTACAGTGACTGTAGACTACAAAAAATCTAAGAAAAATAATCAAATCGGATTTTGAGGCTCACATACAAATACCAAAGATTACCAAAAGTTATTACTACCTATAGGTGACTTAAACATGAAACAGTAAGTTGTGGTTCTACAGTTATTATATATAAATTGAAATTAAATAAAAATAAATAAATAAATGACCTTTCTCAAGTAATAATACTAGTTGGCACAAGAGCCATAAAAATTGATAAATTAATAACACAGGATTCATACTAGCACACACACTTTGGATATATAAAACTGTCCACCAAGGATGATTCTTAACGTTATTTGTATTACAGATATTAACAAAATTTATGTTCCCCCATTCAAATATAATGCACAGTTACATAAATGTATAATTTTTCCACATCAAGTTCAAAAAGAGTATTTAATCTGCATAGGCCATTCAATTGAGACTGAACAGGAAACAGATGAGCCACTAAGCATGCATACGAAAAGGCCACATTTCTGGCTTTTCATGATATTATGTAAGGAGATACAGGAATGAGAACATGGAACAATCAAAAAATTTCAAATTATCTCCATGATAATTCTTTAAATGGCAATTAATCTGGTCCTTTACACAGTAGTATTATTGCCACTAAAATGCATTTTAACAGACAGTTTAAGGAAAGTTAAAAGGCACTAATAGACAGGCACATACATACAATATATTAGTCACATAATTCATATTTATATATCTGAAAGTATTTTTTTGTTCAAATGGAAATGATATAAATGGGTTACATTTCATATTTCTAGAGGCAATACTTTTGCCTTTAATGTATGGGATATACACTTAATATATTAAGGATGTTTACCACTGGGTACAATAACAGTAATTTTAACAAATTATTGACACTCTTTAGGTGGCAGTGTTTTAACTGCTAGCATGAAGTATTTTGTTACCGCAGATTTCAATTGTTGTACTGATGAACTGCATATTTTTATATTGTATATCTCCAACACATATAAGTAAATATTTTCTCACATACCGTTAAATTAGCAGCACATGGTAGGCATCAAAACAGAAAGATAATACAGACGGTTAAGTTTTGCAAAGTTTATTTATTGATCTGCGACAACAATCCCAGTTAAATTACCATAAACTTTAACATCACAACAACTGCTAATCCAGCTAATAGGAATTAAGGGACATAGAAGATACATAATAAGCATCTGGGGGACATGGAATTTATCCCATGAGTGCAGTAAAGGAATCATAATTTAAGAGTGCTGAAGCCCTAGTGCATCATGAAGGTCCTTCCTCACAAGTGACATTAATTGCATAGCCCGCAGATGCTTATTATGCATTCTAGATCATAGCAAAGAAAAATATTCATTTAAAATGTAAAGGTTTAATGCTATTTTAAGTATAATGCAACACAGCTGCTTGGTGATGTCACAGGCAAGGCTGAATATCACAGTTCTGGGGCTCCACTCAGAAGCTCACCGTAAGCACAAAAACATACCTTTAGCAGAACAGTATACATATAAACATTCATATGTGGAAGATCATCATAACAATGATTCCACTCATTCTTGCATAATGAAAAATGCACATTTTGCCTTTTGACATTCCATTGTTACCTGAAGATATTTTTATATATTCATAGGACGTTCTACATGTATAGCTTATTCAGGCAGATTTTATAAAAATACTAAAGTTTCTCACAGCTTGCTTTAACTACACTAATCATCTATGAAGCTGGAATGCCCAGTGATTATAGCTGTTGCAGAATTTGCATGTGCTTCAAACTATAAATATTTTTAATTTGTGCTTTTAAAAAATCTTTGTTGATGAACTGTTACGTTTTTCTGCCTTGCAATTTTTGTAGCTTTGTTAGCTGAACAAGCAGCTTCTCTGATGTGGGCAGGGCTGAAGACATATCCAACACCGGGATGGCGTCACACGTGAGTCAGAAACTATCATGAGAAAGAGCTGGACCTCCTCCAAAACTCCAGAACTTTGCTAACTAGAATTATAAAGTGAGGTTGTGATTGAGTGAAACTTCCGGGGGTTCTGAGGGGAATGATTGTATGAGATGAAAACTATTATTCAGTAAGAGAGAATTTGAGGATCTTGTCCATATTTCACTTTCAGAAATGTAATGCTGTTTGCTGGTATAAAGCCTTCTACCATAAAGGCCTTTGCTCTCCATACACATTGCCACTATAACAAAAGAACATCAACATGTTTTAGTTATCAATTAACATGAAAGTAGCCTCAGTTTCCCCCAAATTCACTCAAATAATTCACAAAATTTGGAAAACCTTTACAGCAGGCCTTACATTTGCCAACAGGTGGGACAAAAAAACCAGCTTATTTTTCATACAGGATAATTCCATGCATAAATTTACTTCCATTCATTGCAAGCTTCATCCCAAAGTGTTCTGCAGCTTTGAACTGAATAAAGGAGCTGTTCCTCCTAATTGTCTTTGTCTTCTGTTTTGTGTGCTACTACTCTTAAGAAAATCTTGCTCTAACAGAAAAATACTGAAGGTTTGATTACTTTAACTCTTTTTGACTAAAGCAGGCTTCTCATTAAAGTTTCTATCATTCTGACAGGTGTGGAAAAGGGATTTTCCTCCCCACAAGATTAATGAAAACTATTGTGTGACTCAACTCAATGGTAGCACAATTTATGATACTGCTTTCATAGAGCAGGGTTTCCCCCCCACCATTACATATGCTCTTTGTTTACACTGACGTGTGATTAGTCAAACCCAACAATACATTCCATAAATGAACTGATGGCAATCGGTACAGATCTTCAGTTTTAGTTCTATAAAAGGACTGGAATATATTTCTCAGTTTATAAACATTAAAATTATCTTAAGTATTTATTCTATAAAACAACTTTAAATAAGAGTAATTGTATTTACACAATGTGTCTTCTTTATTAATTCTAATTTTAATATTATTCACATTATTAAAAGGATGTCACTATGGTATTTTTCACTGTGTTTTGTAAAGTTTATTCTTAAATAAGATACATGATAAGCTTTGCAGTATTTCTGCTGGGAGACTATTATAAACCCTAAAAACCCTGACATACTGGAAACATTTCCTTGAAGATGTTAACTTACATAAAGAAACTATGATTACTTTATGACTATTATTAATTCGTAGATTAACTTGAAACTGATTTCTAGGTATAATGGCATCTATAAGTACTTAAGAGTCCTGCTAGATGATACCAGTGGTCCATCTAGTCCACAACCCTGTTTCAATCCAGTTGCCATGGAGGACCAACAAACAAGGAATGGAGGTCAATTCTTCCCTTGATGCTGCCTCCAAGGATTGATATTCAGAGGTTTGTTGTCTTTGTATATGGAGGTTACTTTTTGTCACCATGTGTAATAGCCATTGATATACCTATTACCCACTGATCTATCTAATTCCCTGTTAAAAATTTTTCCCTCTTATGGAGAGTTTGTTAAAAGACAGTCCTAAGGTCTCAAAAAAAGGCAACAGGGCACAGCACAGGAAGGAACATCTTCTAGTCAAAGGCTAGAATCAGTTTCTCTAAGCATCTTTGCCCTATTCCAGATGACACTCAAGCAGGTCTACCAGAAAGCTCTGCCTCAGAGAGCTATGCAATGCTCAGGAGCAACTGTCATTTGAGTACAAGCGTCTATGTTCTCATCTTCTGAAAAAGTTGAGGGAGGATGGCAATAGTTTAGAACACTGGTTCCCAAAGTGGGCAATACCACCCCCTGGGGGACGTTGGAACAATCCAGGTGGGTGGTAGGAGACTTGGGTGCAATTGGGGGGTGTTAAATAAAAATAAGGAAGCAGTGGAAGCATAAAGAAAGAAGAGTCCAGAACCTATCTAAAGCAGCTTTTTCCTGCCTTCTCCTGGTCTTCCCTGGGATCAGGGAGGGAGGTGGAGAAAGGTCACCACAGCCAATCACAGCAAATTGCCAATGCATGTGCACCCTTGTAAGGCTGGTGTTGCTGCTGGGCTCTTGTGTGGTGGCTGCTGCTGGCATCTGGCTTCAGGCCTTCAGCTGCTGCTGCTGCTCTGTGCCTGCCTTGGCCTGCCTGGCTGCGTTGATTGTGGTGGACTCTGCCTGATCTTTTTGTAGATTTCCTGGGGGGCGCTGAGTAATTTTTTTCTGAAAAGGGGGCGGTAGGCCATATAAGTTTGGAAACCTCTGGTTTAGAAGATCAGATCTTGTAGCAAACATGATATTCTGATGGTTGATACCCATACACAAGGTTGGATCCCACAGACCTTTTCTGCTAAATTTCTTCCAACACAAGGTGTCTTCTCTTGATGCAAGAGGCTCAAGGGAAGGTGCCTGGTATCAGAGAAATGGAATGGAATTTTGGGAACCAGCTCTTTAGTGTACTCAACTCAAAGCATCATGACAAAAAATCTTGACACTTTTCGAAGCTCAACAGCAAGCGTTCCTTCCAGAAAGCCACTCCTTAAAAACAGTTGTGGTTACCAGTAGTTGGAGCTGCAGAAATGGTGTTACCATCTGCCATGGGCTATTTCTGTTGCAAACCTCACTGACTGGATCATGATAAGGGTAAAAGTAATCAGAGACCCCTGATATAGTTCACAGGATCATTTGTCATGGGCTGCAGCAAATGAATTGCTTCTTTATTTCCTGCTCCATCCCTTCCATTTTTGGGATTATGAAGAGAACTTTGTGTGAACTGAGCTGTGAGCTACACAACCTGCAGCATCATTTTCATGAATGGGCCAGGAAAGACTGCTTTCCTACAGCCTAAATCACAGTTAGGCTTCTTCATTTAATTCCATATATGGGATAACCATGTGAAGTATAATAGTCCTCTGGTTTGCATGTATGAATGATCACTTGATTGCACTCTGATTCTTAATGCTACATCTGAAGGCTGAAATGATTTGCTTCCCCTTCAGGACATTAAAGTCACTACAATATACTCTCCCAAACACCTGTGTTTACTTTCTTTGCATCTATTCACTCACAGGGGGCAATAATGTTAATATATGGTGTAAAATAATTGCATGGGGTACAATAGTATCAATATATTATACCTATAATTATTTTCTTCAGTTTCTCCAAATCTTCCTTTATTCATTATTAGGGACAAATTAAATGTGGGAGTGCAGTTCCACGGTTTGACCTTTAAAAGCAACTGCAGGGTGCGGGGTGAAAATTATTTGCAGCTGCAAGAAAGGTGTGTGTGTGTGGGGGGGTTAACTTCCAACCCCAGCACTGTTCTCCAGATAAAAATGCCTCACTTCACTTGCATTAAATGTCAACAGCGCAAATAGACAAAATAGAGCTACCTGCTTTTCCTTATCAGGGATTAAAGCAGTCTTGGGAGTGGGAGTAGTTTTGATGAGGAAAAAGAGCATGGTAGGTGACTCTAACTGGCTGGTGGTAGAAAGTTCCATCGAGTTGCAGCCAACTTATGGCAACCCCATAGGGTTTTCAAGACAAGAGACAAACAGAGGTGGTTTGCCATTGTACCCTCGTGTAGCAACCCTGGACTTCCTTAGAGGTCTTCCAACAAAATATTAACCAGAGCCGACCTTGCTTAGCTTCTGATATCTGACAAGTTCAGGCTAGCCTGGTCCATTCATTACCTGGCTACTCCTGAGGATTTTCAGGGTGAAATTACATGTCTGGAACTCCAACATCAACTATAATGTGGCTCTTATAGCTCTTTGCAGAATATATTCCATTAATCAGAATTATCTCCTATAGATAGGTTTCCTATTGATGGCTTTTAGGCAGAATTAAAAGAAGGGAATCTAGAACTGTTTTTTCCAGATATGTCAATCAGCACATACAGATAGGTTGGTGGGGTTATAAATTGGTCACGGGCACCTTTTTCCGAAACAAAATTGTACTTGGCTTAAACTTACCTAACTATCAAGCATGCTAAATGTTGATCACTAACTAGATCAGGGTGGCCAAACTTGCTTTGTATAAGAGCCACATAGACTAAATGTCAGATATTTGAGAACAGCAAGGTGACTTCGGAGGAAGAGGCAGGTTTGGGGCCTGAAAGTGACATCACAGGAAGGAGTGGGGTTTTGGTGCAGGATGTGACATCATCAGAAGAGGTGGAGCTTAGGAAGTGAATGGGATAGTGTCAGTTCTTTAAGCAGGAAGCTCTGCAGGGGCAAGGAAAAGGAACGAAATTAAGTTTGTGGCTATTCTGTTGGCATAAGCCCTTCTGGTCATTGAAAAATCAAGATGAATGGGAGATACTGTGGTATAGGAATTGTTGCTGTGTAGGAACAGAGACTAATAAAATGTATAGACTCCCATAGCCTAAGAGGACCCACACATGACAAGTTAAAGCTACTATAAAAGCTAATATATAGTGTGTCAAAATGGCTTCACAAGAAATGAAAACTATGCTAAAAGCATGTGCAGAGTCCTGGCTAAGGAAGAAAACAAATTCTACAAACGCTGGGAGAGGCAGATTTAATAGCAACTCCAGGCAAGTGCTTTAGCAAGCTGACTAGGAAATGCATGCACCTATCAATGCAAAGATAAAATTATGGCTCCATAGGCTTAGAAGTAGGGTATGCATTTGTGAAGATCCAGTTGAAGTCAATTGCTTGCTAAATTTACAAAAATAACCAATGCTGTAGCTTCCTTCAGCAAAGGCTTTTTTTGTTTGTTTTAAAAAACAGTAGACTCGAAAATTGATCCACAAGCTCAATTCTCCCTTCCTGGAACAGACACTGAATTCTTCCAGTAATCACAATCCAACAAGGCTTGGCAGATTCTTTCCAGATTTTTTTTTTTGAGGGGGTTGCGCTCTCCCACACACAAAGCTGCCCCCAAACTCCTAGCCTGCTTCTCAACTTCAGCAAACTACCAAGAGTTAACAAGAGAAAGAAGAAGACTGCTGGAGAGGTATTTCCTCTGGGCAGGGAAAAGGGGGCTTGCCAGACACAAGACCACCTTGGCATGGTTTTTGTCCAGGCTTCCCCAAGGAGGAGACGCACAGAAAGGACATTTCCCTGCACTCACCAACAGCTCAGATTTCCTTGGGAGAAGACCTGGAGGAGAGATCCAGGAGACTTACTTGACTTCCCAGGAAGCAAACACAATCAGTCTATCACACACTTGCACATCCCCCTCACATTTAAAAAATCCCCCCCATTACTTACACAAATATGCACGCATACACATAGTGTTTATTGAGAATTTGCCTCTCTTGCTCATCCAGCACCTTCACCTCCACGCTACTCGTCGGGGGCATAGTTTTGATCCTCTGCAACCCGCACCCCAGAAGGAAATGAAAAAATGTGCAGATCTCAGCATGGGAGGAGGAGCAAAGAATCCTCTTCAGTTGGGCTTTTACTACAACCACAGCTCCTAGCACAAAGGTGCAAACTTAAGAGTAGAGAGATCACACTGCTGATAAAAAGTAGTGCGATCCATAGCTTTCTTGGCATCCACTTCCTCTTCCTTCCCCCCCCCCCCTTCTATGCCCTTCTGGCCAGGGAACAGAGCGGGTACCAACTAGGCTTCTTCTCTGCGTGGAACCACCAGCCAGTGCCAGGAGCTGCCGAGAGCTTACTGCTTCTGGTGCAGCGAGGGCTTCCGGCTGGAGCCAGCCACATGCTAAAGAGGAACAGGAGGTGAGCAGTGGTGCTTCACCAAGGAAGAATGATGAGAGTGGTGCAAGGGGCTCTCTGCATGGTGACACATCTCTTCCTGCTCAGGCTGGGGGGGATGCAGGGGAATGGCAAGCCTCACAAGCTGCAGGAGAGGGCTCCAAGAGCTGCATGCAGCTCGTGAGCCGCAGTTTGACCACCCCTGAACTAGATAGTCACATCCAAATATGTTGTTGGAAGTCTTTCAAAAATCATTACTATTAAGAACAACAGCTTCACTTGTAGCTTGCCTTCCTCACTGAGATTCAAGAGGATTCAAGAGGATGAAAAATAGTTCAGACAGAAAAAGACCTCCAATAAACAATGCAGTGTGACTAGAATTACAGAACTGGGAAACCATACAATGAAGAACTGTCTAAGGTGACAAAACAGTCTGAGGCATGACATGGCATAACGATGAAAAGGGGTTACAAAGGTAGAGTGCATTGTAGTAGCACAGGAGGTGATACAAGTCAATGAATATTGTGATAAACTACAATACTACTCTCTTATAGAAGCAGCCTCCTGAGCTATTCCATTATAGTCAGGATTTAATTCTTTTGAAAATGCCTTCCTGAACATTTCTGTTTTGCACATAAGTAAAATAAGTAAATGCACAGCCTAAACAGCTAACCCTTCCTGTGTGTTGGAAGAATTCAGGTCAGAAATGATGCTTATTCTTTTATACTTGCTTATGTGGCATTAACTTTACTATATAAATGATGAAAGAGATACCGAGCCAATTCAGATGCATGTGACTACTCATTTAGTTAGAGATCTGTGATGCGGTGGAAATGATAGTTTGTCATTACATCCAAACTAGCAAAAAATGATCTGAGCTTCTGTAATGCATGTTTGCAAACCACTATTTGAAACTGATTTCCAAATCACAATTGGAGGGGAAGTGCAAACACAATTTGTTGGGTCAAATGAAACAGCAAACTGTAGTCTGTGCTAAATTGGAAGTCACTAATGGAATCCAGCTATGCAAGGGGAGGAAAGAAAGGAAGGGAAAGACTGAGTAAGGGGTTACAGGGCTTGTAGCATCAACTACAGTTGGGAGTTACATCTAAACCAATCCATTTATTTCAGAAACCTATTTTTCCCCAGAATATTCAACACAACAATTGAGCACAATATTAATCCTATTTAAGATAGTACATAAAAGGCATGAAAGAAAAATGCGGTTAATAGCAAATATAGGTCCCAGCCACACAAGCGAGATAATCCGGGGAGGAAGCGAGGCTATTTTGCCCCGGAGTAATTTGCCCCGCAGTTGCGCGATCACACAGGTTGGTGAAGCTGCCGATGCAACTTGTCGCTGCGTGATCAGACACAACCATGGGCAAGTTGGTTTTTGTTGTTGTTGTTGGATTCCGATTCGCTTAAATGGGGATCGATGAACTGCTTCTCCACCCAGGGCTTCCAATGGCAGTATGCGATGATGCGCATACTGAGAAGGGGGGAAAAACAATGGCATGGCTTCGGGATAGCCTGATCAGACTATCCCCGACGCCACAAGTTTGCGCTGGAGTGATCACACAAGGAAAGTCCAGCTGTGTCCCGCAGCAAACCGTTTGATACTGCATTTTCCCTAGTAGTTTTTTACTCCGCTTCTCTGGCGGATCAAAACAGCTTGCGATGGCTTGCCGACGGGTGCGGGACGCCTCTCACATGTGCTGGTGTGATCATGCCACTTTGATCTGCCAGTGAGTCATCCCTCTCACGCAGCTAATGGGTGCGTATGATCACGCCCATACTCTTTTAAGTAACTAGTCTAAAGTTCAAGCATAGATTTATGCAACTCTGAGGAACTTGTATCAACAAAGTTATGGCTTGATTTTCCCCCAGTCCAGAGTCTGTATTGTTCTCACCCTGCCTTTCAGACTTGTCCCCACTCCGTACACAATAAAGCAACATGTTCCAAAGGATGTACTGCCTTATTTGCCTTGTTCAATATAGGTCCATGTACATAAAACCTCTTTTAATTACATCTGCTTTGTTCCTTAAAAAAACAACCAAGCATTTACTTCCCCCCCCCCTCCATTCTAGTAATCATCATCTATCATAACTGGTTGATTCAGTGGCAGGATCTGTTCTTCTAATAACCACTACTGCTATGATTACCCCAGAGCTGTTTGCAATTGTAGCATTAATTCAAACTATAGAAAAAGGAACCATAAAAATCTTTGAGTGTATATCTATGAAGACTTTTCTGGCAAATGTCATGATCAGTACTTTCATTTCCAGGTCTTAGAGCCATCACTGCCTCAAGTGTGTAAAGCACCATGGGAATAAAAGTGTACCTATGAACTTTATGACTGGGCATAATAAGACGACAGAAAATGAAAGTTAGAAAACATCTGTAAACCAATTTTCCTACTGTACATTTTGAAACGAAAACCATGGTTTCTGTTTTCAGTTATGGTTAGCTCAAACCATGGCTTGATGTGCTGTCTGAACTGATCTTCGGAGTTATATTTAGCATTAGAGATTGGAAGCATATCACTTGCACTCAGGAATAACATGACAAATCTGTATTCCACCTGCACAGCTACACAGTTCTTCTCATTAACATCTCAGCATATAATTAAGTGGCAAGAGACTAGTACTCAAATGGATATGCCACATTTTTCAACCATTCTCTTATCCCCTTTACATACCAATCTCTTCTGAAACCACACTTACAAGATAGCAAATTATTGATATGTAAGTTAAAGCAGTCAGTTGCACCACTATTTTTCAACTCACAGGACACGCCTACCACACACAAAAACTCAGGAAACGAAATTCAGAATATTTACAGATGCTACAAGATATATTACATAATTTGGATTGCCCTAAGAATAAACTGAGTAAGTGCTATAGATGAAGAAAAGAAGGTTTTTAAAGATATCTTTTTATTTTTTTAGAAAACAATGTAAAGATGTGAAGGGGATACTGAAGTCAAAAAGGGATTGAATATCACAGTTATGTGTATCAAAAAATAATTATGTAACACAGGATGTATAAAACAAAAAACATTTTATCCCCAATACTCCCTTCATTATAATTTTTAAAACACTATCTATAAAATACAACAATACTTCTGTTGGGGTACATTTATATTCAACATTTTAGATTTCAAATTCCATATCTAATCTGTTTTACATCTACATTATTGATTTCATCTTTACTACATATTCGGTATTAAATATATATTACCACCTCTAACCTACTCAATGTAACTTTTAACAATAAGTAATATATCAGAGTACAGAAAGAAAATCTGTTATATACCTCATAATAAGAACGTAGAGGATATTTCTGCTGAGGATCCACTACTTAATACATTTATATTCAAGATATTACATAAAAAACTTATTCTCGTTCCGCTTCCACATTTCAATACATTTGTGCACACATTTTGAACTACATTTCATTCTAAATTTGTCTCCTGCTTGCATAATACATACTCTATCTCTCCTCAAATTTTGTGATTGATCTGTTTCTCAGATAAGTTGTTAATTTTGCCATTACTGCATATTTAGCAAGTTTATTTTCCCATTCTTCTAGGCGGGGGCAGACAGTATACCTAATAACATACTCTTAGCTTCCATAGGAAATTTAAATTTTAATATGTTCTGCATTTTTCCACGTATTTCCTTTCAATATGTTTTTGCTTTTTTACAAGTCTTCTGCATATTTAAAAAAGTTCCATCAGTGTCTTGGCATTTCCAGCATTTTCCTTTGTAGTTTTTGTCTACTTTCTCAATGTCCTTTGGGGTTATATACAATCTAAAAACATTTTGTTTCAATTTTTTCTTAATACCTGGCTGCATGAGAATTTGATTTCTTTTCCCCATAAGCGTTCCCATTGATCCATAGTTATTTGCTCTTTAAATTTCTGCATCCATTTGATCATACATTTTTTTACTTGTTCATCTTCTGTTTCTAGCTGGAGTAACATCTTGTACATCCATCATAGTAAATGATCTTTTTATCTTGTAATCAACTGTTCAAACTCAGTTGCACCTCTTAGAATTCCACCTACCATGTTAATGATCTTCCTTAGTCTAGAAACTGATGAATACTGCAACCATTGAATATTTATTCCTTCATCTTTAATATCTTGCCAAGACTTGATTTTCCCCTGAGCATTTACCATGTTACCATATGTTAAAAAGTCTTTCTCATGTATTTATCATGATAGGCTTCTATTGGGGACATAAGTGGGGAGTTTGAAGGACTCAGTAAATTCCGGCATGTAAACCATATTCTCAAAAGTCCATCTCTGATTATATGGCTTCTTTCTTGTGTTGAGATGGTTGTGATTGATACCTTAATCCATAAATAATTGTGTAAGCCTTCTTCCAGTTCTACTTATTCAAGTTTTACTGTTCTTTGTTTTTGGTTTTTAATCCAATCTATAATCCAGACCGGGCCTGCGGCTTGATAATATAATTTTCTATTTGGAGCTGCTAATCCTTTTTTTTTCTCATCCTGCAATCTTTTAAAGCTTACTCTTACCATTCTAAATAAATTTATCTGTTTCTGCCTCTCTTTCAGTATTCTTTCTTCTACATGTATAGGTAATATTTGAAATTTTTAAAAAATAGTTTTGCCACTACATTCATTTTGACTGCAGAGATTCTTCCTAGCCATGAGATTTTTAATTTTTTCCATCTAGATAAATCTGCTTGTATCCTTTTCCAAATCTTCTGGTAATTATTTTTGAAAAGATTACAATTTGCCCAGTCATATTTAGTCTCAAATATTTAAAGGGGTCGTTGTGTTACTGTGCATTCCATACTCTTTATAATATCTTCTTTTTCTTTATAATATCTCCATACTCTTTATAATATCTTCTTTTTCTTGTTGCATTAAAATTTTCAATATCATTTTTGTCTTTTTTCTATTGATTTTGTATTCTGAAAATTCTTTGATACGTTCCATTAGATACTGTAGTGATTTTGGGGGATCCATGACTATTAGAACAACATTATCCGCATATCTTTTCATTTTTAATTCCATATTATCCACTTTTATTCCTTTAATCCTTGTGTCTTGTTCTTGTGGCTAAAGTCTCCAATGCTAGGATAAATAGTAGAGGTGACAAAGGACACCCCTGACGTGTTCCTTTTTCTGTAGAGATTGTTTCTGTTATTTTCCCATTTATTAAAATCTTTGCTTGTTGGTTCAAATATATACTTTGCATTCAGTTCTAGAATACAGGGCCACAGTTCAAATTTTGAAGTACATGCAATACAAAAGGCCATATTAAATTGTCAAATGCTTTCTCTGCATCCAAAAACAGAAATGCTACTTGTTTTCCCTTTTCACAAATTCAATTGCATCTATTATACATTGTATATTATCTTTTACATACCTCTTCAATACAAAGCCTGTTTGGTCTGATTAGATTTTGTATACATATTTCAAATCTTTCTTCCAGTACTTTAGCAAAGATTTTGCAATCTACGTTCAGCAGCGAAATAGGTCTATATGACTGTGGTAGCATTGGATCACTGCGTATGTAATTTGATATTTCTTTATGCCTATTACTCTTTTTTCTTTCTCCTTCCTACAACAGTATGCCAAACGTCTGCCGAGTTTGTTTGCATGTCTGAAATGCTGTTGTTTTAGAAATTTAATTTTTTCGTGTACCTCTTCCATTTCCAACATGTCTAATTGGTTTTCTAGTTGTCGAAACTATGCTAAAGTGTCTTTATTGAGATTTTTTAAAATGTTCTTGTTCCAATCTGGATTTTTTCTATTACCTTAGTTTGTTCTGATTTCTCTTGTTTCTTTTTTCATGGCAAGAGAAGGTTTTTATATTCCACTTTTCTCTACCTTAAGGAGTCTCAAAGAAGCTTACAATCATTCCTCTCCTCACAACAGGCACCTTGTGAGGTAGGTGGAGCTGAGAGAGTTTTGAGAGAACTGTGACTGGACCAAGGCCACCCGGCAGGCTTTATGTGGAGGAGTGGGGAATCAAACCTGGTTCTTCAGATTAGAGTCCACCACTCTTAACCACTACACCATGCTGGCTATAGTTGCTTGGATTCATTTCTTAAATAAATATTAGCCCATGTTCTAAAGGTGTATGCCTGAATATCAATATTTGAGACAAAACAACAGAGGAAAGCTGTTGCTTGCATGTCCTGATTTATATGCTTCCCAGAATGGTGGGATGGTTAAGGAAGAGCAGGCGGAGACTGAATCTAGGGAAGATGGAAGTTCTGTGGCGGGGGTAGGGCTTTGGGATTGGGTTTCCAGCTCTTGACGGGGCACTATTAACACCAATGCACTCCATCAGGAGCTTAGGTGTGACCTTGGATGCTTCCTTATCTATGGAAGCACAGATCACTAATACTGCCAGATTGGCATTTACCATGTATGCCAGGCATGGCTGCTGGCCCCTTTCCTATCGCACCCCGACCTAGCCACAGTAATCCATGCAATGGTCACCTCCAGGCTGGACTACTATAACTCGCTCTACACTGGCCTGCCCTTGAGACTGACCCAGAGGCTCCAACTAGTCCAGAATGCAGCAGTGCAAGTGCTGGTGGGAAGCCATGGACAGCATATATACGATCTGTGCTGCACCAGCTACACTGGTTACCAGTAAAATATTGAGCCAGGTTCAAGGTATTAGTGTTGACTTTCAAGGCCCTGAGCAGTCAGGGACCCATGTACCTTCAGGACTGCCTCCTCCAATATGTCCCCAGAAGAATGCTGAGATCAGCTGATAACAACTTGCTGGTGATCCCCGGCCCTAAGGAGGTCTGGCTGTCCTTGACTAGGGCCACGGTTTTCTTGGTCCTGTCCCCAACCTGGTGGAACTCTCTGCCATATAACATCAGGGCCCTGTGGGATCTGATACAATTTCAAAAGGCCTGTAAGGCAGAGATGTTCTGTCAGGCTTTTAGCTTGAGGGCAGCAATGGTTAAGACTGGCACCCTCTTTCTGTTTTTCTTCCCATGTCCCTCACGTGCCCTCTGCCTTGCTGTGTGGACAGCACTGTAGGCGGCAAAAGGGGCTTATATCACCATCTGGACAGTTAATTAATTAGTCTGTTATGATAATTTTATGCTGATTGTATTTTAACTATTTTAAGGTTGTAAATCACGCAGAACCTGCTTGCAGGGTGGGTGATTCATAAATTTAATAAATAAATAATTAATTATCTGGCTGGCCATTTTTGGAAATAAGTATACTGGACCTTTGGTCTACTTCAGCAGGGTTTTTAATGATTTGATGTTATTAAAAGAGAATAGCAACTGTTGTATCTTCAGTATCAACTGGCACCACAATGCTGTGGCCTAACTTCAGTATAGTTAAATATAGTGCTGTATCTGAAATGTGACCCTTATGCTTGGGAAACAGAAGAACCCATTATCCCTCCCCCAGGTGTGCAGTGGTCTCTGTTGATTATATAGAGGAGAGGTGGAGATTGGATTTATACCCCGCCCTTCACTCGGAGTCTCAGAGTGGCTTACAAACTCCTTTCCCTTCCCCTCCCCACAACAGGTAGGTGGGGCTGACAGAGCTCTGAGAGAACTGTCCTTGACAGAACAGCTCGGACAGAACTATGGCTTGCCCAAGGTCATCCAGCAGCTGCAAGTGCAGGCGTGGGGAATCAAACCTGGTTCTCCTACATTAAAGTCCATGCACTTAACCACTACACGAAACTGGCAGTTGCTACAGTCCCTTCTTTGCTTGCAAAGTTCCAAAGACAACACCTCACAAATCAAGAAGCAATAATTTTTCCACTAGCACCATTTTTGGACAGGCATTTCTGCTGACTCCTGTAAGCCACCTCACATCATAACAACTTCCAGCAGAATCAGAGCTCAGCCCCTATGCCCCTCTTGAGAAAAGCAAGACTCCTGCAGAGAAAAGCCATCTGGAACTACAGGACATCTTGGGAACCCTGGGTTGAAAGGCAGTATATAAATATATTCTATACACAAATAGATTTGGCTCCTTGCCTTCTTTCTGGTGACTGTTGGAATAATTTTCATGTCATGTACATAGCAATGGGGATAGATTGGTAGGAAGCACACAAATGACAATGAGAAAAATGTATTTATGGCAGAACTCACCATTTTTCATATACCTCGTTTAACTTTCATATATATTGTGATAGTCTGATTTTTTTTAAAATCAATTCTATTAAAAAAAGCTTTTGCATTATTTAGACACATAATAAAAATACCACAATTTGATTAATCTAAAGGTGCTCTTTAAAATATTAGAAAACTGTACACAATACCTTACCTAAAGTTTATTGTACAAATGTTACTCACAGTACAAGGAGCAAAGTGGTTTGCAGTAATTACTTTGCACAATAATGTTTTAGATATAAGGGAAATTAACATTTAATCTAGGGCATTAACTACTGTTAGCCTGTATAACTGTACAATTAAACTGAACAGTCAAATCTGTCAACATTTTATAGGAATTAACATTTTCATTGAAAGTTCAAAAACAGTGGAAATTTTAGTGTCTGAAAATATGACATCTTTTTGTCAAGCTAATCCATTTCTGCACAGCTTGTTTTGAAAACATAAAAGAGCAAAATGACATAAAATCAAGGTAGTAGAGCAAATGTTGTTATAATGGTAATTACATTACATCACGTAGGAGATTATCTATACATATGAATAAACTACAGCCTATGAGGAATCAGGGCGGGAGAGGGGAACAATTTGGAAATCTCACCTGAGAAGACTTACCTTCTCTACTTTTTCCTTTAACTGACTAAACTGCTCTAAATTTCCAGACTCCTGGATCATAACCAGTCCTTATTATTGCACAGTGGGAGAGGGGGGAAAGTCTTTTTTTTTAAAAAATTATTCACTAAGCAACCAATCCGATACAGAATTAACTACAATCCAAGTCTAAATCAATTACTTAGATTGGAGTAACTCTAATTAAGCAGATCATGAGAGGGAGGGCAAGAAGGGTTTCATCAGTGCTTAGTTCTTGTGGCCCTTTCTTACACACCCAGGGAAATGCTGATCACCACTTTGGGGTCAGGAAGCAATTTTTCTCCAGGCCAGTTTGCCTGGAGATCCTGGGCTTTTTTTTGTCATTTTCTGGGCATGGAACAGCAGTCACTGGGGGTGTGGAGGGGGAAGTATTTGTGAATTTCCTGCATTGTGCAGGCGGTTGGACTAGATGACCCTGAAGGTCCCTTCCAATTAATTATCACTATTGGGGAGGTGGGGATTTTACCATTAGAAATGGTAATGCATCCTGGAAACATTTTCAAGACTGAATGGGGGAGAAGCAGGAAGAAAGGAGATTCTTCTCCCTCCTCCCAGCCTGCTGGTTCATCATCTGCTGTCACGTGCCTTTATGGGTGGGTTAAAAAGGAGAGACAAGAGAGAGAACAAGGGAAACAAGGGAAAGTAATCTCTGGTCTAGATGTGCAATCCAAACATAAGAGTTCTTGGCGTAGCATGTTGCCTCAAATTCTGAGAATGAAGAAGTAGCAAAATCCTTAAAATGGTGACATTTAACAGCATTTCCAGGTAAAATATATCAACTATTGACAGTATGGATACTGTTTCACAAGACGGAAGAGAGTCAATGATCATTGTGTTTTGGTCCATCTTAACTCTACGATTTCATTAATCTTCTGATTCTACACATTGTGCTATAATTACACAACTTCCTCTTCTATTACTATTGAATGTACAAGAATGAAACTTTCCCAGTATGTTCTTCATCTTTTACCTTTTCAGAGAAAATGTCCCAGTTGATTCAAAAACATTTTTCTTATGTTGAATCAAACAGAAGCAGCCTGTACATTAACAATATTAAGGAACCCACAAGGACCTCAACCAATTCAGTACTGGAAATCATTATTCAAAAAAGATGTCTGACAGCACTTGAGGCAAAAATAATTACAATATGCTGACATTTTATATCATACTTTTAAAAAAATAGTAGCATACAGTGAGGTATTACAAATGGAAAAAGATCCAGGCAATTTACTTATTACTATGTTACTATTGTGCATTTTAACTGTTTCGCCATATTATTGATAAACTATGCCACAAAATTAAGATTGAAATGAAGTTTTATTAATGTTATAGTATACTGACAGATTTAAGTCAACTGTGTACTCATCTGCATATAAGGTTCCAAACAGGAAGGATTAGTTTAGTATTCACACCCTATAACTTTTCATGTCTCAATTTTTTGAATATGCTCTTGGACAACAACTAGTGGCATATGGACCAACTTCATCCCAGAGATGACCATCAGTCTTCTTATTGATCAGTGTCACCTCCTCATAGCCACTGAATGATTATATAACTAGTAAATGCTCTCTAGTTTCCTTTTTGTTCTTCATTTCCAAAGTCTTTCAGGATAGGAGAGAACATGTGGGCATACTTCCCTATTACCAGTCAGTTATCAAAAAAACTGGCAATGATCATTAGTCTGCTGTCCAACAAATATTCTCTAGTTCTATTTCCCCCAGTTGCTACTGTGATGGTAGAAAGATACAACATTCATATAATACTTTTTTGCAGTGCTCCAAAGGGAGTAATACAGTGCTGTGAAAGCATGAAAGACTGCAGAGAAAGCACATGAATGAAGAGAGCTGGCTTGCTATACCAGTGTCAGTGACAGATTTATTCCCTTCGCTAGTCACAAGACCAATTGAGCAGATGTCACCCACACATGATTATGATCAATTGTAGAATTCAGGGGCAAAACAATGGAAAATAAATTCTATAACTAAGTAACAAAAGAATCCATCCAGGGTTCTGTTTCACTAGTGGTGGAACCTACCTCGAGCACAAGGAGACTTCCACTGGTGGAACATGCCTCTTGCATCAGAGAAAGCCCCCTTGCACTGGATGAAGACTCCAACATTAATGGGACAGAACCTTTGAATCCAACCCCTAATATTTTGGGATTTGTCATCACTATATCTTGGGAAGATCAAACTTCATATCTTAGCATTACAGTTCTGCTATAAACAACATTGCTTACCTCTGCTCTCGTTAGACCTCACTTAGAGTATTGTGTTCAGTTTTGGGCACCACAATTTAAGAAGAATACAGAAAAGCTGGACCGTAACCAGAGGAGGGCAATGAAGATGGTGAGGGGTCTGGAGACCGATTCCTATGAGAAAAGGCTGAAGGGAGCTGGGTATGTTTAGCCTGGAGAGGAGATGACTGGGAGGTGATATGATAACCATCTTCACGTAATTGAAGGGCTGTCATATAGAGGATGGTGTGAGTTGTTTTCTGTTGACCCAGAAGGTTGGACCAGAACCAATGGGTTGAAATTAAATCAAAAGAGTTTTCGGCTAAACATTAGGAATAACTTCCTGACAGTTAGAGCAGTTCCTCGGTGGAACAGGCTTCCTTGGGAGGTGGTGGGCTCTCCTTCTTTGGAGGTTTTTAAACAGAGGCTAGATGGCCATCTGAAAGCAATGTCGATTCTGTGAACTTAGGCAGATCATAAGAAGGAGGGCAGGAAGGGTTGCCTCAGTGCTTAGTTTTTGTGGCCCTTTCATACACACCCAGGAAAATGCTAATCACCATTTTGGGGTCAGGCAGCAATTTTTCTTGAGGCCAGTTTGGCCAGGGATCCTGGAGGTTTTTTTTCATCTTCTGGGCATGGAGCAGGGTGTGTGTGTGTGTGTGTGTGAATATTTGTGAATTTCCTGCATTGGGCAGGGGGTTGGACTAGAAGAGGTTCCTTCCAACTCTATGATTCTATAATATCCAGTCCGTACATGTCTATCATTTTTAAAACTTGTTAAAGTACTATTAACGCCTTACTTCTGTGTAACTTCTGGCAACTCTTATTTTCATTCTAATGATGTACATGTAGCATCTTCTGAAGCAATGCTTATTACACTATCATTTTACCATGTCTCTCCTCTACCTTATTCTTACTAGTCTCTGTAAAGACAAGCCTGAGCACAATGTTGATAGTATTTGAAATACCATATTTTACTTTCAAATAACACTATAAAACTTAGATATTTGTGAGAAAAATACATTATTTTATTCTAAACAAGAAATACATTACTGGCCATTAACCACACATAAGGGATGCAATCTATGTTCATTTATATTTGTTAGGGTGCTTTATTTGCAAAATTTTGAATATGAACACTATCTAATAGTTAATGCAGCCATCTGTACTTCTTTGCCGGGGGATAGGCAGTGAGCAAGGTGAATTTGTATTCTTCAAAAGAACACAGCTGGCTGATGTTAGAATTTCTTCTTTGTACACTCCCAACAATAATTTGCTAAGAAATAACTGAAGAAGGACACCTCAAAAAAAAAGCTTCATACACTTAAAACCAACACATTCTTCTTGTTCAGTGGGAAGAATCTAATAATTCCTGCTTTGCACAGAACCACCAAGTTAATAACACATGCAAAAAGTAATAGATTGTTGCTAAACAACTATGATGTTTATGGTTTCCTAATAACATTTTCTACTCTAGGTCTACTGGAAACCACATGTCCATTACCACAGTTACAAAACCACTGTAAGAGCAGATTTATATAGAGATGCAGGCAAGTAGGTGTGCAAATAATTTTGCTGAAGTGAGATTCATGGTCGTCTCTGACAGAGACATCAATTTCAGAACACATTCAAAAATCTCCATCTGAGAGAGGTATGCATGACTCATAATACAACAGAAGCAGAAGTTACTTGCATTTCTTCTTGCATAGCTTCTTGGTAACATGTAAAGCAGCTCCCAGAAGCATGCAATAGTTTATGAGTTGAAGGGAAGGTAACACAACAAATGTATGCACACAATGATGGAAAGTATTATCTTCAAAACCATGCCTCTTACTCAATTGCTTAAATTTATGCTATTTAATAATTAAAATAAGTCAAACACTTACAGTCCATAAATCTGTGGTGCGATCTCTAGTCTGTTCAAATGCATGTAGAGTTCCGTATCATGCTTCTTTAGCAAATGATCTTGAATCTGGTTTACTTTTGCTACAATAGCAATTGATGGACCTAAATCTTGAGGTCTTGCAAACGGGATAGGTGTCATCATTGTGTCTTTCTCCTGGAGAAAATAAGGAAATATGGAGAAATATGAAAATGTATAATTAAAATGTTACTAGATAATGTTCTAGTACTAAAGCCCACTATGAGTAACAATGTTTACTTACTAAAATTGCTGAAATATAAATACTGCAATATGTCCAGCAGCCAAGTTTTCTTACTGGTATTAAGGAACTGTCTGCAAATTTAGTTATGATTCCAGAGTATGATACATCTTGGTTGTAGGTATCCTTTTGAAATTAATTACTCAGCGGACATAAAAAAAACCCTCCAGTACAAAAAAGAGGCAAACTCTCAATTTTGCAGATATTATAAAGTGTTACAAAATCCAACTTCCCAGTTAAAAGATGGGAGTCTCTATTATCTTGCCAACAAGTCCCTATAGGGAGAACGGTGAGACAAACAGTTTCTAAATCAATAAATATACCTCATATTTGTCTTTTTCTTCAAATACCTCAGGGTGGTGTACACTATTCACATTCCCTACCACAATTTTATCCTTACAAAAACCTTGTGAAATAGGTTAGGCTAAGAGTGAGTGACTGGATTATGGGCACTAAGTGAAATTTATTTCTCAGTGGAGACTTGAACTCAGTCCTAATCTGACATTCTAACTAGTCTACCATACTGATTATCCAGGTAGCAGGATCTTATAGTCCATTTTTGTTATTACATAACTACTTTTTTCAGATCTCTAACAAGCTAGTTCTCTAGTGTTTTAGATACAGGTCAAGTCCATTGGCCCTTGTGAGTAAGATTTTGGTATTTTTACATGAGGCGAGGGCCCTTATATGTTTTTTAACTCTTTGCTAATAAATGCATGTAACTTTTTATATTATATACATTGTTTTTATTGTTGGTCCTCTATTCAGTTTGACTTACCTTTTTAGGTTCTTGATCCTAGGTTTCAGGGTTAAGCCCCCCCTCAATTTTGGCCCTACATGGATCTAGTGTGACAGAATAGCCAACAAGTAATAGTACACTAGAAAATAAAAAGATTATGATGGGAAAGCTTCCTGTCCACACAAGTCAATTTTGTCAAATTGTGAAGTTGTTCAAGAAAATACACCACAAACACTCTTCTAAAATGTTCTTTAGAAATGTTAATTCCACCATCCGTTCTAATCCAATAAACTATTAATAACCATATTTGATTACTTAGAAAGAGTAAAAACTTCAATGGTTCTTAAATTAGTATTTACCTTTTGACCATCATGCTCATAGGTTGAAAACCAGTGTCCTGCCGTTTTCATAAGATGGATAAACATGGCACTGAAGAGAAATAAAGTTTTTTACTAAGCATGATTATGCCAAGAACAACAATGGCAAAAGATATGTAGTATAAAAAGAAAATGAAATTATTGAAACTTACTAGGCATCATGCTCTAAGTATTCAGGGTTCAAGAGCACTTTCATTTCTTCACTGTTAAATATAAAATCCATAACATATCAAAGATAATCTGGTACATTTTAAGCAAAGTTATATTAGAACCATAAGTAAGTAAAACTAGGCTTTATAATTAAAAAGAGTAACTCCATTGAAGACAAATGAAGTCCTTACTCTCTCTAAAGATCAAAAACAAATTAGCTGCCTTGTCTGCACTACAATGAAGTAACCATCTAATTATTCCAAATAACAAATTACTGAATGCCACAATGTATTATTTGAATATGCTTGATCCACAATAATTGATCACTCTACAATCTATCACTGTTTGTTGAAAACAACAACAAAAGTATGGTTACTGGTCAAATACAGAATATCAAAACAGTAATTTATTTTAATAGAATCTATTTTTAACACATTTTAGCAGCAATTAATCAGTGACAACACCGCTTATCCATTTTCTTCTCTGGCTACAGCTATAGTGGAGAAGAAGAGGGATACTCTGCACAATACACAATTACTTTGAGCAATATGACACTTTCTTCTTAATCTATGCTCTTTACATTGCCCAGTATCCAAAAGAGCAGTATATGGAACACAGTACACAAATGACGATTTCTTAACTTTACCCTGGGTAAAGCTGCTCCCGGAGGCTGGGGGAGCATAAAGCCCTGGTATATAATATGCAACATCTTGGACTTACATAAGGGTTGCAAACTCTGGGTTGGAAAATTCCTGTAGATTTGGAGATAGATCCGGGGGATGGTGTGGTTTTGGGAGAAGAGGGATAAAATACCATAGAGTCCATCTTCCAAGCAGCCATTTCCTCTAGGGGAACTGATTTCTGTAACCTGAAGAGCACCTTTAATTGCGGGAGATATCTAGGCCTGAGTCTATGTGGAAGTGCCTCCAGTTTATGGAGGGGGTTGCACAGCCTCCTCCTATTATGGCTTTCTATACAGCAGATTATCCATCCTGTGGAAGCCAGGGCCCGGGGGGGGGGGTGATTTTCCCCGTCACCAACTGGTGTTTAGCACTATGAAAGCTGATAGTAATAATCATTCAGCAGTGCAGAAACCAGTGAAGATGTGTATTCTTCTTGATGTCTCGCACGGGTATTGTCCTTTCAATACAGTATGCTTTAATTCAGAAAAAGTGGTCCATGAGCAGAAGTGGAATAACTTTCCTAGACTAGAATAACTGGATAGAAAATGAATCCACATTCTATTCCTGTAAGGAAAGTTCTGTATTGTGGACTGCAAACAGAAACCATATTGTAAAAAGGGCAATGGGATTTTAAATGCTACTAGATACCAAACTGACCATAACAGGATTACCACAAAACTTGTGGAGCAACACAAAACCAACCCAACAGGCAAGAAAAGCTAACAGTTTTAACTGCAAGGCTGAACAATGAAAACATTTAAATGCCATTCACCACCATATTTATTGGAATATTTATGTACCCATCATTTGTAAGAAATTAAGATACATATTTGAACATACAAGTCAGTACCTGCCAACAAAACATCTTCCCTATGCATTTATTACCACTGTAGGGATGGAAGTGACTATGAAAGAAGCTGAAAGGTTTAAAGGCAATAAGACCCAGACTATCTGTTTATAGTTCTAACATTTGGACGGGGCCTAATACTCCAATACTAATATGTGTAGCTGTTTATTTGTTGTTGCATCATCCTAGGAACATCATGACTTTCGACAACAATCACTACATTACAAACTACATTACTTAGTTGCAACATAAATCATTTCAGGATCAATACACTCACATATGGAGAAATAAGGCAGCCTACCTTGGTTGTGCAGCTTCATTCGCATGTAGAAAAGCTTGGTGGTCACAATGAAGAATGAATACAATAGGTGCTAAGAGTTCATGCATGCCCTACAATTAGGAAAAAACAAACAAACCCAAAATTTTATTTCAAGTGTCAGGAATATTTCAACTCTGCACCTCATGAGCCAGTAAATATCACTATAGCATAAAAATGATTAACAATCCAATGGTTTTACTGTAAATTATAGTAAAACCAAGTCTTTACTGTCCTATAAAGTACAGACAAGAAATTTATCTCATTTTTTAAACAGAAAACCGTCAATAGATCACAGTTCATTGCTCAGCAGCTTTGTCAAGATCTATATGAAGAATTATTATTTTACTTAAAAAGGGCAACTATAAGGTACTTGTATAACAGACAATTATGAAGGATAAAAGTCATTTTATGTTTTTAAAAGGATAAAAGGATTATTAGAAACAGCTGGCAAGTAAAAAGCCATTTACATCGTAGAATGCAGACCTAGAAGGAAAGGCATCTAATCAGTTTGGTGCAGTGGTTCAGAGCGTGGACTCTAATCTGGGAGAACCGGGTTTGATTCCCCACTCCTCCACATGCAGCTGTTGGTGTGACCTTGGGTCAATCACAAGTTGTTTCACAGCTGTTCTGTCAAGGGCAGTCCTTGAAAGAGCTCTTTCAGCCCCACCTACCTCACGGGGTGTCTGGCGGGGAAAGGAAGGGAAAGTATATTGTAAGCCGCTCTGAGACTCCTTTGGGTAGTGAAGAGTGGGGTATAAATCCAAACTCCTCCTCCTCTTCTTCTTCTCCCCCCATATGACAATCAAACAAAATTGGGATTTCAACAACTACATTCTTAGTGCATTTTATTTATTATCTGGAATACACTGGACCACAAGTATAAGAAAGTTTGCACTTTCCCAGAGAGGTTGCTAAGAAATCTTTACTAATAAAAAAGATCCATGTTACAAGAATAAGGAAAACTAATAGTCAAATTCCTTGTGATGCCAGTTATAATAACTTTTAAAACCTAGCCTTTTAAGTATATAGGACAGAAGTCTTCATTTTCTGTGGTTTTGTTTATGCTGCTTCTATGTTGTTCTACTGCATTGCTGGTTTCAGTTCTTCTGGTCTTCTGCAATGCAATTCTATGCAGTTATTCCAGGCTAACGGCCAAACTTGATGATACTGTGTCCCTGATTCTGCCATGGGGACATGGCACCAATTTAGAGCCTTTAAAAAAAAAATCTTTCAAAATGGTGCTATGTCCTTGTGGTGGACTCAGAGACGCTATATTGTATAGTTTGGTCCTAAACCTGTTTTCAAGAGGAATAGACAGAAACAACTCCACACAAGATTGCACTGTTAGTCTTGGGCTGCCGTCTTAAGTTTGATGCTGCTATATTACTGATTTAATCTTGCACAGGTGGTATATCAATACATCTAATAAATAAATACACTTTGTACCAGCTATTGTCACATAGTACATCCATCTGTATTACCTAAAAGACAGCCAAAATACTGAAATAACTAAACTAAACCAAACCAGTGGTTTGTGACTACTGTGTACATCAGGTTTCCTCAACCTTGTTGAACCCGTGAACACTTTTGAAATTCTGAGAAATGGTATGAGGCCCATCAGAAAATGGCTGCCATGGGGGCAATTTCAATAATTTTGGGAGGTTTCGAGCCTATGACAGGGACACTTGCTTCCAATTTGGTGCTCTCTGCAGACCAAAAGGCTATGTATGCCTCCTGGGTGCTGCTGAAGTACCCCCTGTTAGGTAGAAGAAAGTCAGGATTGGCTTTTTCATTTGAAGAAGAGGTATTTTGGGGAAGAAGCAAGCAGGCACCTGAAAACATCTGTCAGCACCATGGTATTCTTCGGCACCACACTAAGGATCATGGCTACACACAAATGTACTGGGGGGAGCTAAAAACATAATTTTGTTCATGGAACAGGATTTTTCTTCATCTGCTAGGGAACACTCAGGAAAGGTATATGAAATGAGGCTGCAGCTGAAAGAGGGAATCCACAAAAATCACAAACCCCTTCTTGTACAAACATAAGGGACTTCCATTAATGCAAGCAAGGACTGAGATGCAACCAGATGTTTCTATTCTATTTCCACCAAATGTTAGTTATTTTGAAAAAAATACAATCTTTTATGACTACTATTCAGATTAGCTTTTGCTTTTGGTGCTAATATTTGCATATACTCAAATTGATCTCTGTCCACAATATAAAGTGCCGCAACAATGCAGGTCAATTTCTTGCCATTTTAATTTTGTCATTGGTTCACACTATGAAATGTTTCTCCTTGAGTATAAAAAAGTAGTTTAAACTTTCCCTGAATATTGCTCATGCCTATACTTGCAGGCTCAGTTGTAAAACAATGTCTTGAGGTCATATTGGAAAGACTGCTTACAAACAGATAAGCTGAGTATGTAGGATAAGACTTTCAAAGGAAAATCAATAACTATTGGCTATCTAACTCCTATAATCCTCTTGAGAACCTCTGTGTTGTTAATAAAACAAAGCTTGGACTCTGCAGAAACTGGTGGGCTACTGTTCACTAGTGATTAGGTCAAACGATCAGGTATATTGGAAGACTTCCAGCTTTGATTTGCTGTTCACTCAAAATCCCACACTATTTTGTTATGTAGGTTGTTTTGGAAATAAATAAACAGAGAAGCATATTTACCCTAAGGTTCAGTGCAAGTATAGAAACTCCTCTGTCTCTCTAGGCAATGCCTGCCCTTGAAATGAATATATCTGAAACCTATATTCTTCAGTAGACGCTACTCTTTCTGAGTGGGCAAGGAATCTGCCGGGCCTCCACTGCCAACAAATGACTGGGAGAGAGATGAGGGAAGCTATGGCTTCATGAATAGGAGAATCTTTAACTAGCATTATTGCTACTGTCCACCTTTAGCTGTACACACAAAAGACAGGGCTGTGAATAAGAATCCCGATTACTTGAGAGTGTGACGCATGGGGGCCAGCATACATACCAGCCGTGAACAGCAGCTGCAACCACCAGTAGTGTTTGACTAAATGAACTCTTGTGTCCCATAATATTCAGCTACTATACTGTCAACTATTGATGGACCACAATATATGGTAGGTGAATAACATACCAGATGATGTTAATTTTGAATAGGAAAGATAGGTGTTACACATGGAACAGAAGAGAATGGGAAAGGGGGGCAGGAAGCTACAGTGAAAGCACAACTGCAAAAGAGAAATTGTATAGATTTGTGTGTGAGTGAGAGACAATAAATGATTCCCTTTCTTTCATTTTGCTATAAATTCTTGGTATAATTAATTGTTAAACTGCTTGGGCAAAGTAGGAATTGTTCAGTTTGGAAAAAGGAGCTGTCAGTTAAATTTTGCTTTGAGATACAACCAGGTCTCATGTATTTAATTTTAACATGATTTCTTGGAATCATGATTTTAACATGATTTCTTGGAATCAAGTACAACAAAGGATCTTTCAAAGAGAAAGCTGCAGCACTGACAATGGTACTACTAAAAGGATAGTTATACAAACACATTTGTTGGTCACAAAATATACAGACTGCTATTCAAATATAACATTGCATAAAAGTATTCTGACACTGTTCATTGTTTTATCTACACAAACAATGCCCTATGTAAAGGTTTAACAACTGGTGATGTACAACGTTTCCAAGCCTTTAAAAGTACTTTCCAAGGACTGCTTCATATATAATGGTCAGAACCACGTGGAACTGAAGAGTCACCAATCACCATGCAAATAGGTTGAACCACAAGGGAAGGAGCTTTCAAACACTGTTATTATTAAGTCAAATGTTACAAAGTGGAAGTTATATTCAATAGAGGAGAACTTAACTTTTTGAACTGATCCTATATATATGTACCCATTCAGGGTCAACAGTACCATTAAATTAACCATTTGTACTAGAAAGAGGCTAATGGCTGTGCTACATGCCTTACATAGGATGGCCCCAGCACTGATCTGTTGTATGTCAGTACCAGCAGTGTGTTGGCTCTATGCCCCTCTCTTCTGATGGCCAACAGCAAACACCTTTCCAAAACCCTTGACAGGAGCGGGCAGGAAAAACATTTTGGAGCTACACTTCAGGCTAAGTGGTTTGCTTCCGTGTAAATCATGCTGTCCAACGAGAAATAATTCATTGTTAGTTATCCAGAAAATCTTGAATACAAAGAGAAGAATACTAAATTGTGCAGTATTATTTAACCATGTGAAGAAGACTGCTGCGTCATTAGGCTTTTTTCCAAGGTACTGATACAAGTGATACAAGTTAGGAAGACTACATCTGTAAATGACTGGAACATCCCACTTGTAAGGAATTTCTTTGTGACATTAAAATACTATAAACATAATGATTTTTATGTATTTATTTTAATTCATTTCTACCACAACTTTCTCCCCAGTGGGGACCCGAGGCAACTTACTTTCTCCTCTCCTCCATTTTATCCTCACAATGACCCTGTGATGTAGGTTAGGCTTAGAGAGCACAACTGGCCCAAGGTCACTGCAAGGTCCCATGGCATAATTAGGGATTCCAACCTGGACCTCCCAGATACTAGCTCAACACTCTCCCAGATACTAGCCCAACACCACACTAGCTTATCTAAAACAAGACAGGAGAATAAAAACAATGAAGACAATGTGGGGCTCCAATGAACAAAACAACAGCAAATATCTAAGAGGTAACATCAGGCAATTCAGCAGCATTTCATAAACGTTTGCTATTGCAGTTCATAATTGTTAAGTTATTAAACACAATACAGGTTTCTTCAGCCCTTTTCTTCAGCCCTTTTAGCCCCAGATCAACAATCTACTAAAATTACTGCATTGTGAAAATGACACTATTGAAAAACAGAGGTGAAAAAAGTTTTCTCTGTTAACAGCCTGTAGGCTCACAAAATTGAACCTGTTCTTTTATCTGCCTATGTTCATTTAGCCCACCAAGCAGTCTTTATTAAAGCGGAGGCACCAGGCAGTCAAAGTTCATTAATACCATTTATATAATCTCTCTGGTTTCAATTAACTCAGCAAGACATTCTACTACATGATAACAGTCTCATTAATTCAATAAAATCCCATAACTATTAACAATATGGTCTATGTTAAACGGGGTGTCACCTAGTACAAAATAATAGCTTTAACAGCTTGTGAGGAACTCAACTTTTTTTTTAAATTGATCCAACTAAATACTCCATCCTTGTGAAAGAAGGTATTATTTCCCTGTAAAGAACTAAGACTTTCAGGATAAGCAGGGGACAGTTAAGAGGGGGATTCTTGTTAAATCACACTCAAAGTGTGAGTCTTTTTAAGAATCAATCATTTTCTGTTTTCATGCAATGAAGTTACAGTCCCTAAAAATAAGGAGGCCATAGAACTGGTTAAGGGGGTTTGTTTTACCCCCTACAAGAAATAACCATATCCCATATCAACATATAGCACAAAGTGATTAGACCCAAATAAGTAGGGCCCAGACAATACATGACAGATCATAAAAATGGTAAAATACTACCTAACTTGGCATCTTTTCATAGAATTTCCATATACTCACAAAAGCACTGTCTGCTGAGGCAGCATTATAAAACTAGGATGGACATGTTGCCTGACATCACAATGATGCATGCAAGGCATACAGATCTGTCCAGGCACAGGAGTAATCATCACAAGTCTTACACCATGTGCCCCCATCATCTGAAGTACTTTGGAAAGTTACAACAGATAGAGGACTCTTCTCTAGAGCAGCACTATAAATCTTCCCTAGGGAAGTTTGCTTGGCCCCATTTTTATTAATATTCTATGATGTGCTGAAGACGGTTTTCCATAGGAAGATTTTTGCTAGTTATACTACTGAACTGTAGCAATGGTCTGATCTGGAGGCTGACAATGTATTTAGAATGCTAGTAAAACAAAAATGGGAGTCTGCCTTTCAATTTATTTATTTATTTTAATTTTTGTGCTTCTGGTTAGTGGTTATTTTTAAAGTTTGGGCTATCTTTTAAAAATTTGTCGTAACTTGCCCAGAAGACCTGTATTTATAATGAAAGGGCAGGATATACCGTAAATGTTTTTAGTAAGCAAGTTGAATGGCTGCTATAGCATTTTCTGGAAACAAATCTTTCCTCTTCAATGACAACTAGGTGAGGCTGATCTTTATACCAAAATTTAAATATATTTATTTACTATCATGAAACAGCAACAGATGAGTTGCATTTTTTAGCCTGCTGTCTCTCTTTCTAAAGAAATATGGCAAGGTAAGCACACTCATGTGGGACAGAAACACAGGCCAATACACAGCCACCAAATAAGAATACAAACAACCTCATGAAATGAAATGTGAATCAATTTTTTTTAAAGGTCAGACATTGCTTGTGTTTGTAAACAACAACAGCAACAAGAACACACTAGACTTAAACGCCTGAACAAAAATCATACATTGTATTTACTGATCACTTCCTTTTTGGCTGAGAACAGACTGGCAAAATAAAGAGCAAATAACGTGCAAGGGAAGCGGGGCAAAAAGACCTGGGCTGAGTTGTTGCAGGACTTTCTGTTTGCACTGCGTAGACTGAGGCAGGGCTATACCGGGGAGGAGGCAGAATGGAGCGTTCACACTGTGGGGCGGCCCCTGGTGACACTGCCATGGTGGTGCACGGTTTTCGTCCATTTTGCTGACCTGCACGTAGACGCATGGGCGCAGCAGCCAGATCAGCGGGTTCACATTACCGGCACTGCTTGATGTGCGGCTTATTTGCGTCCACACTGCCAGGAAGCAGGATGAACGTGCACCCAGACGGCTTGACACTGGTTTCACCAGGTACCTTTTAAAAGTGGGGTGAAAGCACTTCAGGATGGGGTGAGTGCAGCATGGCAACACAAGGCAGCTGTGGCTGTGTGAACGAGCTCTCTTAATCCGCTTGCAAAGCGGACCAAACTGCCAGTCTGAACTTGGCCTTTGACTCAACTAAAATATTTAAATGCTAAGAATGGAAATACATATTACACACGACACAGGGATGCTACGAAAAAGGCACCCAGTAAGAGAGTACTCAATACATGACATGATGTTATGACTTTGTGCATTTCTCCACACACACATCACTGGCTCTACTATATGTCACAACATGGGAGAAGTGTTCTGACAGGTTACAGAGGAGAACTCAATAGAGGAGTGCAGTTTTCAGTGGCATACCCAGCTGTGCAACATATTGTTTGCCACAGTTCTCAAATAACATTTAGCCAGGTACAAAATATGGCTCTTTCGAGTGCTCAGCAAATGCGAACTCTCCCACAATAAAGTAATTGTGCCTACGCATGCATAACAGTTTTTCTGTTTAAAACTGTGTAAAATATCAACTGAGAAGTAAGGTCCTGTGTGTCACAAAACAGTTGGAAACAGACATGTGTGTCAAGCAAAGCCAGTCGGCTCTACTCATCATACTATTTAGCCTCTTCCTGTGAACAGAACTCTCTCTGTTTCTTTAGAAATTACAAACTCCAGCACAGACTTTTTGAACAACTTACTCAGCAAATGGTATCTCAAGACTGACAAAATTTCTTCAGAATGCACATAAAGCTTGAAAGCTTTTCTGCTTTCAGCAATGTAAGACTTTCTAATAAAAATTATCACCTGAATTCTTTTGTAACTCTGTTGGCATAGCACATGCAGAGATTTGAAAAGCCATTTCTCTTTCTCTAGTAAAGGAAGATATTAGAGAAAATTCTTCCTTGAAATCCTAATGGCATATCAACCAGTAAAAATACTTTAACCTGCTAGTATCAAATGCACCATTTTTTTTCTTGTTTCATATATGGATAAAATGGCAATAATGTATGTTTTACTTTGTTTGAGTACCTCTAACAGCTAGGGGAATGTATACAATAAACATTTGTACATTTGGTACATATATTTGCAGTTTATGAAATATAGGATAGAAAGCTTTTATTAGTTAAATTACAATAAAAAGTTTTTTTTAAAACTTTTAAGAAGTTAGAAAATAAGATTTAGAGGCACTAAATAAAACAATTTGAGAGAACGTCTTACCTTGTATGGGAAGCATATGTGTATGAATGGCTTGCTTTCTTTACCACAGAGCTAACAAGCAGTTCTTTGATTGCCTAAGCTTTAGCACACAACTTTGGAGATAATAAAACCTATGTTTTTGTTCAAATCAATTGTCAAGCTGAGTGGGGGAAAAAATCCTCCAAAATTCTGAGGCAACGGATAACACCTGTATGCTAGTTTCATTACCTGTTTATAAAGTAACTGCTCATTTTCCCGAGCATAACAGAAGAGAACATCTGTAAGAATCTTTCTCACATTCTCTTGCTGGAAATACTGCATTTCAGGAAACCTGAAGAAAAAAAACATCACTGATGTAGACCACAAAACTCACCAATTTTAGTTTGTTGACTGATGATACAAGAATAGGTTTCTTTTAGCAGCCTGACAGTTACTACACTCATTATTTTCAATTTATTCTTTTTTTTCTTTGCATTTTGAGACCCTAAGAAATACTATATTTATATTTTAAATAAAGTACTAGCTACCTTCTAAGGCTTACTTCCCACAAACAATTACTGAAACTTTTTCAACACAAGAGATAACTTGTATCTTTATGTGACTGGCATGAATTCAAATGGAATGTGTAGTTAGGTTACACTTCCAGTTTCCCAAGAATTTGTCTAAGACTAGGACCCTCCATGAAATCCCATTCACGTTTAGGTGGAAGTAAATTCAACAGATTGGGGGGAAAGGCAGCATGATATAGCCCAATCTCATCGGATCTCAGAAGCTAAGCAGGGCTGGTACTTGGAAGGGAGACCATCAACAAAGACAATGGCAAACCACCTCTGCTTCTCACTTGCCTTTAAAGCCCCTTGCTAGGGTTGGCTTTAAGTTGGCTATGACTTGATGGCAATTTACACACAAAGAAGTCCATCTGAAATCACAACAGGCTATTAGAGAGGCAGAAGGAACAAAAACAGCTTTCTACACTGTCACTCACTATCTTACACAATGCTCACAAACTAAGGCTGAGGACAGACTGGCAATCTGCCCCAGGACAGTTCCGCTTGGGAAGCGGGGGAAGGGAGCCCATTCAGACATGCGCAGCTGTCCCTCGGCTCTCTTCCGCACTTACTCGCTTTGAAGCCGGGTTTCTTGCGCTTTAGAAGGACACCGGGAGAAACCGGTGTCCGTAGGCCGTCTTGCACTTGTCTCCCGCTTCCAGGCAGTGTGAACTGGAAGAAGGCGGGAGGCACGTGGAGGCGGCAGTGCGAACGCGGCGTTTTGCCAGTTTGCGCATGAGTGCTCATACACACATAAGCGCATGCGCAAATTGCCGAAACAGCCCTATCACGAGCTGCAGAGGCCGGCCCACCTGGGGCCACTCCGCAGCAGTCTGAACGCTCCGTAACGGCATCCTTGCGCAATACCCTGGCCAGTGTGAACGGCCAGCCCCGGGGAGTTTTTCCCCCGCAGCAGTTGCCTGCGCATTCATCCCGCTCCAGATTGCCAGTCTGTCCTCAGCCTAAAATGCAGCATTGCAAAATAGTTAACTGCTTTTTCTGTAGGCATGCAGTGGTGGACAGTGGAAAGGGAGAAACCGAAAACTGCAAGAAGTATAACATGATCAAATTTGACGGATAACCCTGTCAACTGAAAACAGACAGCCATTTTAGAGTTTGTATGTGAACGGTTTCCATTAACCAGAATTGTTTTAAAAAGAGGATCACATACCCAGCAAACCCATTATTCCATTTGCCAAAGTGAAAGCTGTTTGAAACCTGTATTCTTTTTACAATGGCACCATAACTAGCAGTATCCCAACCTTAATTCCCCATTTAGAACTTAGATATTTATATAATCTTAAACACCCTGAAATGTTCTCATTTTTTTTTTTAAAAAAATGCCATCTGTGAGAATTTACATGAAAGAACACTCAGATTTTAATTATACATCTAACAGCATAAATACATTTGAAAATACATCAGGGCATGGGCATACAAAATGAAGCAATAAGGATTATCAATACTTCCTATGCATTGTTTTGGGCTTTGCCGTCCACCAACACTATAAATGGAAAAGGTATCATACTGAACTCTGCAATCAAATTTGTATCCCAAATTTCAAAATGAGGATATGCTACAAATAGAATAGTAATGTGTTATATATTCTAACCAAATTTAATTGGAGTTACTTGATGCAATCTGTGTTCTAACTCTTCCAAAATATGTTCCAGAACTGAGTTCTGGAATTACCCAAGGGCTAAAGAGATTAAATAATACTCACTACGGTACTAAGGAACATCTTAAAAATGGAACTCTGACAGTAGGAATATTATACAAAAAATAGAAATGCTAAATTCCTCTAGATGAATGACAATTCTCACTAATTACACGTCATTTTTTATTGATTAAGTGTTAAGAATTACAGAAAATCATCTGTTCAGTCTTGTATTATAAACATAATTTAGTCACAAGATGTCAGTTCCTCTTATTCTTTTTTCCCTCCACACTGAAACTGTCTTTCAGAAAATCAAATGTAAAATCTTGTAATAGTAATCCACAACAAACTCACTTCAATGGCTCTAATGTACCTTAAATACATATCTTAAATTAAATATCTCCTTGAGGCCTCAAGCAAGACACACTTCAGATATCCCTTACTAATAAAAACTATGGTATATTCTTTCCCTCTTCTTCTTAAACCACCTAAAATCCTGTTGGGTCATATTCCACACTGAAAGAATTAATGTAATTCACCTAGAAGACCTGATTCCATCAAAAAGTGGCTTAGAAATTTTAAAGTGAACATATATCGAACTGTATAGGCTGCATTTGGCCCACTAAAGATCACAACTCCAGCATCAACTTATTTGGCTTCCTTAGAAGTAAACAGTTTTAGAAGGGCGTTCACCTTGGCAAGGAGTTCTGCACTCTCCTCTGCAGTGCTTGAAGGCAGGTCTAAGAAAATCCCCTATCTAGAAAGGCTATGTACCTGCCCATTAAGGGTGGTTGAGTCCATTGAGCATATGTTCTTTAGTTGCCCGTATTATAAGGAGGCTCATTTGGAGATTACTACCCCATTGCTGAATAAGATTCCTGGTTGCACAAATAAAGCCAGGTTTGATTGCCTTTTATTGACAAAAATCCTAAGATCCCCTATCAAGTAGCTAGATCTTGTGTACTGATACTTAGGCTTCCAAAATTGTATTTTAATTAGGTTCCAGATTTTAATCCTTTTATTTTGTATATTCTGTATGCAAGTTTTAAAAATATAACTATATGTATATAGCTCATCTAGTGACCATAATAATAATACAGTAAAGCAACACCAACTTGAGTCCACTGACATGTAACTTTGGTCACGTTATGAGAACACAAGACTCAGTGGAAAATGCAATAATGTTAGGAAAAGTAGAAGGTTGTAGGGAAAGAGGAAGATCCAACATGAGATGGATTGACTCAATAAAGAAAGCCACGGGCTTCAGTTTACAAGACCTCAGCAAGGCCATCAGTGATAAGATGTTCTGGAAGTCATTATAGGATTGCAATGTCAGAATCTATATGGCACATAACACACACAGACATTTAACGAGACATGGAGCAAAAATGTAAAGATGTTGGTCAGCTGGATGTGACCTGTGAGCAAAAGGTTGGCTATTCAGATTGTACAACAGCTAGATCATGGTACAAATTTTACAATTGTTTAACAGTACCACATACGTTCTTGTCACATCTTGTTCAATCATTCCCCGAAGTTCTTTGTCCTGAAAAAACTTGTTCCAGAGACTCTAAAAAAACAAAGGAGAATGGTGATGGCTTGTATACATATTGTACAAATTTTAAACATGCAGCATTTATCAGGTTGGAACTAGGCGATCTTAGTGAAGATAACAGTTTGCAAATTTTTGCACTTTTGATCAAATTTCATAAGGCAATAATAAATGGAATTAGAAATCAATGCTTCCTCTAAGCTTGGGGTGTCAAACATGCGGCCCGGGGGCCAGATCAGGCCCCCAGAGGGCTTCTATCAGGCCTGCAAGGGACTGGCTGTCTCCTGCTTCTCCTTCTTCCTCCAGTTCTGCTGCTGCTCTTGCATCATAGCTTGCTTTCCTAGACTCTCTCAATCACTCAGGGGAGATAGGTAAGCTTCTGCTCCCCGCACTGGGCTGAGGTTCCTCCCCCTCCCCGATTGCTACAGCACAGACATTTTGATGCACTAATTCAGAGCAAGGAGTGTCAGTTATCAGAGCCTCTTAAATAAACAAAATAAGAATGCAAGAATGCTAATGTTTCAAGCATGTTTTTACTTTAAGTTAAAACAATCTTTGTGTTTGTGTCCTTTATAAAGTTTATATCTCCGCTACATGGCATTACATTTTATGACACACATGGCCCGGCCTGACAAAGTCCAATTTATGTCAAATCCGGCCCTCCATAAAAATGAGTTCAACACCCCTGCTCTAAGCTGTGGAGACTTGTGAGCAAAAATTCTACTTTGTGAGCTACTGGCATTAAAGTTGTGAGTGAGCGATTTGGCTACTGCATACATTAGTTTGTTCTGAAGCCATCCTTTCCAAGCTAAGACAAAAACGTGTGAGCCAGAGGCTAAAAAACTGTGAACTAGTTCACACTAATTCAGCTTAGAGGGACCACTGTCAGAAATCTCGATCTGAGAAAGTTACTCACATGCCACTGGAATCACAAAGTGGTGGGAGTAATTCTATAGTAATAATAGATTTTATCTGGGCTCTGGAGCTACTTACTGAAGTCTATATAAGCAGTGCATTAATAAAAGCAGAACACTTAAAAAATATTTCATGGTAGAAACTGGCTAATAGAAAAGTTCTAATTTTCAAATTGTTTATATGATAGTACAGGCAGTTTATCTAGCACAGTGACAAACACAAAGTATATTTATTTTATACAAATAAGTACATGATATGAGGTATCAAAACTAGACATCTGGTTTTCTTCTGCCTCATGGGCCTTCTGAGAGCAATCCTAGTAAGTCACCTCAGAACCTACTCAGGTCTATTCAATGGCGCTTCTTCTCAGGAAAGCTGGGGCAACTGATTTACTTTGGGACCTGTATACAGCCCTGTGGGGAGTGAGGAGGAGGAGGTGACATGTTGATTCAGGGTGGGGCCAGGATGGTAGGGCTAAGAGACAGGCAGCGGGCCCTGTGTCTGCGTGGTGCTCTTCACCCACCAAGGCAACCAGGCATGGCCTGACATGGCTGGTAGTGGTGGGCCCAACCAAGATTTAATGGCTCACCATATTGCACAGGCCTCAGTGAGCCTCATGGCTTTGCCCACCCACCCTCCCTCTCTTTTATGCTTGTGTCACATGTGTGTCTCGTTGGGTGTAATGTTTATGTTGGGATTTTGATTTTCCTGTTTCTGTTCCTTTTCCATCACAACTGCATTGGCAACATCAGCATGGGGTCAGATCTATTTTTTGGGGAAAAGCGGCCTGCGTGCCCATTTCCCTCAAATTTGAGGGAGCTCCTTAAGGAATTTTGGGGTGTGTGCTTCAAAGGCATTCTCAGCCTGGGGGCTGTCAAGGCACCCTCAACCTCAAGTGGCAGTGGACTCCACACAGTAGCTACTGTCCACATGGAATCCAGCATCCTGCCATCCCGATAACCCTCCCCAGCAGGTGGGCTGGGGACAGGGCTGGGGTTTCTCATAAGCCGGCAGGCAGGTCGGTCAATGCCTGGATCCGTTAGCTCCATGCTGTGCCAAAGTTCTTGCAACTGCTTTAAGCTATGAAGCTGTGGCCATTTTCAAATCCAGAAGGTTGTGTGTTGTCCTCTTGCAATGTGGGAACTACTGGGTGGTGTCTCACCACCTCCTCAACCCCTTTGGCGCTGGGTCCGTGATTGCTTTTTGGATTGCACCATGTATATATTCCTAATCTCTGTTCTTCCTGGCCTGAAATTCGGAGATTTCTGTACTGAAGGATCTAAAAACCCAATGCTGAAAAGACTTTTAAATGGAAATTACTGGAATGCTACTTTTGGTACAGTTTCTAATCCAGTTTTGGTACAGTTTCTAATCCATGGTTGAGCTCTGTCAGCTGATCTTTATACTTTCTCTGTTTGTAAAACTTGCAGGTAAATTTTGAAGCTGTAATGTCAAATATTTCTAATAGGTTTGAGTGTAGAATCAGTTGCCTGCCTGTGTAAGATTGGAACAGCACTGCACACCTTCCTTATCTCCCTGCCAGTAATATTTGTAATACAAAACATGTGATGTGACATCACTTTGCTATCACTTCATTGGCTATAATTCGGGGGTGGGGAGGAAATGTTAAAGCAAGGTGATGTCACATCTAACATTTTGCATTCATATACATTACTAGGGATGGGAGAAAGGGAGATGTGCATACGTCTCTCCCAACATCTAATTGCAGCCTGTGTGTTAACTCTAAAACAAAACATTTACAGAACTGCTGTATAGCCATATTGTCCAATTAAGGCCAACAGCCATTCCTGAGATATTTTTACAATGCCACAGCTGCAAACATTTGCAAGAGGCCCTGATCAGTATTCATGAAAAGTTTAAATAAAATAGCTTAGTTCACTAGAAAGTAATAGGAAGCAAGAACCCTCCCAAAATGTTTCTTAGCATGTGGTCAGCTTGATCATCCAAATATTGCCCCCTAAGCAGTGTATATGGCTTTAAAAATAAGAGATGCTAGTTCAACAGGCAATATATCAACATTATTGGTTCCACTTGATATTCACTGGAAGAATTAATCATGGTATATTCAGCTGTTTTTTAAAATTGCAGAAATGTTTAAATAAAAGAGCTGATGACTAACATTTATTTTAAATGAATAAGAACAGGTGGCAACTCTCTGAGAGAATGAAACAAAGTCCCAGCTCTGATCTCTTGCTCATCAAGACATCATCAGCTGAGAGCGACTGAATGCACAGCATGCTCCACTTGTAGAGAAGAGCATCTTCAACTCTTTTTGTAAGTTTAAAGATCTAAAGCCTCCATAAAACTTAGTATATGTATTAGGAATTAAGAGGAGGAACTTGCTGACCTTGGGGAGATAGAACAGTATGACAACAGGCATAATAATCACTGCTCCAAGCAGCTACTGAGTGAGCAGATAGCAAAGAGTTCCCACAAAGAGTAATCATTCCCTTGCTTAGTACTGTTTATCTGGCCACCAGATATTTTTGATAAGCAACCAGCCCCTATATGAAAGACTGGGTTCCCCGAAAATCTGGATTCAGGATGCTGTAAAACTAGATTTTGGATATCTAGAGGATGAATATCTTACTGCTTCTGACTCTAAATATATGCTATTTTATTTTGGTTTTGATTCATGTGGTTACTTTCTATTATTGTTCCATAGTTTTAGAATTTCAGCTAGGACACAACTTGACTAGATTGCTGTGAAAGGTCATTTGCCAACCCCCCCCCCCCCCCCCGCCACCCAGTTGCCTACTCCCCCATCCTTGTTGCGATCCACAATGGCATGATGTAGGTTATGGCAATTTCAGAGTCTATCAACACCATACTACAACCTCATTTAATCTTCTTTAGACCAACCACACATGGTAAGTTTTATGCACTCTGAACCTTATTAAGGAGTGCAGATATCAAACATCCGTTGTACACTCAGCAGATGACAGAAAGGCTTTGATTACCCCTTCATCCTGTGAAAGTGGGTTGTTGATCATCAAGTCTTGCTGTCCAGCTTTCCTGGGATTTGTAATATGCTGCAGACGGGAACAAGACCTTACATTTTAGACTCTCTCACATTAGACATATCTAAATACCGAATAGGGGAATGAAAACTTTGTTTTAAATTCAACTTACTATTTCTTTAATCTTGTTATATAGTGTTCTTAATTTTGTTGTTTTGCTGATCCATTGACTTCTATCAGGAGGGAGAACATTCAGAAATAGCTGCAAATCACATGAACCACTGGTTAGTTAGAAAGGCAAGCAAGAACCATCAACTTTCTAAACAGAATCATTTATCAAAAATCTGCACAGTGGAACCAGTCAGGGCTACTGAGTTGCTTTCTACAAACCTGAAGGAAACTACCTGTATTTTTCGCTCCATAAGACACACCTGACCATAAGACGCACCTAGCTCTGCTCGGTGCCGTGGCTTGGGAAAGGTGAGGGGGGTTTAAGACGCACACACTCCCCCCCCCCACTTTTTTTGGAAGAAAAAGTGAGTCTTATGGAGCAAAAAATACGGTACTCTAATAGGGTGGATACTTTTCAAACAATACTTAGCAGTTAGGTGCACTGCTCAGTGTAAAATATACTGATTTCACGGAATCATCTGACCATTCCCAAGGCAAAGTTATTTGACTACTTCAGTATGATTGGTAATTCAACTATATTTTGGAAGTGGCCTATGAATGATAAAAACGGATACAGGAACACTGACGCAAAATGTCTTCAGGAAACTCAATGGTCCTTTACATCAAGTGATATTCAAGTGCATCAGGTAATATGTTAATATATTACCACCACAAGCTGTAAATAAAATGTTTTCTTCTTACCTTCCAGCAAACACTACGGAACCTGCTGCTTCTCAGCTGCCCATTAATCCCCTTCAGCCGTATTGTTGCCAAGTAATTGTTGTTTACAAATAATTCTTCCCATTCTTTACTACATAGAACAAACAAGAGAAGAGAACTTTTAAAATTATTATTAAAGACTTAGTTGACTAAGAAGCAATATAACATGAAGTAATTTTGGGTAAACAAAAGGAAAGGAAGTTTTAAATGTATATATTTAGCAATGTGCTATTTCTAAACGCATGGTTGTCTTTTTGGACACATTTCTTCCCTGGATTTAATGAATATGTAGATCACTATAATTATGCCAGCTACTGAAATTCATAATGTCTGTGGAGGCTATTCCATTTCCTCTAAAATGTTGGTACTGCAGTTCAGTGAATAAACAACAAAAATGAATATTAATATAAGCACATTTGGGCTTCACCCATAGATAAAACAGTACCTATTTAAAAGAATGCTTTATTCCAAAACATGGAACCGAGAAGCATGGCATTGACTATTACTTCTTCACGTAACACATTTGCCTAAATGAAGCTTCTTTTCTACATAACATCAAGCTGGGCAGTTAAGCATAATAGAAGCTGACTTCCGTTAACTTTTAGTGCTATTTACTATTACAGCCTCTTCTTTTTGGATGATCAGTTTTGAAATTTTAACAGGTGCTAGCAATTTTTTTTAAAAAATTAAAAATTAAAAAACCCTCACTGTATAAAGTGTTAAAGGCAAGCTTGAGTACCTTGCAGTACCTACGGCTGACTAGATAAACAACCTAAATATGCCTCCTAGGCACAGAGACTCCAGGGGCCTAACACCTGTGCTTCATTAATGTACAAGTAAATCTACTCTTCTGGGAAACAATTGGAAATTAATTGTCCCAAACCATTTAGCGAATTTGAATACAAGAATTAAACTATATTTCCTCTATTTTCCACTGAACTGAATCTCTAGAATACTACCACCCATCTGAGGATCTAAAGTGAAATAGCCCAAAGACTTTACTCAGTCACTGAAATATCAAAGATAATTTCAGGATTAAAGGGGAAAAAAACTTCATAAAAACATTTACTTGAATAAAGAGAGAGATTCCTTGGTTTGTGGGAGTATAGGTATGTTGTGGGGGGAAATAGCACTGGCAACATGCCACCTCATTAGGTAGGTAGATGCAACATAGCCAGAATATTTGTGTAGTGATTACAGAAAATGTGTTTCAGTGTCGTGGGTCAGTCAGGAGAGACAGACTCCTCAGGAGGAGAGGACTCCTCAGGAGAAGAGGAGTCCTGTGTAGCCAGTTCTGAATCAGCAGGGCAAGCAAGAAAAGGAACTGCAGGCTTGTCAGAGCTCACAGCCAACAGCTGATACAGAGCCATCAGCACCTTCCAACAGATGAAACCCAGGTGGTCATTACCACCCTTCCACTTTAACCCACACCCTTTGAGCACCGGAGATGAAGGCTTAGGATGGTGCTCCAGGAGAGAAGACAAAGTGCACATTTCCTGGCCCAATGCTAGCTGCTTGCTGATGATGAGTAGCTGCAGGGTTATTCCCAAGCAGTTGGCTGCAAGTAAGACCTTCCAGCAGATGCCTATAAAAGTCAGTCAATGTGGAAGCAACCACTTGGTGAACTCTGTGGCTACAGTTCCTGCTTTGCACCAGTGACCTTTGGATCAGCTTTGGATGTGGATCTTGGACCTGCTTGCTCTTGTGTATGACTCTGGACTGAACAATTCTGCCTTGCCTGACTTCTGGAGCCTTGACTTTGGACCAACATTGATGCTGACCCTGGACTCTGACTGTACCCAGCCTCTGACATTCAGCTATATCCCTCTTACGAAAGTGGCTAAGAGGTTAAGCCATTATGGCTAAGAGGTTAAGCTTGTTTGTCTCTGGAACAGACTATGCTTTCCTGAAAGTTCTTTCATTTAATCAAAATCCTGCCTCCCCCCATCCAACAAAGAAAGACAGGAACAGATAGGCTTAATATTTTCCCCATATTTGCTGACGCTTCTCCTAAAGATTAGTTACAATTTCCTGTAGGTAGGCAAAAGTCAAGAGAATGTTTTAGACTGCCCTGACCTGGATAGCCCAGGTAAGCCCAATCTCATCTGATCTTGGAAGCTAAGCAGGGCTGACTCTGGCAAGTACTTGGAAAGGGGACTGCCAAGGAATACCAGAGGTGGGATGCAGAGGCAGGCTACTCAAGCCACCACTCTGAAAAATATCCAAGCCCCCAGCAGTGGTCACCAGAGGTCACCATGACTTATAGGCTAGTGTACACACACACACAAATGTATTTTTTAAAAAGAGAATGTTCCAGACTGACTCTGACTTTGAATCTGAGCATTGCATCCTTTTTGTCCTTGGGGGGAAATTACTTGGGATTAATTCTGTGATATGAGATTTTCATCCAATCCTTCAAACAGTTTTTCATGTACATAACTTCCAGACTGGACTGGAACATATTCTAGGTAGGGCTGCCTTTGAAAAGTTCTCAAAATATCAACTGATTCAAAATTTGGATATCTGGGGTAAGCTACTTTGACCACAGCACACTGATCTTAGCTCATCATTCAAGGACCCCAGTTTGTTTCTGGGCCCAATTTAAAGGCCCAATTTTGACCTTTAAAGAGCTGAACAGTTTTGAACCACTGCCTTCTCCAACTACTACCACAAGTTTGGTGGGTTGTCACTGTTTAACAGCAGTTCTAGGTTATGGAATAACCTTCTATGAGATAGTATCTGGCAGTCTCTCTTTTGGCATTTAGGAGGGTGGTCAAAACCATTCATGCATTAATTAATGTTCTGCTGGAGTTGTTATGGAGTTGATTCTGCTTATTGGGTTTAAGTTGGTTTGAGGTATCATTAAATATTTTATGCTGGTTCGTTCATTTACTTTTTGTTTTCTGATTGTTGGTTTACTCGTTGCTGCTCTCTGTGTCCATTAAAACCATTAGCCACTTAGGATTGCCACAAGACCAATATAACTGTCATTGGCAAATATAGGTGCAGGTCTCCAGAATGGCTGTCTTTATTAGCCTTATCACTTTCTCCTTTACCACACCCCTAATCCATGGCAAAGGGCATGCCCTATCCTTCCACCGGGGACAGTCAACTTGGGCACAGTGACTCCTCTAGCAGAGCTGTTGGGTTAGCTCCTAGGTATATCAGGGTAGCAGGTATTTGCCTGATATACATACCATTACTCTTCCATGATTTATACAAATCAGGCATGGGAATACCATCTGTTTTACCCTTAGGCACCATTACTTCCAAGAGTTCTAGAAATACTTTTCTTGACTTCTGGCAAGACTTGCGAGCATGGCGGACGTGCTCCTCCGCATCTGCAGGGAGCGCGATCCATACCCGGCGGGAAGAAGGGGCCCTGGACTGGTGCCGAGCCCCCAGAGACCCCAGTGAGGGGGCTCTGCCTGGGGTGGCCCGAAGGGGATCTCTCCCTATGGTGGCGACCGAGGGATAGAGATCCCTTTTCATCACCCCCATAGGTTCCCCCACCGTGGGAGCCATATGGCTGAAAGCGCAAATCCGAGAAGCAGCAGAGAGTGCGAAGCAATGAGGCTGGAACTGACAGTTACGCATGAAGAAAACGTGAGTCTGAAGTAAGAAAAGCAGAACACAGCAGGAAGACGGCGGGAGGAGTGAAACCCACCCCCCCCCCTCCGGGACTAGCGTACTTACGAGACTCTTTACGTGGCGTTACTGCAGGAATAAAAGCCCATCCGCCTTGCTAGATGGCAGCATCGCTCACTTGGAGATATAAACTTTAGAAGGACATAAGTGCTGTTTGAAAATTTGCTCCTTTCGTTCATCTTATCTATCTATAAACAAAGAGCGTAGTCTCAACAATGACGGGGAAACCGAAACCTTCCCCCAAACTAGGAAGTACAGCTCCGAGTTCAAAGGTTGATACCACGGAGATGAGTGCGGTGTTCTCCTCGTTATTGCGACCTCTAGTGGACCAAATGACAGCTCTCAACGTTAAAATGGACAAAATGCAGCTAGAACTAAAAGAGTCGAATAAATCCACAGAGAAGCTGCAGCGAGAACTTCAGGAAGTAAAAACTTCAGTAAAAAACCAAGACGCAAGACTACAAAAGGCAGAGAAGGAAAAGGCCTTCCACCACGATCAGCTTTTGAAATTACAAATGGATAGATCGAATTTTTTCCTAAGACTTCAGAATGTGCCAGAAAACACAGGAGAAGACCTTAAAAATTTGCTAAGTGAAGCACTTGAACCAGTGACAGGCATGAAAGCAGCGGATATAAAAAGCGATATGGATATGGTTTACAGAACCTATCCAGATTACACTAAAAAGAAAAGCCTGCCTGGTGAAATTATGATAAGGTTCTCCAAAAAATCTACAAGAGACGTGGTGCTTAGGTCCACAAACAAAGCAGCTCTGAAGATCCTGGGAGAAGAAGTAAAAGTGATGAAGGATATCCCATTTGAAATAAGGAAAAGAAGGAAAGCCTATGGAAAATTGACATCTTGGCTCCAGTCTGAGTCTATCATCTATCGTTGGAATACTCCAGAAGGACTATGCTTCAGCATCAAAGATAAGAAGTATAAGATTGACTCTGTTCAACAAGCGAAAAAAATTCTGGAAAAAAGCAAAGAGCAGAAAACTGGGAGAGACTCAGATGGTTCACTGGCCTCGCAAGAAAGTATGTATGGATTTGATAGCTCAAAGAGTGAAGAAGAAGTGTCTGACTCGGAAAAGGGAGCTGCAGCTCCAAAAATAGTTGAGACTGTTAAGACAAGAAGAGGAAGAAAGAAGAAATAGTGATTAAACTGTTTTATTAAGCATTGCACTTATGTATTATAAATGGTTTAATTAACCGTATTTCTCGAGGTGGGCGTGCCTGCCAAATAGTTTTGATAACTTTTATAGTAGCAGTAACAAGTAATTGAAATTTATCCAAGGTTTTAAATGCTTCATAATTATTTTATGTAACAAGGTAGTATTAAGCAAATGATAAAGTACTCTCTGTATAAGGTATATGTAGCTTAGATTGTAGCGTTATAGTTGTAGTCATAGAGAAAAAAAAATAGAAATACTTTTCTTATTACTTTATTCTTCGCTTTACTTGGCTTTCCATCCTGCCAGTCTCGCTCCTCCTTGGCAGTTTGTGTTCAGGGTATAGGATCACCTTTCCTTTGGACATCTCCCAACTGACCCAAAAGAATACCCACATTTCCAACAGCCTTGCCTTGAGCAGGTCTCAAAAGTGCCAGTGGAACAGCACGTATTTGGGGTTGGGCTCCTCTCATTAGCCATGCCCTTATTTCTGCTGTAAATGACAACATATCTGGACCTTGAAACCCATTTATAAAAATTTATGGTTGAATGGCCAGATCTCTATGTTTTTATATTCCCTCTGGAATGCTATGCCACACTGGCAGGTGTTCCTCCCAATCCATGGGAGCAAGGTATCTAGCTTTTACCCCAATGCCATCCAAAGAAAGACACAGCTGCCCCTTTGCAGCTCTCCAATAATAAAGCATCTTTTGACAAAGTACTCAAGTTTAACAGTTTTTGAGCACTGATATACATACCATTGTTACCCTAATCCCAAAACTGCACTAGCCATTGGCCTAACAGTTCATAGGGGTTTGGCTTAGCATTTTTGGCAACCTCAGCCACCACTTGCTGACTGTCTTCTCTTACAATTCAGCTAGCCTGTGTTGTCTCTTACAATTCAGCTAGCCCAAATGGTCCTTTAGCCATAATAATAATCGGGATAATACTTTTGCTCCACCTTCTTTCTCCTCTCCTTCAGTCCACTCCTCTCCCTCACTGGAATCCCACGTCCCCATCCCAGGTTGCTGGATCCCATTCCTGAGAAGTAATGAGTGCCTTGCCTTTATGAGGATTGGACATATAAACCCGTTTTACTTGCTCTCTCTGTTTTGTCTAGGCAAAATGAACAGTTTTTCTTATAGCTGCTCTTTTACCATGTCTTGGCCCCTTTCTGCATTTTTAGTACTTCCTGCAAGAGTGTCTGTTGCTCTGTCAAGGCACTGGGTCTGCCTGGTGCTGCTCCTGCTTCTAGGTGGCTTTTAACTGTTCACACACAATACAGAGCACGGAGAGAAGGAACCGGCCTGTTTCTATAATTGTCTTCTGCCCTTTTCCTCCCCCATACCTAATATCTGTAAACACTTTGACATAGCGCTACGTGTAGGGCCCCCATGTTCTACTGGATCAGATTTCCATGACCCCAATGGGATTAACCAGTTCAATATTTGAGCTACTGGAGCCCAAGCACTTGTGCTTGGCCAGCTGGGAGTTGTTTCTGGCCAATGCTATGCATTGCATCTTCTGCAGCTTTCCTTCCCCAGAAGGGCATTGTCACCATATCCTGTTTATGATGCCAACTGTATTGCCAAGGAGCAATATTTTTTGCCTCTAATGGATATGGAAGCACTGAAGACACAGATGGTGAAGGAAAATAGATTTTTATTACATAGCTTAAGTAGTATATAGAAGAACAACACATCTACAGAAGAATCAATTCAAGAAAGTAACATGCTTATGTCCCTTCAGCTGTCACGATCTCTTGGAGAATGACAATGGACAGACCCCCTTGAACTGGCCAACTGCATGGCAGTGTTCTGCAGTTTCAGGCTGCACTGAGCCTCAGATCTCAGGGCTACTCCCAAGGCTTTAAGTACTTCCTTAAGAGTTATCAATTTCATAGGTGCTTATAATAATACACAACTGACCTTGACAGGAGGAATACTTCTCAGACTCTCCTAGGCCAACTGATTGCAGTTGTATGTGGTGAGGGTCCCATACAGACAGTGGTGCCATCCTCCCTTCTACTTTCTTACCAAGTAAATAAGTTTTCAAAAACATAGTCCCTAGTTTAGTATATCAATTAGAGACAGTACAAAGCAGACATGAATATTTGGGTTGGCAAGGCTTCAGGTCTGCCAGGCAACTCAGGCACAAATGGAGGCACACCACTTGACTTCCACAGTTTTACTACAAGGTATATCAAAATTTTGTTACAGGCATTTTACATTTATTTTATTTTTAACTGCCCATTTTTTGTACTTGTCACATGCTAATTTATAGATGAAAAATTCTTGCTAATTTGCTGATCTATTAAAATAGTTGACATCATGAAAATCAGCCCCAATATCAAAACCCTGGAAGGTAACCAAAGTAACGTTAGTTACAAAGATGCACCAGCTATAAAAGAAATCCAATGGGAAATAAGGAAATTACAGATGCAATAGCTTAACTACTGTGGCATACAAATGACAGAAAAACTTTATTAAATCTAGAATAGTTAAACATACACAAGAAAGAGGCTTGTGAGGAAGATACTAGTATAGATCCTACAAGTTCTGCCTAATCAAACTTCAGAGAAGTTTTGGATATATCAGTTAAGTATCAGATGGTATCCACATGATCTGGCAGACATAGTCTGTATTCCAAAGTACACTGTTCCAGGAGTAAACCCCACTGAATAACATGCAACTTACTTCTGATAGACCTGCTAATGATTGTTCCTAGCATTTACTTTGACTTCCACAAAGATCCATATGCCAGCAAATTTGGAAAACGCAACAGTGGCCACAGGATTGGAAAAGGTCAGTTTACATTCCAATCCCAAAGAAGGGCAATGCCAAGGAATGTTCAAACTCTCACACAATTGCACTCATTTCACATGCTAGCAAGGTCATGTTCAAGATGCTACAAGCTAGGCTTTAGCAGTACGTGGATAGAGAACTACCAGAAGAACAAGCTGGGTTTCGAAGAGGTAGAAGAACTAGAGATCAAATTGCCAACATTTGCTGGATTATGGAGAAAGCAAGGGAGTACCAGAAAAACATCTACTTCTGCTTCATTGGCTACACTAAAGCCTTTGATTGTGTGGATCACAACAAACTATGGCAAGTCCTTAAAGAGATGGGAGTACCAGACCACCTCACATGTCTCCTGAAAAACCTGTACAAGGGTCAAGAAGTGACAGTTAGAACTGGACATGGAACAACTGATTGGTTTAGAATAGGAAAAGGAGTATGACAAGGATGTATATTGTCACCCTGATTATTTAATTTATATGCAGAATACATCAGGCAAAATGCCAGCCTGTATGAATCACAAGCCGGAATTAAGATTTTCGCAAAAAACATCAACAACCTCAGATATGCAGACGATACCACTCTAATGGCAGAAAGTGAAGAGGACCTAAAGAGCCTCTTGCTAATGGTGAAAGAGGAGAGTGCAAAAGTTGGCTTGAAACTCAACATAAAAAAAAACTAAGATCATGGCATCCAACCCCTTCAGTCCTTGGCAAATAGACAGGCTTCATGTTCCTGGGATCCAAGATCACTGCAGATGGTGACTGCAGCCATGACATTAAAAGACACCTGCTCCTTGGGAGGAAAGCTATGGAAAACCTAGACAGCATAATAAAAAGTGGAGACATCACCATACCAACAAAAGTCTGTATAGTCAAAGCGATGGTACTGCCAGTAGTAATGTATGGCTGCGAGAGTTGGACCATAAGGAAGGCCGAGCGCCAAAGAATAGATGCTTTTGAATTATGCTGCTGGAGAAGACTCTTGAGAGTCCCTTGGACTGCAAGGATATCAAATCAATCAATCCTAAAGGAAATTAACCCTGACTGTGCCTTGGAAGGCCAGATACTGAAGCTGAAGCTCAAATACTTTGGCCACCAAATGAGAAGGGAGCACTCACTGGAGAAGACCCTGATGCTGGGAAAGATTGAAGGTAAAAGAAGGAGGGGATGACAAAGGATGAGATGGCTAGACAGTGTTCTTGATGCAATGAGCATGGAGTTGAGCAGGCTCCGGAGGGTGGTGGAGGATAGGAGGGCCTGGCGTGATGTGGTCCATGGGATCACAAAGAGTCAGACTCAACTGTGCGACTGAACAACAATAACAACAGGATAAGACAACATGTCAGTAACTAGCTACAGCTCATACCTTGAATAAAACTTTGTTGGTCTTAGAGGTGTCACTGGACTCTAGCTACAGAACAGAGAGAGAAAGTTTCACAAAGGAATTGGTAAGCAGGGGGTTTGGGAACCAGCACTGTTTAACTAGGTAACTTAGAAACAATAAGGAGCTAGGGTGAGCAGAAAAGAAATGAGTGGAAAGCTTGTGCCTGCCCTCTCTGGCCTTAAAATAAATGCTACTGTGAAAATAATGACAGATGAATTTCATTAGGGATAAGGAGATTTTCAATTCAATGAGATTTTCTTCTAGAATTTTCCACTGAACTGCATTTGGCACTTCCTTAAATTCAGTTTAACTAGAAAAACTGCTAAAATTAACTTGGGAATTAGAGCATGTACAGTTTCTTGCAGATTTTGGTTTCTTTATATTTTTTTGTCCTGTATATTACCAATATACGTGTATGTATATTGACCTTACCATTAAAAAAACAACCCCCCCCCCTAAACTTGATGCACCTGTGTGTGTGACTACATCAAGATTATTTTGGCATAACATTTTATTAATGTATATGCACACTCCTACATGTTGATGGGGGAGGGGTAGTGGCTCAATGCCAGTGCATCTGCTTGGCATGCAGAAGGTCCCAGGGTCAATCCCCAGCATCTCCAGTGGAAAGGATTAGGAGAAAGTCCTCTGCCTGAGACCCTGAAGAGGCACTGCCATTCTGAATAGACAACACTGACCTCAAGATGCTAAGGGTCTGATTCAGTATAAGGCAGCTTCATGTATTCATATAATATAGTACCACAAACAAAAAATCCTGATGCACCATTGTCTCAAACCATACCACAACTGAATTATCTTCTTGTCACTTTCTTATCACTAAGTATAAGCTTCAGGTCTCCAGTTGGGGATTGACACCCACTGCAGTGAAGTAATTAGAGTGCTAGGCTAGTATTTAGAAGATACAGGTTTAAATCCCTACACTCTGCCATAAAATTCATTGGGTGACCTTGGGCCAATCAACCTCACCCAGTTTAATCTAAATTTACAGGGCTGTTGTGAGGGAAACAGAGGAGACGTGAGCCACATACACTAGCCTGAGCTTCCTGGAGAAGAGGAACAGACTGGATCTTCCAGGGTTAATCCTTTGCTCCTCTTGTCTGATACATGCAGCTTCTAAGGATGGCAAGATGTCTCACTGACCACAATGGCCACCAAAGGAGTCCATCTCAATTCGCTGAATGGAATGGGTAGGACATCTCCGGTCTACTCTGGACTTGAACATGGGCAGGAAGTGAGAAAGAGCAAGGAGGTTACTACAAATATAGGAAGGATGACTCTTTCTGTCCCAGGTATATGTGAAGAGGTTTGATGATTGCCGTACCATTAAGTACAGGCATGTATGTGCAAAATTAGCATTTTAATTTCATATTGGAAAGTCAGGAAGGATATGATAATCATTTTCATTAAATATGGGGAGTATTGTTCCAAATAGTTGTTCTGGAACTATCACAACAATACTCCTAATAAGCGACATTCATGTTCTTCCTGATTTTCCCATATAAAATTAAAAGATAATCCCCCCAGGGGCAGCAAAAGTGGGGAGGCAGGGACAGAGGAAGGGCCCCCTCAGCTTGTTGGTGGCCCTTTGGCCCTTTAAACATTAAAGGTCCAATGTTTTCTATGGGACAACCTAGCCTTTACAGTTCAGAGGCCTAGTCTACTGCCTATAGAAAACAATGGCCTCTTAAATTTTAAACAACAAAGGAACGGCTGACCACCTGGGGGTGTTGAAAATAATAGGCAGCAGACCTGGCCATAGAGAAGGTTAGAGAGAGCTTACGAGAGAAGAACGGTCCCTACCACTGGTTGATGGTCCTCTAAACTTAAGGCTGCTATTTCCTATAGGCTGCAAATGTGGCACCAAGATGGCTGGCAGCGCTTCAGTCCTTTAAACTTTAAAGGGCCATTATTTCCTAGAGACAGTAGACCTGGTGCTCCCTCTTTTTAAAAACATTTATTAGATGCCTTTCTGCCTTGCAGAACTTAAAGTGGCTTACAATATAAGTAAAACAATTACAAAAAACATAATTATAACAATATAAATAAGACAATTATAAAAACACATAAAAGGTCATAATTTAAAAACTCCAACTAGAACTGCCAATAAATAAAAACTAAAACAGTCAAATGCAGTTCTAAATAAAATGGTCTTCAACTGCCTCCTGAAGATCAACACTGAGGGAGCCAGGCATACTTCCCTGGGGAGGTTATTTAATAATCATGGGGCTGGCATTGAAAATGTCCTCTCTCATGTGCCCACCAGATGAGTTTCTTTGATGTGGAATAGTCAGGGGGGCCTCTGCCTGCAATCTTAATTCCTGGACAGGAACATATTGGAGAAGACAGTCCTTCAGATAGCCTGGTCCCAAGTCATGTAAGGCTTTAAAGAACAAAGACAACACCATGAATTGGCCTTGGGAGCAAATGAGTAGCCAGTGTAGTTTCTTCCCTAGCTGTTCTTATCTCCTAGAGGCTATCAGGAGTAATATTATCAGAACTGAAACCAGAAAAAAAAGGAGACACTGTACTGGAGAAGTATTACGTTCCAACCAAAAAAATCTGGTTTCAAGTGAGAGGCAAGTCTAGGAGGCCCCTGATGGAGTAGTTGTTTCCAGTCTTGACAGTAGGAGCGTGCAATCAGATATTGCCAATGGTATAAAATGCCCAATATTTGGCCATTGGATTGGATGAGCAATATCCAATACCACCTCTGTCCCCCAACAATTCACTGCCTCCTGGCTTCTTGCAAAAACCATCTAGCTCCTTCCCACACCTCTCAAGCCAATTCCTGAGCTAGAATGGGAGGCACTATTTTCTAATACAAGTTCTAATACTGATACAAGGGTCCTTTGGACTATGGTTTATGGCTTGGGGCCTGTGGATCAGAACCAACCCAGTTTTCTTTGTTTAAACTGTGTTGGTTGTCCACATTGGTTGTTAAATTGTAGTTTGCTATTTTTCTCTGTGGAGGGAAGGAAGCATGGTATAGGCTGATCAGGGCAGATCTGGGAAGCTAAGCATAGTCAGTAATTGGAAGGGAGATCTCTAGTAAAGACTCTGCAGAGGAAGCCAATGGAAACCACCTCTGCTTCTCATTTGCCTTGAATGCCCTTTTCTGGGGTTGCCATAGATTGGTTGTGACTTGATGACGCTTTACACAGACACATTTTTCTCTGAGCCTATGGGAAGAAAAGTGCTCAAAGAAACACACTGATCAACACACATTACAAAATTATTCTTTGTTCATATAGCATAGAATATGATGAGGGAAACTGCATACTTTACAATCATTTCCACTATCACGTAGTCCACTTTCTAGAAAAAAACGGCTTTTGCACAGTATGGTGTTTTCAACTTATACTGAAAATTCAGCAGAAATATAAGAGCACAGATTAGTAACGCCAACCACAGACACTAAAGCCTGGCCTCAGAAACAGGAAGCGCTTCAGCATTAGGACTGCAGGTGCCAAGATCAACCAGATAAACACTGTTATCTATAATTACTTCATTTTTAGCTTAAATCACAGGTAATGAGGGAACTCAGTCTCGAAAAGGCAATTAAGAACTGTACACAGTCTTTCTGCTTTCTGTATAATTTTTTATCCTTTTTTTCCTTCTTAGATAAAAAATATTTTATAACATCCAAATAATCACTAGTCACAAACAGTTCAGTAGAGGTTTTTTTGTGGGAAGGGGGGACATATTTGTCATTCATATTAGTAAATCAACTAGTAAGCATAAATTTATCAAGCAAAATTAAAACAAATATGATACCTAGCACAAGCACTTCACATTTTTTCCTGATAATGGTATTAAGTGGTTGCTTCATAATGGTGGGAATGTAATGTACAGAAAAGTATAGGTATACATCAAGCAATAAGAAGTTGCTTATTTATTTAAATAATTTATAAACCACTTCTCATCTCAGCAAACCTGGTCTGAAGGCAGTGTGCAAAAATAAAAGAAAAAAATATTAATTAATTTAATTAATTAAAAACAGGAACAACATAATTTAAAATCACCAATTCAGGTCAAACCCAACAAGTAACAAATTTATTTACATATTTTAGAGATGAGTACAATATAATCTAAAACAATCTCTTCCCAAAGTGCACGGTAACCCAAGAGAACCTGTCAGATAGCAAAAAATAAAAACACTTGGCTAACAGAACACACAAAAAGCTAGATAAATTGAGCTTCTGATGGGGTTATGTCATGAGGGTTGTGATGGGACTTTCTCAATAGCCAGTGACAGCTCAGTTGGAAGCCCTTGTGAAGATGAAATGGAGCAAAGAAGTACAAACCTCCTCTACATGTTAAAGACATGATCAATGGCCCCAGCTAATCAGGTGAACTTTCTTTTACTTGTGCTGTAGTTATCTGCTAGTTTGTTCTGTTCAGGCAGGGACTCTGACAGATAGTAGTGAGAATCCCTAATCTGCCCTGTGGTCCCAACATCCACTACATACACTAGAAACTGGGATTCTGATGGACAAAGCACTTTAAAGGGATGATGGATAGGGTTACCAACCATGTGGTGGCTGGAGATCTCACAATTACAACTGATCTCCAGGTGACAGAGATCAGTTCCCTGGGAGAAAATGGCCACTTTGGAAGGTGGAAGGCACTATAACCCACTGAAGGCCCTCCCCCCGAATTTCTGGGTATTTCCCAACCTGGGGCTGACAACCCAAGTGACAGAAGAAACATATCACAACCACAATACAGCCATGGCTAATGATGCATTATAAAAATCAGTGGACAGCACTGGAAGTGATCAGTCCTTACCCTCATCCCACCCATCTCAGGGACACACAACAAGTTAGGCTTGTCCCAGAAAACAAGGATCAAAGGCATTTCTATAAGTAAAGATATGCTACTGGATGCTGCAGAAACCACCTTGGACTGCTCATCCAACGATGAGATTTCCCTGACCCCTTTAGATTGACATCCACTGCCTCAAGGTAATATCAACCTCCTCACTTGGATGCCTGCTTTAAAGAATACATAACTTCAACATCATATCGCTTCAAGAAACTTGGGCCAGGGAAACAATATTGCTTGATGGATTCACCACATGTGAGTTTCATGTTCATGGCAATGGGATGAGGGGCAGACCAAGTGGGGGCTTGGTCACTCTTATCTCCACAAAATTTTGAGCGACAGTCACCAAATTAGATCCCTGTGAACCAGGTGCTCAGGCCCTAATTGTCAAACTCAGCCCCTGGAATTTCCTGGTTATAAATGTTTACATTCCCCCTTGTGACAACAAATTGAGGGCACAAGTGCATTGGTTGAATCTCAAAGAATATGTAGCTAATCTACTACTGATGTTTCCTAACACTTCTGTAATTGCAGCAGGTGACTTCAGTGGCAGAATTGGCCCCTCTGATGCTGCACTGTACTCAAAATTTAATTTAGCCCCTCCACCGCATGAGACAGCAGCTCCTCTCCTACCCAGACAGGCTAAATATACAATAGAAAACTGGCAAGGGATCCATTTAGATCAATTAACAAACAGATCAGATCTCCACATCCTGAATGGTGCAGTTACAGGAGATATATCTGGGGAGTTTACATACTAGTCAGGACACGGGGCCAGCACAATTGATCTGGTTGAGATTTCATGTGACCGGCTGGGCTCAGTAGTCCATTTAAAGGTGGAGTGGTTAAGTGTGCAGTGGTTAGTGTGCAGTGGTTAAGTGTGCAGACTCTAATCTGGGAGAACTGGGTTGATTCCCCACTCCTCCACTTGCACCTGTTGGATGACCTTGGGCAAGCCATAGTTCTGGCACAGCTGTTCTTGAAAAAGAGCAGTTTCTATCAGAGCTCTCTCAGCCCCACCTACCTCACAGGGTGTCTGTTGTGGGGAGGGGAAGGAAAAGGAGTTTGTAAGCCACTCTGAGACTCCTTTGGGTAGTGAAGAATGGGGTATAAATCCAATCTCTTCTCAACTCTTCTCATCTATTCTCTTAGATAGCAGTCATTTACCAATTGCTCTGTCTCTAAAAACTAGGACCCAGGTAGTTCATCTAGCTGAGAAGTTCCCTGCTGAACTGATAACAGATTCTGCCTACAAAAGACTCAAATGGACTGGGAAGGTAAACACACCACAGAATTCCTCAGCTCACACAAAGCCTCCCAGTTACGCACTAAGATGATCATGGAGAAGTCACATGATTTGGTCTTTCAACACTACATAAAATTAATATGTGGATGGTATGAGGTGGCAGTGAAAGCTCCCTCTCATCCTGACTGCCCAAAAGCAAGACATAGCTCAGTACCTTGGTTCGATCATGAAGCAATATCAGAACTTCCCCCCCAGAATTACAAGCCCAAAAGAGACCATAACAAAATGCGAATTGAATCAAAAAAGAGAGACACCCAAAGGACACTCTGGCATCAATTTATTCAGATGGCCAGAGCCAAAGATTCCTCCCTCTTCTGGCATGTTGTTTGTACTGCTATCTTGTTTGTACTATTTTAAATCGGGTTTTAGGTTATGTTTTTAACAATTATTGTGTTTTGTCTGTTGTGACCGCCCTGAGGCCATTCTGTGGGGTAGGGTAGAATATAAATCTAATGAAATAAATATTGCCTCAGGAGGTTTTCAGGCAGAAGTTCCCAAGTTATTCTGCACAGTCCCTGCCAACACTTGGGACACATATTCTCACACACTTTACACTGCAGAGCTGAACACTGAGGTTGGGTATGATGTCAACTTTGGAAACCTCCCTACCTGCCCCCCAATCACAACAATTGAAGTAAAGCGGCTAGTTGGTCTACTTAAGCCTCAGGGCATGATATGATACCACCAGAGTTGATTAAGATGAACACTGAGTGGTGGGCACCATTGACTGACCAGATAGCACAGACTCCTAGTGACTGGGGCTTGGCCATCATTGTACTAATACATAAAAAAGGGAAACAAATCTAATCCATCCAATTACCGCACAATTAGTTTGCTCAGCATAGTGAACAAGCTATATGCGAAGCACCTATGTTGGAAACTCTGGGATTGGCTAGACAGAGAGAACATCACAGCTGAAGAATAAGCGGCCTTTAGACATAGACACTCCACTTTAGACCAATGCCTAGTTCTACACCACTTAGCAATGAAATATAGTTCCAGACCCCTTGGGGTGCTTTATTTAGCCTTTGTCGACTACAAAATGACCTTCAACAGCATTACCAGAGACAGATTATGGGCCAAACTAGAGGCCTCATCAATTGATCACAGACTACTTGTCCTTATTCATATGCTGCATGAGAATAACTTCCTGGCAGTAAGAACCAGTCAGCAAGGTCACCTCTCACACAGAATTTCTGTTAAAAAGGGAGTGAATCAAGGCTGTATCTTGGTCCCCCCTCTATTTAATTTTTATATTAATTTAATGGTCCATGCACTGACCAAACCAGAATTCCATCCACCAAGGTTGGCAAACAGAGCCATGCCTGCCTTTTATGTGCAGATCATATGGCAATCTTGTCCCACTCTGAGGGAGGACTCAGAAGAGCCCTTTGGGCTCTTGCAGTGTACTACAAGGAGGAACAATTAATTTTTTTTAATTTAATTTTTATTAATTTTCCAAAACATGACAGAACTTAGTAATACTATAGTAGAGCTTTTCATGAACTCAGTTCAGTTCAAATCAATTGATAGAATATACATAATCTATACCTTAACATTATACAGATGTTCAAAGTTACTAATACTGTGTGTATTGACATTTTTCAAGTTATATAAGTGGTGAATTCAACAATCAGATAGGGCTAATTCTCATAGACCTCATGCATATTCATGATTAGACAATGTGGAAGAGAAAGTAGATTAAAGATAGATTAATTTAAGATATGAAGGGTTGCGAGGCTGGAGGTTGCAGTTTGCTATACATTCCATAAACGGAAACCATTTCTCTGGGAGGTTGGAGATTTTGTTATAGAGTTCCAATTGTTGTAGGCGATCCGTAATCTTGTCCATAATGAAGTGATTCCAGACTTTGTTTAACCAGCATGAATGTGTGGGTACTGGGAGGAACAATTAATAATAAATTTTCAAAATACTTACATCTTAGTTTTCTCTAGGGGCATATTAAACACAAATGGCATCAATAGGCATGAGACAGAACAGGTGAAGGTCTTTAAATATCTTGGTGTAGTGTTTCAATCCATAGGCTCATGGAGAGCCCAGTTGACTCAGACCACTGAGAGTGTCCAAAGAGTGGTATCAGCTACCCTGAGATTTTTCTTTTTGAAGGGGGGCTCACACATTCCTTATGCCATCAAAGTTTTTCAAGCCGAAGTACTAGCCAGACTTTTGTATGGCTCACAAATTTGTTTATATAAAGACATCTGCCCCTAGAAGTCATACTGTCCAGATTCCTAAGGAGTATATTTGGTGAGATTTTTCTTTTTGAAGGGGGGCTCACACATTCCTTATGCCATCAAAGTTTTTCAAGCCGAAGTACTAGCCAGACTTTTGTATGGCTCACAAATTTGTTTATACAAAGACATCTGCCCCTAGAAGTCATACTGTCCAGATTCCTAAGGAGTATATTTGGTGACCCTCGCTGTGCACCGAATGCAATACTTAGAACAGAGTCAGGGCAAGTATCACTAGTGACACACAGCTGGTATCTGGAAATATGCCTTTGGCTTAACTAAACTTTAATCCATCTGTATTAGCCCCCTTAATCCTTCTAGATACATACCACTTAGGTTGGGTGGTCACTGTCAAGAACAAACTACAACTGTATGGCTTTTCTCCGTTAGCAATCTGTCACCTTGGGCCCTCAGGAGGCAAAGAAATAATAAAACAATGAATTTGAGATACATCCCTTCAAACTGATAGCGCTTGGGCGTACATCTATCTGGCGGTGGGGAACTACACCCAAAACTTTGTGCCAGCAAACTACCTGTATCCAATAGAATTCCCCAAATACTGCAGAACCTTTACTTTGGCCCAATTTAATCTTTTCCGCTTCTAGAAGAAAGATACCTACACATTCCATACTCCCAGCACCTTTGCCCCCGCCAATCCAGCACAGCTGAAATGGTTGAGAATGTGCTATTATACTGTAAACTCTACAAGAACTCCATACACCTCACCCCTACTCTACCTAAGTTCCTAGACAGATAGGACACATTTAACACATCACTCCTCCTTGCAGACTATTCAAATGAGACCTCCACTGAAGTGGCCAAGTTTTTATTTTATTTTTTGGATTTTTATCCCGCCCTCCTCACCTCACAGCAGGCTCAGGGCGGCTACCAACACAATACATAATACAATAAAATTCTATAAAACCACATTTAAAACATACAGTATAAACTTTAAAACTACAATCCAGGATGGTGCTTCCTCACCCCCACCCAGGTGGCGGCACCGAGTGCTCTTCCGATCTCACTTGATGCTGATGATTCTTGGTGGACTTCAAAAATTGGGCCAGGGCTGTAAAGTCGGGGTGGCCCTTACTCGAAGGTTTGGCAGAAGAGTTCTGTCTTGAAGGCCCTGCAGAACTGTAAGAGGTCCCGCAGGGCCCTGATGTCATCCAGGAGCTTGTTCCACCAGTGCGGGGCCACCACCAAAAAGGCCCTGGTCCCTGTTGCCACCAGTTGGGCTTCCTTGGGCCCTGGAAGAACCAGGCGGTTTTGGGAACCCGATCGAAGTGCTCGCTGGGGTACATACAGGGAGAGGCAGTCCCTTAGGTAACTAGGTCACTGGTCATATAGGGCTTTATAGGTACCTTGAACCGAATCCGGTATTCTAAGTTCTGTGCTAAGATTTTATTTATAAGGAAGAGGATAACGCAATCCATCAACACCTAGAAAGTATAGCAAGGTTTTTTTTAAATCTTCTTTTAATGTTTATGCTTATATATTGAGTGTGACAGACACAGACTCTGTTGTTATAATGTTGTTTGATCTCTGGATCAATAAATAATTGATAATGTATGTATGTAGGCTTTCCATTCAAGATTAAGTCCTAAATGTCTATTGTTGGCTGCAACAAATATCTGGATGGAGGATGAGTTTCAGCTGCTTATTTCAAAACAAGGTTCAAACTGCATGTTTAAATATAATGGTTGGGAAGATAAGCCAGTGTGGAATCCGGGAGAGCTAGGTTGAAATCCCATACTACCATGAAGCTCATTAACTTTGGGCCAAATGTACCCTCTCAGCTTGACTCACTTCAAAGGGCTGTCATGAGGATAAAATAACAAAGGGAGAACCATCCATACCACCATTAGTTTTGTGGAGGAAGGGCAAGATATAAATATATCAGATATCCCCCCCCCCCATAAAGCAAATTATTGCCAATTTTCGCCAAATTCAAGCCACTGTAGAAAAGTACAGGGGATAAATAAACTTTGTCTGGCTCTCTTATCTTCCAGGAGTATGTGTAGAGGAATTTAAATGACTTTTAAAATATCAGTGCCCATAATCTGACTGGCAAAGCATAGCATACCCCTACAATAGAAAGGTACCCAGATGGTTCTGTCACCCTTGCCAGGCTTTGGTTTGTACTCCAATGGCAGCAGCAAAAGTCACTGCTCGCATTAAAGCAGCTAAAACCAATTTATAGTGTGCATCAACCTGGAAGGGCTGCCAAATGCTGCTAATGTCAAAATGTGTGCATATACTTTCAAAAATAAAACCTTTCTTCATTTTCCTGAAAAGGAAGTAGTGTAGAGAGGGTGAGAAAGAGACAGCAGGGGGAGAACGGGGGAGAAAAGATAAATTTCATAGGTCACATAAATTATTAACATTTGTTTGAACTAAGACATTTGAAAAGTTTTGTTAGCAGAACTACAAATACACTGAACTACATTAACCACAGAGCTTCCCCTCCCCTGAAAGTCTGACACAGAAAACAAAGAACTCTATCACTGTTGAGTACAACAGGATTCTTTCAGTGAAAATTCTACTGTATGCATCAGCCGCTCATCTGTAGACTCCTCAACTGCTAAACTTGGCCAATAACTTGCTCATGGTTTTGCAGCAGATGTTCTTGCTTTTTGGTCGCTAAGAACCGTATGGACCAGTTTCTCTCTCTACAGATCAAGTGCCAGCATGATTAAGATCTGAAAATGTGCAATTCAACACCAGCAGAGGTAGGGTTTACTCAGAGTTTAAATGAATCTCAATACTGCAAGTTTACTTCATTAACTTAGACCTGCTGTGTCTAAGAACTTTTAATAAATATTTTAATTCACACCCACTTCAGTAATGAGGAACTTCTAGCATGAATATGATTAGAGAAGTCGTTAAAACATTTAAAGCCCATGGCAAAGACCTTAATAAAGAGCACATATTTTTAAAAGCTACTAATGGAGTGGCAGAGTTTTTCACAATATTTGCAAGGGTTCAGAAATTAAGTACAACTGTCATGAAATGTTACTTAGATAATGATGCTTCCAGTTGAGGGAATAAGGTTTCAGGGAGCAGATGTTGTCTCTCATGCTTCATTCCTTTCTTGCCAATGTTTCTCCCAGAGACTCTGAGGCAAGAACAGCTCTAGTTTTCCTGCATGAATAGAAGGATCAACTCCATTTCACAATGGCTTGTCTTAGAACCAAGAGTGTCTTGGGATCAAGATAATCAGTGGCACCGATCACTTCCTATGTGCACCTCTCCCCCGATTCACTGCTGTTGCCTCTGGAAGGGATATATCCCAGTGGTATAGTATATACTCTCAACATTCAGTGTTAGGCAACTGATCCATTAAACTCGGTATTGTCTTCTCTGTCAGCAGCTCTCAAGCTGTGAAGGGTCTTTTCCAACAACTTCTACTGAAGTTATTTCACCTCAAAATGCCAGTGACTGAACCCAGGAACATATACATACTCAGCCTCTTATCAGACATAGATCTGCATTCTCCATTCCCAGAGATCTCCAGTGAAAATGGCCTCTGGTATGAGTGATGGGCCTGAGGCTTTGGATTGCTGCTGCCAGTGATCTAGTTTATTAGTGATCTGACAGTGTCAGATGTCTAGTGAGCAGCCACAGCTCAATCATAAATGCAGAAGGTCCTAGATTTAATCCTTGGCATTTCCAGTTTGAGTATCTCAGGTACTAGGTTTCACTGTCTAAAATCTTTGAGAATTCAATTTGCTGCTAATTATAGCAAAATCCACTCAGGTTCTAAAGCCCATCATAGCAGGCCACAGAAAAACGAAATGACTGCCAGGAAATACATTGTATAGTGTGCATTTTCTGTCTCTGTCCATTACTTCCACTGCCATTAGAGATCAATGACCCTTTACCGTGCAGCATACATGGAATGGCATCTGTTTATAATCTATATTAGAACACAACAGAGTTATTAAACAAGCACCCAGTTGTTGCATTTTCTCTCTGTGAATATTTTTCTCTAGTCTTCTCCAACAGGTGTTTCATACAACAGAAATATTCATTGATGCACCTGCAGATAATTTGAAATTATAGACAAAACCTGTCCATTTAATTAAAAATACTTCAATAATTTAATAAATATGAAGAAGGCAAACATTAAACAAGCAATGCCTCTAACAATAGGCAGCAACCAATAAAGAGACTTTTCCAGTACCTGCTCCTTGAGATACTCTACCTCAAAATGCCAATAACTGAAGCTTGGAACTTTTACATAGATTTTCATACTCCATGATCAGTTCCAGATATCTCCAGTGCTTCCTTCACTCCAGTATGGAATCTATGTTCCTACTCTTCTCTGCAGGCATATGACAGCAACAGGCCTTAGTATTTCTGTCATGAGTCAAGCATTGAAGGTGGGGGATGGGTGGGTAAACTTTACAGATGCCTGAAAACCCAAGGGGGGGTCTGTCCCAGGCTGCATGCCCATTACTATGATATGGTCAGTTAAAGTCATTTTAGAAATTTCCTTTCATAATTATATGTATGGGATAGGACTGCAGACCATAGGTATTGTTACAAACTTATGCTGAGCCCAAAGAAATGGTGCTTGGGCCTGATTACCACTAGATTGGGCCTGATTAGCACAAGACTTGACAGACTTCAAATCATACAAATAGCAAATGTAGATATTCTAAATTGATAACTCAAAAAATATTGAAATTATATATAGCTCTTGGTTGTCATATGCTGAAAAAACCCTTTCCTCCCTATATTTAGATTGCTTTTAGGGAAGTGCAAGGAAAACATTGTTAGTAATTTTCTAGAAAGCATAAGGAACATTATGATTTTAAAAGAAATATGAATGCACTGTCTACATGTTTTAGATTTTTTTTACTAGTACTAGGATGAAGTGGGAGAAAGGACAGTTGTACATTAATATGAGATGAAGAAGGCCACACTTTTATGCCTAATGTACCAAGATATAAACAATATGGCAATAACAGTGAAACAAAAGACATAGTACAGCATGGTAAACTGATTAGGCTAACCATCAGAATAAGATCAACACTAGGGATGGGCATGAATGAACCAGGAAAATGCAGTTCATATTGGTTCATGGCCAAACCACAAACCGAACCAGGAGGTTCGTTCACAAACCAAACTGCAAACGCTGTTGAAAGGGATTGCAGGATCTTTAAATGGGTTTGAAGAAAGCCTGGAAAACACTTGAGCGATGGGGAGTAGCTTGCTCCCTGCCACACAGCTGTTTTTGGGGCTGTCTTCTGCAGTCCCTGTAAAGTTTTCGGGCTGCATGCCCATCCCTAATCAACAAACATTGAAAAATCACTCCCATTCACCTGGTTTCCCTTCCCTTCCTTTTAGCATCTGAAGCATCTGAAAGGTCTTTGTCACCCATTTGAGGATCACAGGTCACCCTCCTCCTACCTCTTAAAAATACTGAATTGATGCCCACTCCAAAGCAGGCTATGGAAAGCTGTAACAGTGAACAAGTGTATCTAAAACTGAATCCCCAAAGAGCCTGCAGTCAGGAAGGCAAGTATGCTTGTGTCTCTAAAGCCAAACAGAAGAGGTAGCAAAAATTCCTTCCTGGTCCTGATACCCAGTGACAGAGTTAGGTCAATAGTGGTGCAGTAACCTTTTCTTTATTGATTGATTCAATTTATATCCTGCCCTCCCCACAAAGGCAAGCTCATACAACATTTCATAAATACAATTAAAACCTATATAAACATGTAGCATAAATATCAATAAATTAAAACATGGTTAAAAGTTGGAACATTATCAAATAAAACAAGAGCAAAATTATTTCTAATATAGCTTAAGTGACTGTATGATTCCCGTAAATTTCATATCAGCTCAGTTCGCTCACTAATTATGTTGTGGGTGCAGGCTAGAGACAACAATGGTAGGCCAGGGTGCAGGCTGGAGGGAAACAATGGTGACAATGGTAAAGCCAGGGCACAGGGACACTCCTTGGTGTATGATGTGACTCCCTAGTCGAACACCTGGTTTTGCAGGCCCTGCAGAATTGTAAGAGGTCCTGCAGGGCCCTGATTTCTTCCAGGAACTCATTCCACCAGGATGGAGCCGCCACCGAGAAGGCCCTGGCCCTGGTTGTTGCCAGCCTGGCATCCTTAGGGCCTGAAAGGGATAACCGATTTTGCATCCCTGACCACAGTGCTCTTCGGGGAACATGTGGGGAAAGGCGGTCCCTCAGGTATGCTGGCCCCTGACCATATACGGCTTTAAAGCACCTTGAAACAAATCCAGTATGCTATCAGCAGCCCGTGCAGTGCCTTCAGTACAGGCTGGATGTGCTCCCGCATAGGGATACCCAACAACAGCCTGGCTGCCGCATTCTGCACTAGTTGTTTTGTTGTTAGTTGACCATCATAATGAAAGAAAGCCAAAAGGCAAAAAGCCCTCTTAAACTTTGCCTGTTGGTGTGTTGCTATGGCGGACGCTTTAAAAGGAATGCTCAAGAGACAACAGAAGGAACTTCCAAGAAAAGGGGTGCCAGCTGCCAGGTTTCCTGCCCCTGGGCTCCTGCTGCTGCTTGGTGGAGCAGCAGGAGCCACCATGATGTCACCACGCCCTGTCCCCAAAAGCTCCTGAGCTTGATGGCAGATGGCTGGCAACCCTATCCAAGACCTCATATTCCCATTGTCTTCTTGTCTGATGATGGCCAGATGGAGACTGAAGCACACAACTATTAACCAGACTTAACTTTGTCAAAGTAAGAACTTTTACCTAGTTCTACAGTGCACCACCTAATATGGGTGGTTATGGACACATGTAAATCTATCAAGATCTGAAGAAAAATACTTTGGAACTCCTGAATTAAGTAAAACATTGATCTAACCTTTACACTATACAAAGTAATGGCTGGAAATTCAATAAAAGAAGTTTACTGATTTTAAACAGACTTTCAAAAACATACTACTAAATATCACATATAAATGATAAGGAAGCCTTAATTTTTCCCTCAAAAATTAAAAGCCCTACGGCAAAATGAAGACTTAAAAGTCTTAATTTTGTTCACAATCCTCACAAAGCATAGTGAGGTCATTAGTCTATACTGAAAGAAGAAGAGTGAAACAAAAAGTTAAAAATGCTCACCTTCACTTTTATTTCATAGGTCACTGTTATATCTTCTAATAAGATAATTAAAAACATGCAAGCAGCTGGTACTGCGGCTAAACAGATTAATGTAATAGTCTGTAGTCATATGTGCTGGCAAGAGGTTCACCTCTTTGGCGAGGAGAAGGTCAGCTGCCCTTGGGAAGGAGAGGAAGACAATATTTCTAATTTCTAGTGTATCTACATTGCAAATGCTAAGGACAGTCCATGATTTGTTGGCCAAAAGCATTACCCTCTCTAGTGTCAGCAACAAAATATATTCTATCAGATTCTTTCCAAATTATCAACTACTATGTATTCAAAGATCCAAGTAATCTCATACAAACAAATCTACAGTAATACTTACACAGGAATTCAGAAAATTTTTGGTGGCAATAGTAAATCAAATAGAATATAAGATCACAAGCCAAGAATCTAGTCTCACAGCAACCTACTGAGAATTTTAAAATATCAGCAAGAACACTTCTAAATGCCATATACATGTAACACAAGGCTGGCATTTGTGAAAGTTCATAAAAATGAATTACTTATAACTCAGGAACATTAACAGGGCAACATACACCAAACCAAGAGAGTTCACGCAAAAGGATGAAAACACTACTGAATAATTGTGGGTACTGCTCCACAGTTTTTCTAATTTTATTTTATGTTTCACATACAGGTAATCCTATTGACCTAGCCAATCTGTCACAGGACAGGAAGTGGAGAGTTTTTAACAGGATGGCAGGGTAATGGCTGAAGTATCACAGTGGAGGGAGCAGTGAGAAAGGTGGAGAGCGGATATGGAGCTCAGAATGACTAGAGGGTGCATGAAGAGAGGGGCCGAACGTTTTGTATGCACTGCTGAATGCACTATTTATCTTTCCACAAATTTAAGAGGGCAACATTATCATCAGCACGGCAGGAACTATAAACAAAGATGTCTCAAAGCAGGGGTCTCTAACTTTGTTGACCCTGCAGGCATTTGGTGGATTTGAAGAAAGGCAAGTAGGCAGCACTGCAAAATGGTTGCAGGGAAGAAGTATTTTTGTATCTGAGAAATCCAGCAGTGATTGATTGTACCGGGGGGGGGGGGTAGGTATTTGTCTGTCCCATTCCCCCATGCATATTTCTACATGAAAGTTTCTATTAAATGAATTCAGAGTAAAAAAACAAACCAACCAACTTTTGAAGGGTTTTAAGAAGCTTTTCGGCAAGGGCCAAGAAATGGGATGGAAGGAGTGTGAAAGCAAAGGATTAGGAAGGAATGAGTGTGAATGGGACAAAGGAGAACAAAGCAAAGAAGGCAACTTGAATAAAGCAGAAAGGGGTCAAGAAACAGGGCAGCAAGGAGGCAGCAGATGTTAGTTATCACAGTGATGTTTGCTGACCCTGGAGCTAGATTGAAGGCTTTCTGATGGCTCTAGCGGACTTTCATGTTGATACAGTTGGTGTTCCTCTCAATGCCCATGCTGATCTCTGGAATGAGGAAATAACCAAGGCAGTTGACAGAATTGCCCAAGGAGCTCTCTCTCAAGTGTTAGAGCCCTGGTAGCCCCTTAGTTTACTGAAGAGCTGTGGCGATGAAAAGACAAAGGGACAGCTAGAGTGACAGTAGAGGAAGACTTGGGATGGATCCAATAAGACATGGGCAAAAGCTCATTTTAAAGCATATTCCATGGAAGTAATGGTGGCAAAGAAACAACACTTTTCCACCACCATTGTGTCTGCACGGTGTAAGCTAGTGAAGCTGTTCTGGGTGGTCAAAGGCCTGTGGCGATCTGGCCTGCAGGAGGCGGTGGACTGTTTGGTGGTCCACTGTGACCATTTTGCTCAGCACTTTGCAGATAAAATCTGCTTCTGTTCCAGCTTGGACTCTTTGTTAGGATTGGAAAGTGCCAGAGCGCTGACTTGTCCAATTGGTTGGGATGCTTTTCGGTTTATTCAGTCTGAGGATATGGACAGGATCCTTGGAAATATGACACCTACCACCTGCTTGTATGACCCTTGCTCTTCCTGTTTATTTAAATCTTCTGGGGCTGACTGGTTTCAAGAGGTTCTTAATGCTTCCTTATGAGAAGGGGCAGAAACCCACCCTTGAAACAGGCTATGGTGTATCCACTTTTAAATAAGCCTATTGTTGATCCAGGAGAGCTCAATAAATATTGAACTTAATTGTTCCATTATTGAGCAATGTGACTGAACGGGTTGTAACTAGACAACTCCAAGCTTTCCTAGATAAGACAAAAAGTTTAGGTCCCTTCCAGTCTGGGTTTAGGCCTGGTTTTGGGACTGAAACAGCCTCAGTTGCCCTGGTGAATGACTTGTGTTGGAAGATGGACAGAGGAAGATGTTGATTCTCCTGGACCTTTCAGTGGCTTTCAGTATCATCAATTATGGTACCTTTCTGGACCACCTATCTGGGCTGGGATTGGGAGGCACCATTCTGCAGTGATTCCTGTCCTACCTGGAAGGTGGATTTCAGAAGGTGATGCTGGGGGTCCCACAAGGTTCTATCTTGTCCCCTATGATCTTTAACATCAATTAGAAATGTTGGGATACTTCTCTGGAGATCAGCAAATGGTTGTTACTGCTGTCAGGATGGTTTTTGCCAGACAATGGAAACAAATCCCTAAGCAATAAGACTGGTTGTTGAAAATAAAAGAAATCTATACTTTAGTGAAATTAACCACTTATCTGGAAAATAGAGATATACATAGAGAAGACCTTTTATAGTCAAGAGCAATACAAAGAATGGAACTGGCAATTGTATAACTGGAAATAGTATTAAAATTGTCAGTTGCTGGTGGTTTGAGAGCCAGTTTGGTGCAGTGGTTAAATGCGCGGACTCTAATCTGGGAGAACCGGGTTTGATTCCCCACTCCTCCACTTGCACCTGCTGGATGATATTGGGCAAGCCATAGTTCTGGCACAGCTGTTCTTGAAAAAGAGCAGTTTCTGTCAGAGCTCTCAGTCCCACCTACCTCACAGGGTGTCTGTTGTGGGGAGGGGAAGGGGAAGGAGTTTGTAAGCCACTCTGAGACTCCTTCGGGTAGTGAAGGGTGGGGTATAAATCCAATCTCTTCTTCTTCTTCTTCTTTTCTGTGTCCATGAATGTAGGACGTAAGGGGGTTTAGACTAATCTAATTTCATGTTTATGTATATATGTTACTCGTTTGTTATTTAATAAAATTTTACAAAAAAAAAGTTAGTATACTAAAAACAAGAGCAACTGTTATATTACCGAATCAAATATGTTACTTTATGCACAATTCCATAGTCATACATCCCATTAAAATCAATTAGATTTAAAGCTATATAACCACACCAAATTGTAGCCATTGTTCCTTCCCACTTTCCCTTATATATATATATAGTTTATGTGAAAACAGTCCCAATATATTTTCCAAGATGTCTCTGATAACACTGTAATGGATCACTGCCCAAATATATTTTGATTTAAAAAAATTATAATGCTTTTAGTTTATTTTGCATAACTATCTGATCTACCTTTTGCAATCAAACTTCTAACTTGGAGCAGGAAAATTTACAGCGAGGCTCATTATGTTTGGAGTTACTTGTTCCTGAGCATAAAATATTCATTTCTCACCTAAAATGCTGTAATAATACTTAATAGCAATGTCAGGTGTGCCAACTATTAAAAGCAAAAAATTCCCCCCTCCCTTAATTTTACTGTATGACCTAGCTACATCATTTTCACTTTCTTTCTAATTGTAACAATAAATTAATGTTGTGCCACTGCACTAAAGGAAGGGCTTGATTTTTAAATAGTGGCTTAATGTTATTTTAGTACAGTTGTTCTCTACCGCTTATTTTAAAAACGCAATTACTATCAAGTTATCTTGTAGTTACGATACTCTTAGGGCTGTAACACCTGACTTCATGACAGTCAGCAGAAAACACAATGTCAAGTCTGTATTTACTGACTTCTTCAATAGCATACCTTTGAGACCACCTCTCCCCAAATGAACCCTGTAGAGCACTAAGGTCAACGAATCAACATCTTTTGGTAGTCCCTGGCCCCAGGCCCCTACTTGGTGGAATGAGCTCCTGAGTAAGATCAGGGCCCTGCAGGATTTATTACAATTCCTCAGGGCCTGTAAGACGGAGCTCTTTCACCAGGCTTTAGGTTGAGGCAGTGGGTGCCCCTCTTTGTGGCCAACCACACCAGTGGCCTGGACCCCAACATCTTAAATCTTTTGCCACTGCTGATATGGTTCTATCTGAGCTGACATGGTATCTAGGAATATGGCTCTGTATACTGTTGTTTTGATTTGGTTTAAAATATGTTGCATTTTATATTGTTGTTATCCATCCTGAGCCTGTTCCCAGGGAGGGTGGGATACAAATCCAAACAAACAAACAAAATAGTAAAGGCCAATTTGGTATAAATAATATTGATCAGATGCTATGTGATCAACTATTATATGAAACTGATGGCCAAGTTTGCAGGTGATATCAAATTACTCAACACTGGGAAAACCAAGGCAGATTGTGAAGAGCTGGAGGAGAATATCCCTAAACTGGATGAGTGGCAAATGAAATTCAGGGCAGAAGTGAAAGATGATGCACACTGGAATGATAAGTCCTAAGTTTACATATATATCAATGGGTTTGAACTGGCTGAGGCCAGTGGATGGCTTGAAAAGAATATCCTCAGGATGTAGCAGTGGATAAAAAGGCAAACTCCATGCTAGGGATTATTAGGAAAGAGAATGAAAACAGAATGGCTAGTAAAGTAATTCTATACAGTTCTAGTGATCATATCTAAAAAGAATAAAACTGAAGAGCTAGAAAAGCTGAAGAGAAAAGGTTCAAGAGTCTGTGGGTTGTTGCTGGTTTTTTTAAAAAATGACTAGTGAGGGGAGGTTTATAAAATTACACATGGACTGGAGAAAAGGGATAGAGAAAACCTTCCCCCCATCGCATAACACTAACACTTGGGGGCAACTTGATGGGCAACAGAATCAGCAGGTACATAAGTTAGTACCTCTTCATTCAACACACAATTATACTGCAGAATTTACTGGCTATTAGCACAAATGGCTTTAAAAGTGGATTAGACTGATTCATGAAGAATAAACCCAATATCAGCTAATAGCCACGGTAATAAAACCTATTCAGTGGCAGTAAACCTCTGAATACCAGTGTTACAAGGCAACATTATGGGAAGGTCTTGACATCTATGCCTTGTTTATTGGCCCCCCGGGACATGTGGTTGGCCACTGAGTGAAACAGGATGCTGTACAAGACAGACCACTGGTTTTATCCATAAGAATTCTTCTTAACACCATGGACACTTTCCCCTGTTTATTATTCAACACCAACTGCAGTGGTGCAGCAAGTTCATAATGGGTTTAGACCAACTAAGTAGTAGTAGAAGAAGAAGAGGGGGAGGAGGAGGGGGAGGAGAGACTGGATTTATACCGCACCCCTCACCTGGAGTCTCAGAGCAGCTTACAATCTTCTTCCCTTCCTCTCCCCACAACAGACACCCTGTGAGGTAGGTGGGGCTAAGAGAGCTCTGAGAGAACTGCTCTTGAGAGAGCTGTGACTGGCCCAAGCTCACCCAGCTGGCTGTATGTGGAGGAGTGGGGAATCAAACCCGGTTTTCCAGATTAGAGTCTGCCGCTCTTAACCACTACACCAAACTATTATTAGAGTTCTAAAGCTTTTTTTTTTTAAGTTAACTCTTCTAGTTGTTCATGTCCTGGTCACATTCCTTACCTTTAATCCATATGTCACTTATGCAACTCTATAGATAATTTTCTCTTTACAGGCAGATCCCCCACCCCTTCTGTAATATGGTTTCCAGTTATTTACTCATATGCTCCTAATGGGGATACTTCATACATAACATTGTATGGAAGCAGATGCTCTTGCCATCTACTCCGGAAGCATCATGACAGCCTGCCCATCCACCCGTCCCATAGCAACTGAATATTTCTAGCTGGTTATATCCAAGTAGTTAGTGGTTTCCCCACCAATCCCAATGGTCCACTAAGATGGAAGCTCTGATAACATTAGAAAGCATGGCAGCCATAGGGATGGAAGCAGCAGAAAACACATGAGCAAGTGAAATGAAACATTGAAATAAGGATGACAGACATTTGATTGAAAAGCTAATAGGCTGCTCATAGGCTAATCTCCTCATAGGACATTTCTACAGATCATGCCTATCACAGATTTCAAAGAGTTTCGGCAAACCTCTCAGTAACGTTCAGGGCTTTTTTTTTTCTTTTTGAAAAAGAGGTACTGGAACTTTCAAGAGGGAAATGAAGTTTTCAACCTATATACTGAAAATTCACAAACTTTTAAACATTTTAAAAATAATTCTGTTGAAGAGGTTCCAGAACTCCACTCCGGCGCATTCCCCCAGAAAAAAAGCTCTGGTAACACGGTAAGTAGCAATGACAAGGCATTATCAATTATCATTTTTTTTTGTCCTTGCTTGTCCTATCCCAATCGCACACTTTCCCATATATCTCTCACAACATTTTTATTTAGCAAGAATGTACAAGTATATGGTAATTGTATATTATCAGACTACACAGAGAGGTTGGTCTTGTTTTTAATTGTCTTCCAGTATAAAAAGTCTCAAAAAAGTATTTATTTATTTATTATTTATATTTATATCCTGCCTTGCCAGACAAGCTGGCTCAAGGCAGCTAACAGGGTTAAAATATCATAAAACAATAAGAACATCAATTAAGACAGCATAAATGATAGATAAAAACAGACAGGTGATGGCGGCATTCAGATCACACCCAATGATGGGTGCAGCGATCCATAGGTCCCAGGCCAGAAGAAGTTCCACCGGGACATTCATCAGTGGCAGCTCCTAATCGAAGGCCTGGTGGAAGAGTTCCATTTTACAGGCCCTGCGGAACTGTGAGAGGTCCCGCAAGGCCCTGATGTCTTCCGGGAGCTCATTCCACCAGTGTGGAGTTGCCACTGAGAAGGCCCTGGCTCTGGTGATTGCCAGCCTAGCTTCTTTTGGACCAGGGAGTCAGGTGGTGTTGTGAGCCTGACCTCAGTGCTCTCTGGGGCATATATGGGGAAAGGCAGTCCCTCAGGTAGGCAGGTTCCTGACCATATAGGCCTTTAAAGGTTAAAACCAGCACCTTGAACCGGATCCGGTACACTATAGGCAGCCAGTGCAGCATCCTCAGCACAGGCTGGATTTGGTCTCCTACAGAGAGACCCATCAGCAGCCTGGCCGCAGCATTCTGCACTAGCTGCAGCCTCTGGATCTGAGACAAGGGCAGCCCCATGTAGAGAGCGTTGCAGTAGTCTAACCTCAAGTACTCAAGCAGTACACAAATAAGTCTATTCAGTTCTGCATTTTCTGACCTGGTTTAACTATCTGACAACAAATTTAGATGGACTACTGTTCACTGTGTGCATATGTTTAAATTAGATATTGATAGCCTTGGTTTTAAATCAGATATTGATAGCCTCATTATTATGAGTTGGGGTTTTTGCCATTAAGGCCTCTCATAAGTTCAAGCAAAATTCTTCCTTCATAAAGACGTCACTATGATTTCATAGCAAACTGGGGGATCTTCAGGATCTGTTTCTGTGGTTTCAAAACATGAGCTGTTGTAAAATCACTTTCCATTCACTTTTCACAAAAATTTCACCAAACAACAAATACAAAATTAAACTGTAGAGCACGTATTTTTAAAAAATCAATATATTCCTACTCTAACAATATAAATTTGAGAAAAGCAATTCACCCACAAAACTCAAGAAATACTCACCTATATGAAAGAAAAGTTCCATCAGAATCTGAACTGTGGTGAATACTTCCATTTTCATTTGACACATCTAGCAAGACAAACAAGACCATATATTAATTGGGATTAGTAATAAAATGGGATGTAAGATATTAGACTTTTACACTATGCCATGGAAGGATCAGGGAGGGAAACAAAGGTATTTTAAACATGCCTGGGTCCCCTGCCTGATCTTCTCCAGGTGCCCAACAGCTGCGGGACACCTGGAGAAGATCAGGAAGGGAGCCCGGGCATGTCTGAATGCCTGTCCTTTGCTCCCCAGCCAGCTCACTGTGGTGGGTTGGTTGGGGAAGGGAAGGGAAGGGAAGGGCAGGCATGTTTCCCCCTTCCTTCCCTGAGCCTCTCCGCTTTTGCAAAGAAGCTCGGGGAAGGGGGGCATGTTTAAATGCCTTTCTTTCCATTTCTCAGATCAGGGAGGGGAAAGAAAGGCATTTAAAACATGCCTGAGCTTCCTGCCTGCCCTTCTCCAGCCACCCCTGTCAGCTAGAGAAGGGAAGGCAGAGAGCCTTGGCTTTTCCTGGTCAATTTCACTCACAGCTGACTGGCAGGGAGTGAAATTGACAGGGAAATCTGTAGGGGCTACCAGAGGGAAAGAAGGCCTTATAACATGCCTCCTTTTCCTCTGGTGCTGTATATCAGACCCGAATATATTCGGGAATACCAAATATTTTCCCAATCTGAATACTTAACCGATATCGGACTAGGGAAATTCGGCATTTGCCAGTATTTTTCAGGGCTGATATACCTGAAGCTGAAAAATACTGGCATTTTTTTTTTTTGCACACCCCTAGAGAAAACTGCATTTACTAATCTAGAAACTTGTGTAACCATATATTTTAACTGCCATGTTTCCAATGTGTTACAAAGTTTGGGGCACTAGATACTGTAAAACTTTATGCACAGAAGTAATCTTCTAGTGTTCTTTTAGTTCTCTGGATTGGACCCAACTGTAAAGCCTGCTTGTGGGGAGGGTGGGGTATAAAAATGAAGTATAAATAAATACAAATAAATAAATAAAGATGTATTCCGATCCTTATTTGATGTTCTTGATTATAATATCTTATTATGACAAAGCTGATGCTAGTAGAAGAATTCTAAATCTGAACTGTGGAAAGTTCAGTGCTTCTATGAACAAGTTTACACATGTACGTTCATCATTTGAAGAATGTAGAATTTTGGCAATTTGCATGTATAAGCTACAGACAACACATCACACAGAGGACTTTTATTTCACTGCCTATCTTCTCAAGCACAAAACTTCTCAGTGGAGTCAGCTGATAACAGCTGCTTTTGGGTCACCAAGATCTGTATACATGAGTTGGCCACAGGTCACTTAGATCATAAAGGCAAGGCTTTTTATTGTTGGTGGAGTTTAAACATGTAGACGAACAGGGCACCAACAGTTTAAAGAAAATAACTTAGTTTATTAAAGAAGAAATAAACTCTGATAGAACAGAGGGAGAGAGGCTTAACTAACTGACCAACTGCTGTGAGAGAAAAGAACGAAGGGGGAGGGCTCAGATGGAGCAGGAAGTCTCCAAACAGCCAACCAGGAGACAGGAAGGACACAATGTGAAATTGTGGAAAGTCCCTAATCCAGCTATGAAAAATAGCAGTCCTTCAGCTGTCCCCTATAGGTTATGCTTCTGATCTTCCTCAAATAGGTACACTACAGACCTTGTATATTCCAACATTTATTGGGGTATTTTTTGTGCTACTCAAACAAAAGTCACAAGTTTGAAATGTTAGGTATCTATAACTGTTTTGCTTTCATCGCTGCACTGTAAAGAACAGTACAATATTGAATCCCACTTCCACCTAGTAAGAAAGCAAATTACAATTTTGTGCCAGGAATACAATGGACAGTACCCACATACGTGAATGGGGAAATCTGATCCAGAAACAGAACTTGGTAGCATGATATTCCCTGTTAAATACTGGTGACAGGCTTATTACATACAAAGGATATATGGTATTGCCCCATTAAGTAGTGATTAGATAGGTGACTATTAGATAGGACAACCAATGTTCTGGTTTGCCAACTCAGAAACTAAGTAGGTCTGGGTAACAAACCGCTGCTCTGTAATTAACACAGTAAAAAGAGTCTTCTTGCCCCCATGCACTCTCGGCCCTTTGAAAAAGAATTGTGCACATAAATGTACTATATATAATGACAGTGGATATATTTACTTTGCAATGATTTTGCAAACTGCAGTGGCAGTTGTTTGCAGGTGCTGCAATCACAGAGATTACCATGGAGTAAATGTGATGCACCCAGTACATTTCTTCTAACAATCCTGTGTTTAGGGATGGGACTGTATGAAGAAAGGAACAATATACATTTATCTGGCTAGGCACCAGCCAGAATGTATAATTCTTCTTAAACCTACACAGAGGTACAGAGTTGTTCAGACTGAAAAACAGGTTTTGCATAGAAGGATAAACATTTTATTTCTCAATCTTCTGTTTTCCACACACCAAAAATAAAATGATATACTACTGCTAAGAAACTAGAATGGTATTAAATTATATCTTCATGGTTGATGCTTAATAGTAATCATATATAAAGGTATATTATTTAAAAAGTGCATAATTTGTGATCTTAGAAAAGGAAATAGAGAAGAAGTTGCTTACAATATGAAGTTATGAATTGCGATAGCACAGTTTTTAAATACCACATACTTTTATTTTCGCATATTTAAGGCTTAATAATTTAATGATTTATTCAGTTTTAATTTATACCTTCAAAACACTCTGAGATGCCACTGGAGATCATAACAGTGGTCCTGGTTAAGTCAAATAATAATTAGAGCTTTCACTTTAAAGATGAGATTATTTTTAATTATTGAGTGAAGTACTTGAGGTACCATACTTATATAATTACACTACTCATTAAATGGTTATTGAAAGCTGAAATGTAATTTTAATGACAGCTACCTATTTTTCTTTGCACACTTTGAAGATGACAGATCAGTCAAGAATACTGGTTTGCTCAAAATTTCTTGCAGCTGCACTGGAGCTTTCAGGTGTAGAACAATTAGGCTGTGCTTATTTTAAAACTTTTAAAAATGCTCTCTCAATTAAGCGGTATTTTTATATAAAGTGCAGAAATAGCAAGGAAAATAAATTGGCACCCAAGATGGTGCAGCAAATTTTGTTCAGTGGGTGCTTTTACTCTGAGTAGTGACACTGAAGTCCAATGGGTTACTAAAATATACTGTTCTTGAATCCTAGTTCTTGAAACAAACTTGAAGGACATAAGGCAGGATATAAATTTAATTAACTACCAAGAGAAAGAGATAAGCCATATTATTAAAAAAATGAATTATTATTTTACTCCAGAAACCAGCAATAATTATAGGAACAGAGAAGGATTTTAGTCTAAATAATTTTTTTCACACACAACTATTGAAAATATATATTGATTCTACATATACAAAATGTAAATATACAATAAACTACCGTTGTACTTAAGAAACCCTTGACAAACAGAGTTTTGAATGTAAAAAAAAGCTTATTGAAGATTCTTAATTCCTCTGTTTACTGAATGCTCTTCTGAATTTAACATTTCTCCATTGTGTCAAAGGCAAGAATATAATACAAATTAAGCTTTTCTTTCTCACTGTGAAATCCAAACAGAGAAGTCAATTTATTTCATTAACAATATTAAAAAAATTCTGAGTTTGCTGTGTGGGGAAAAGGCATTAAAGTTTAGAGGAGGGAGCAACTGCTTTGTTCTGCCAATCCCCTAGTTGAAATTAATTATAGCAAATGTTTATGAAAACATCTGTTCCATACAGTTATAAATTCTTAATTTTAGCATGGACGATTTCAAGTTCCTTCTATTTTGAAGCACTATAGTCTGACGACTGCCAGGCTTACAATTTGTACTTCAACACACCACAGATGAAATCTACAATGTTTTGAGTATCTCTGTAAAATGAACCACACACAAAACAGAATTAATCTCTTTAAAAAAACATAAAACTACAGCAAACCAAAAGATCTTAATTTGATGGAAGCACTAATATAAGAATATGACTTCAAGTTGAAAAATTCAAGAATAAAAAAAATCTTCTGCTAATTAAGTCCATTTAAGTTTTGGTAAATTATGCAAAATACAAAGCTGAAGGATCAGTGTTTAACATGCTTTGATAAATTTGATAGCTATCCACTGCTTAAAAGATAAACACACCTGATATTGCCTAAATGTTACAACAGAGGGTGCTAGAGAGTTTAAGATCAATATGAACCGGAGCCAGAAGCACTCTTTTTGGACTTTTTACATAACATCCTTGCAACTACAGTGTTAAATTCAATTTACACCAACTAAGCTTTTAAAATGATTAAATGGAGCAAGCTTGAAGCACTGTACAGAAACGGAATATAATGCCTTCAGCTAAAGAATTAAGTGCACTGCACTTCTGATATTTATAAAATAATTATTAGGCTACAAAAATTGAAGTACATTACACTCGAAGGGAGTTGCTGAAGTTTCCCAAAGTTAAAAAAGGAAAATATATTCAAGATTTATGATGTTAAAAAATCTGTTATGTGATCACATAACAGAACAATCTGGAAACAGTCTTGCAAGTAAAGATTTTGATGCTGTTTAAAGTTAAATGTTTTTATTTGGTTTGCTAATAAGAAAAGTATATAGCACTGCAGTTAATAACTGGGACCCTCTAGGTCATCGGCTTATGAGATGATGCAAAGGTTGACATTTTTCATGAAATAAACATACATGGTAATCAAAGGCTAAGTATTAAGATTTGAGGCAATTTTTCAATAGGCCCTTTCAGCAATACATCTTAATATTAAATATAATTAGTCTTAGGGGAAGAAAGCACTGAAATTAGATATTGTGAAGTGCCAAGGCCACAATCAAGGGAATTCTACGTACTGAATGCAGCAAATTTTGAAGGAAAAAGGGGGGTCAGATGCTAATTTCTCCATTTCAGATTTCCTCAGCCTATTATGAGCTACATCTGAAGACTCCCTCAAGTCTGGCCCTAGCTAATAATGGGAATGATTCTAGACTTCCTGCTACTGCAATTACCTTTCTCTTCCCCACTCTAACACATGGCAGGGGCCGCATGGACAGGGCTGCTGCTTTTATTTACACTCAAGAAAGCTGTCACCACAGTTTCTAGGGCATTAGAACTTCCACAAAGTCTTTCCAGTCTTTACTATGAAGTCCTAAGAAACTATATTTCCCAGGATCCTGGCATCCAAGATGTCATTGTGGGACCATTCTTCAGCTATATGGAGATATCTGTCCACAGCACCAGCCCTCTTCATCACAAGGTGGCCCACTACTACAATTATGGCCAAGATAACTTTTGGTAAAAGGCAAGTGAGCATGGGTGGAGGGTATGTTCATGTACTGGAAGACCCTGGGTTCTTCTGTACTCCAGTGAATGCCAATGGATTGAATGGACAGGCAGAAGAAATTACAAATTACAAATCCTATGTCCATCACCAGGAAATGATACTTCTGTACTCAGGAATATCATTTCCAGTTAAAGACCTACCTTTATCTACTGAGCACTTCTTTCTGATATTTTAAGGACAGGGAGCGGTCTTTCTTCTCACAGGAATTGCTTCCCCTGAACTTTCTTAAAAATGTAAACTTGGAAGACTCAAGGATTTTTTGTATAATTTTCCAGGGAATGCTCAGAAAAACTGAATGGATTCCAAAGGGAGCTGGAGTTTTTTCCCACCATGAAATGAAAAGAGTGCTCAGCTGAGAGAAGCAATGATATGACAGTCTTCAGCCAACAAAGAAGCTACTGCTCCATTCTGAAGAGTTTTCAGTGGGTATGTGTTTGCACCTTCATATTCTGTTGCTTTCAGAATGGCTTTCAGAAACAATACAACTCTGTAGCTTGTTCGTCATAGTAGATTGTTTCTATGGAGGCAGAAGTGGTATCCGTACTCCCAGACTCAGACAAAAGACCTCTGTCTTCAATAGATGGGACCTGAACATTGGCAGGTAAGTAGCAGAAAACTAAGCTGCAAAAACTTTTCAACCTTGTTTAAAAATGTACCCATTAGCATTGGAATTACAGTCTTCTCTCCACACTGGAAGACAGGAGAAAACTTGGAGTAAAGTTCAATACACAAAAATAGAGCACACAGATATGCAAATTTCTAAAGAAAGGAAGCAATCCCTAAAACAAAGAATTAAGTGTTATGTACAAGTTAGGATACTTAAAAAAGGGTTTCTGATATCCTGAGGTGCAAGATTTATTCTTACAGTACCAGTACCATCAAAATTCAATATAAAAATATTATGAATGCCACATCTAATATTTGATCAGATCTAAAATTAAACCAAACTTGTACACACATGGAAAAAAATTAATTGTTAAACATATTTCCATTCCTCTTCAGAGGCTTTGTATTAAGTGACTAATGAAGCATTTCATTACATCAAAACGTATTAAAAGGTCATGCTTTTCTGTATATATTATATTCACTTCCAATTGGCAATACCTAAAGAAAAAGGCACCTATCTTTAAGAGTAGGTATAAGAACTTATAATTAAAACTTCAAGAAATACACACTACCTCAATCCCAACCCAACCCCCCCCCCCCCCAATATGAGAACAAGAAAAAATACTCCATCCAATGTGCTGTACTACTGAAGTTCAGGCTCAACTTCGTCCTCATCCCTGTGCATATGTGTGTACACACATGCAAACTCTATACCCTCCCTCTGAACATTTTTTGTGCTAGATCTCTTAACCACTTTTTTCAGTGGGTGGTGAAGTTGGTGGTGGAGGCAGTTCCAGCACTGAAAGGGCAGATGATCAAAGGGAAACTCAGGAGGATGTGGGTACACATGCCCCTCTGGATCATAGCCTAAATTTGTAGCAGCTGAAGCTAGATGAACTGCTAAGTGGGAAAGTTAAATTGACACATAGAAGTGTAGAATGACAGCTTGTTTGACAGAAAAAAAAATCTTAAACTGAAAAGCTTCTTAGACTGCATGGTTCGAACAGCAAACATACTACAGGGCAAGCCTACACAAGTTTCTGTAAACATTCAGTGGGTATTACTCTGACATATTCACTAAGGTTTAGAATTACCTACAGATTGGTAATTTTTTGAGGATTATTTTGCTTCGAGCTGACGTTGATAAATGGAAGCAAGAGTATCTGAAAAAATGCTGTTCTAAGTAGCTTCATATGCAACGTCTCTAGAAGACAACTACACCACAAGTTAGCGCTTAACAAAGGCTGTTTCTGCACCTGTCATTTCCTCTGATTTCTCCATCGTGTTTTATATTGTGTTCTGCATTTCCTCACGCTTTTGCCTCCAATGTGTATCGGCTTTTGTTGTTACTTCTACATTTATTTCCCCATTCTGCTTTCAGTTCACTGAATCCCTGGCTTTTCCAGATCCTGTTTTACCACAGACTTTTTTCTTGCTCCATTTTCAAGTTGAAGGTATTTCTGATGCAGACATTATTCTGCAAATACTGCATCACTTTTCCCACCCCATTCCTGCCCCTCTTTTTTGTCAACCCCACTGCCAAGATTGTGGCTTGCCGTTCCTCCCACTCTGAACTTTCTGCCTTCCTCCCTACTTTGGCTCCAGTATTGCCAGGGTTTCCCATCTATTTAATTTTTTTAACAAGCCCTTTTAGTCTAGTGAAATGATGCTGGCTGCTAAACTCTGTTTGCTGGAGAAAGAAACCATTACCAGGGGATGCTTTAACAGTTTGGCTGCAGTTAAAGGGGATGTGGCAGGTGGGCTTTTTAAAGACATTTGAGAGCTTGGTAAAAAGTGATGCTTCCCCCCCACCCACTTGTTCATCCTCTTGCACTCCCCCTCCACAACTTTCAGCGACTGCCTTTGCCCTGCATGTAGCAATGGGATCTCTAGGGATTTTACCTTCCCATATTTTACATGTCCTTGAGCAAAGTGCCTTCTCCTAGGAAGATGCCAGAAGAGTACCTGCTGCCTGCAAAGCACACGAGAGGGCTCTTTAGCAGCTGGCGGTGGCTGCCCCTTGCCCGTGGGCAGCTCCCGCTTTCCAGACATTGTGGAACAGCTTGCCCCCCATTTGCCGCCTTCCTCAAGTTCTCTCCATTCTTACTGTTGAAGAAAGTGAAAGGAGGTACTTAACCTTAGAGCCATTTGAGAGCTTAGTAAAAAGTGATACATTTCTCCCCACCCCTGTCATTCTCTTGTGCTCCCCCCCCCCCCACTTGTCCACAACATCTACTCAGACAGAACCCCATCCACAGAAACTAAGGGGAGGGAGGATACAAAAGCAGAAGCTCATTTAAAAAAAAAAAAAAAAAAACCTCTGCACAACCCAGCCAGACAGCTCCCTGCAAGCTGTGCTGCCCTCTCCCACTGATCACTACTGCACAGTTGTGATAGGGCAATTGTAAATTTTAAAAACTTTGGATGCCACACACACTCAGACTTCACAAGTGATATTCCATCTTGATTTGGAAAAGTGCAGCTTTTAAATTGTAGCTGCAAGATAAATACACCAGATGGTGTAAGACTGGTGCGAATGGCAGGAACAGAAATCAGAAGTCAGGTTTAAAGGGTTGACTGCTCAGATGCTCTGCAGTAAGTTGTGAGTGCAGAAAGGGCCAAAGATGTCTTTAATTTTCCAAGACACACAGCTATCAGATTTTTAAAAAGAGAACCTTTCTAGCTCTCAGGGTCACAAGAAAGGAAACTGGAATGGGCAGTTTCTTCAGAGGTTTAGAGCTAGAAAGAGAAATCTGAAAAGATCTTTCAACAGTCAGAAACCAATACAGTCTGACACCAGTGCTCATAGTGCTCACCAGACTCAACCCCACCCCCACCCCAGGCAGGTCTAATCCAGATATTTGTGGAACTGAGGAAATACCTGCAAGTGAGCCACCCATTCACTTTCTCCCTCCATTTCAGATTTCTATTTTTGTATATTGTGACTGTTCTTTTTCCCCCCACTCTCCTTCACATATTATGCTTACTCTGTATGTTGGTCTTAAGACTGTAATATAATACACTAAACTAAACTCCCTCCATGAAGCTCCACCTCACAAACACTTTGAACTGTCTTGTCACTGTGTTTTGCCCAGCAGGTGGGTCCTTTTCTGTTCCATGATCCTCAGCAGCTCCCCCAACACACCAGCTGCTGATGCAGGGTCTACTCTCCACAGCCAAAGCCTGTTCTCTCTGCACATCTGTTGTTCTATTATTCCAGTTTCCATGTTACCCATTCTAAATTGTCTTTAAAAAAATATGGGAAAATGCCCGAATTCTAAAATTATGAAACAAGAACAAAGCATGAATGTTTATTACAATAGGCAAATTTCAGAAAAAATTTCAATTTTTGGTACAATACTCTTGACCTCCTCATTACAGACACACGTTATTGCATATTCACATGGGAATTTTAAAGTAACATCTACCTGAAATCTGGGTTCCAATATCCAGATTGGCAAAGGAAAACATGATATTATAAAATTTCACTTATATTTGATTATGTGGACTTATTGCAATCAAGTTCAGGGGTGGACTGAAACATCAAAATGGTGTTGGGACCATTGCCACATGTCCACCTCACATGACATGAAAAGTAAACACATCATCTTAGGCCTGGCAGTGGCCAGTAAATGTTGTTTAAAAGTCATAACGTTCAGAATGGCATTATAATCATCTAGGTGGTTGGGGTGAGGAAGTGCTGAGGCAGCCCTGCTGAAGCACAGAGAATGAAGTGGCCCCTGAATCCTCTTTGTGGTTGCTGTTTCTTCCTCCTCACAAAGAGGATGCTCCAGATACCACTAATGCCTCACCAGTCACTACCTCCTTCTTGTGAAAATATGAGGTGGTGGTGGATGCTGTATTTACATCTAGACCACCCCATCTTGTGAGAAAAAAACTGATCGCAGATCCCTCTCATGTCAATTTTCAGGGTCACTTATCCCCCAAAAGAAGCACTGGGAGGAGGGAGGTGGAATCCCAGGCTGCCATTGGAAAATTTAATGTGGATTCAACCTAAGGTCAGTAGCTAGGAGCACCTTTTGTCCGCTTTGGCTGTCATACCAATGCTCCCTCTTTCTTAGTAATAAGCTTGGCTACTGCCATACATCCAGGTGACCTCCAGCTTAGAATACAGTAACTGCCAGATTGCTTAGCCCCAAAGTAAAATTACTGTAATACACTCCATGTGGAGTTGGCCTTTTAGACTGTCTGGAAACTCCAAATAGTCCAGAATGTGGCTGCAAGGAGCACATCTATTCAGTTTTGAAAGATGTTGGTTTACACTGCTTTACATCTTCAGGACAATATTCAAGAGGCTGGTTTTGACCAGTCACACTGTAAAAAAGTGTATGTCCTGGTAACGTTATCAGGCATTTGTATGTGAGTCCGACTCATCAAATAAACCTATACTCTAGATTACTTCATTGAAACTGGCTAGATCATAAGCTAACAGGAGTGTGCATTTTTTTTAGTGGTGGCACCATCTTTATGCAACTATCTACCTTACTGGACCTGTTTCTTGATTCTCACATTGAGAAAGCTTTGGAACTAAATATTTAGATGCTTTTAATTTTGACTATTTGCCCATAGTGATATTTTAATTGTTTGATTCACATTTTGTAAAAAGTTATTGTTTTATGTTATATGCCACCTTGAGGAAGGCAACATGGAACTGTTTGAGTCTATTTATATTTAGACACATAAAACGCACACTATTTTTCCAAACTATGCTAACATCAACCCTGGTGTCACTGATATGTTCTAACATCAAATGCACACATATGTGTATTAACAATCTAATGCGTTATCTGAATGAAGCAGATACTCAAGAACATTTTTAAAAATGCAAACTGGTTGGCCGTCACATTCATAAATAGTGGAATAATTGGAAATGAGCAAGTTATGAAGTGCTACTGCATGCACTTACACTGATTTAGCATTTCCTTGTGATAAACCTATTCCAATTCACAAAATCTTCCTGATTAACTCCAAAATATGTGAGAGTTACACCTTCCCGATTTAAACAACTCCCCCCTCATGTTGTTCCTGGGGGATTTGGCTCAACCGGGGGGGGGGGGGAGCAGGGAGAGGAGGAATCATGCTCTGCTGACAGAAATCCCTTCCATCAACAGACAAGGAGTTTATTTAGCAGCATGGGAAACTGGGCCCATGCAGTGTTGTAACACAAGGAAAGATGATATTTTTGGTTCCATGCCAGTGACACAAGAAAAATGCTGTCATCAGAAAGTATTCACTGACCTAAGATGGGCTGTTTTACCTATAGAACAAGATTTAAAACAGAAAGCATCTCAGAGCCAAAGGAAGAACCAATGTTTCCTGTAACTTCAGACTACAAATTGGATTGTAGATAGGTTATAATGGAGAAAAACTCCTTAAATATAAGAGCAGGTCCACTAAACTAGCCTAAGGAGTCTTTTGGAATTTGTTTTCAAGGACAGGTATCTGCCAGGAATGCTGTAGATATAGGATACCGTATCGTTGAGCAACAGGTTGAAATACATTGTCCATTCTGTATTTTTCAACTTGATGAGCTTGTAAGAGATCCCAATGTAAAATTATATAAAAACACATTTACTCTTAAGGATATGATTCAGATATTATTGTGTAACAGCCTTGAAGTAGCCTCTTGGATAAGCAGAGGTCTTTTTTTTGCTGTGCCATCCAATCAGGGTCTACAAGGTGGCAAACATAAAAACATCAAAGCATTTAAAACACAGGACATAAACAAGGATACAGTGAAATCCACGCAATTTTTCTCATGTATATGGCCTAAATATAATCTACTATAAATAAATAAAACTATGCCTATGCAATGCCACAAGCCCCGACAGAATGCAAACATTTACTTACAAAGGTTTATTTGGTTTACTGTGTCTATATTTTAAATGGTACCTACCTATACATCTAAACATCCATTTATTTGGAAGGGAGAAAAGCAATTTCCTAACAAAAATATTTAAACTAATAATAGCAAGTCTATATGCCACCAAACTGTATTTTACTTAGAACTGAGCTCCCCTGGGTGTTCTTTCACACCAATGTTAATTTCTATCTGTGAGAAAGTTCCCTTAAGCTTCTTTAACATCTAGTGGACATAGCCTCATAAAATTTAATGCTGTTCATTAACCCCAAGCACTTAACTTTGCACAGTAATGTCAGGCTTCTGACTTTTCAGTGCATGAGAAATCCAACTGGGAACTGTGTGAGAGATATAAATTACAAATTATCTATTTAGCGTAAAAGTACAGCAAAGGAATCAATGGATAAATCAAGTATTTTAGGGGGAAAGAGGAAAATTCTGACGTGTAGACTAAACAAAGATTTCCACACAATTGTGACAAAGTGACATACATGATCCAAGTAAAAAATTGAATTTAAAAATTGACTGAAAAAGAAGGCTTCTTTCACTACCTATGTGATTTAAAGCATTTTAATCTTTTATTAGAGTCTGAAATACTGAAGTTTTGCAAACAGTTTAAAAAAGAGGTTTCACAAGGGAGAATACAAATCATTTTTTACTAACTAGAAAATATCAGTAGAATTCTTAGATTGGAATAACTCTCTCATAGACTGCACTTTATTAATGTCTTAGTAGCATTATTCAAGGCATTTTGTAGATTTAGAAGGCAAACCCCCCTTCTATGAACACTGAAGAAACTTTCCTTTAGAATGGACTGATATTCACTTGCAATTCCTCTTCTGTCAAGGCAAGTAAATGTAACCAGAAAACAAGTGCAAAGGAAGCAGAAATAGTATGAGAAAAAAGGCAGAGGAGAAGATGGTAGATAATTTCAATAGACAGTGAGCCTAGCCCAAGCCTACCTCTGCAAGGATGCTACATTTTTCACTATTATCTCTTAACACTTTTAAGAAGTTAGGATATTTACAGAAAACATCAGTGGACCTCATAATTCTTATGAGATAGCCATATCTTCCCCCTCTAGACTTGTCGCACAGGTATATTCCTTCGTGCTGCTGTTTTTGTTGTCACAGCTGAACCTTCACTTAATGAAAGGACTCTCATTTTCTAAACACTTTATACCTTTTGTTTCAACAAAGAAGAAAAAAAATCACCCAGCAAGGGGATGAGATATTCCAGTTGAGAATTGTCTCCTGGTCTGACCTATTGTCTTCCAGAAAACACTTCATTTTCTTAATAATATGTCCAGTTAGGTATATGAAGCAGTTGACTGCTGAGACTTAACTTGTGCACAGCCCTAAACAACCCAACTGCTGGAGAAAGCTAGGACGAAGAAAGTTGATAGACAGAGACCTAATGCAGGTAGATATTCCTGCCTAGCACTGTGACAAAATCCCATCAAGGTTGCTGGATTGCTTTAGAATACCCCAAGCCCCTGGACTCTTAACGGAGAAACCCGAGGAGTTATTACAGGGTACCTAAACCCACTCACTCCCCAAAATGAGTCTGATGACCAAAGGAAAACACCATCACGGTTGTATGCTTTCAAGTTATATGATTTGGGGCTGTGACTGAACCTGTACATATGGTATTTTCCTGTCACTCTCCTCTTAGCCACTGCTAGTTTTTGTACCTTCTAGATGCTGATATTGCTACAAACTCTTTTCAGAAAACTGCCACAAAACATTTATACACAATTAATCAAATACTACAACACCAATTTAAAGGTTTATAAAGACGCATCAAAGGACTCTCATACACAGTATTTTTGGTCGCAAAGGCAAAATATTATCATTTAAACTTGTAGACACAATCCTTTAATACTTACGCTCTAGAAGAAGGCCATCTTACCCAGCAGACAGTTCAATTTATCTTACAAGTGACAATCATACATACACAGATGTGGAGTAAAGATTTACAAAGTTACTGAAACTTTTCTAACAAGTAAAGTGCATCTTTACTTAGCTTCACCAGAATGAGGAATAAAGGGGTTTACATATGTTCCAATTCTAAACCTATCAATCAAACCCATGTTATTCCTTTGGGAGCTTATTTACATGCATATTTATCAGCCTCACATGCTAATTCCCTGCTGTTTTATGCCTGCGAGGCATGTTTATGAGTCATAATTGTTGATCTCATTTGATGTATTTCACTGAAGTAAGACATTATTCAGTTATGTGGCCTAATGTCAATGAATTACGATGACCTGATCTTCCAAATGCAACTTGCTCTTTAATTTTTATTAGAGCATAACTTATGCAGAAGAAAAAAAACCATTAAAATGGAAGATCAAATAAACCTGTAGTTCTGTTCATGAACTACCTTAGCTTGTGTATACTTCTTCCCTCAATCTCAGTCTGAAGATAAAGGCTACCAACCTAAAATCTGTTGGCTAATATGTTGATTTTATCTTAAACCATCTATATGCTCAGAAAATTGATTTGGTATATTTTAAAAATCCTTAATTGTAATGCTTTATGAACATCTCAATATACATAAAGTATTTTTAAAGAACTCTCCAGTGTATTTTTCTGAGTGATAATTTAAGCACAGGAAGTTCTGCTGTCCTGAAATGCCAATCTAGATAAAAGATTGGATTTATACCCCACCCTTTACTCGGGAGTCTCAGAGTGGCTTACAAACCCCTTTCCCTTCCCCTCCCCACAACAGATACCCTGTGAGGAAGGTGGGGCTGAGAGAGCTCTTTCAAGAACTGCTCTTTCAAGAACAGCTCTGACAAAACTATGGCTTGACCAATGTCATCCAGCAGCTGCAAGTGGAGGAGTGGGGAATCAAACCCAATTCTCCCAGATTAGAGTCCGTGCACTTAACCACTACACCACACTGGCAACAGTCTGCAAATCATTCTACAAGAGTGGATTTCTAAATTACGCCAGAAGCATGGAAGTTGCTGTAGTGATGCTCCTTCAGGCGACACAAAGTATTCTGTAAGCCCTGGCCCATATAGGAAAAACCCACAAAAGCCCAGTTTCTCCCTATGTCATCATTTCCTGAAGGTCATGCTGGAAGAAGAAGGAGCCACAATGTAGGCTTTTCCATGTGTGACCGAGGACTTTCATGGTGTACGACAGAGGAGATATAGTGGCCTCATGTCACTGAACTAATACTGCAACTCTCCAGAACTGCAGCAAAATAGGGTTGTTAAATTCTAAGATAGTACAGTGAGAAATCCCTGCAAGCAAATAAACACTGGAAAGCAAAGCTCTAACCCCATTCTTAGCTGCACTAGTTTTCTACTTGCAGTGAGTATTTTTACATAGAGAGAAGGAAGGCCAAACTACAAGATCACATCCCTGAGCTTGCCCAGGAGGAAAGTCAAAGTTTTGCAGTGAGTTCCCATAAGGAAATTCCTTTTAATTGCACTGCGGGGTCTCAGTTCTGATCAGGACCACAATGAAACCAGGGGGACGGCACAAGAAGCTCCTGCTTTCCCCCATGCAATTTTGCTGACCCAAAACAGCAGGGCAGGCATTATTTTCCAACAACCCACCAGCACCATAATAGATCACAAGAATGGTGCTGGGGGAAGCAGAGGCCTACCCCCATGTCACAATGGTCAAAACCAAAATTGGGCCCCTGTAGTGGTGTTAAAAGGAGTTCCCCAGTGAACACATGAAGCTGCCTTATACTGAATCAGACCCTTGGTCTATCGAATTCAGTACTGTCTACTCAGATGGGAAGCAGCTCTCCAGGGTCTCAGGCTGAGGTCTTTTACATCACCTTCTATCATATCCTTTTAACTGGAGATGTCAGGGACTGAACCTGGGACCTTCTCCATGCCAAGCAGATGTTTTGCCAGTGAGCCACAGTTTCTCCCCAGTGGAAACTCACTGCTTCAAAATGGAAGACTTTGGGATGCTAACTCATCTAGTTCAGCGCCGCGTTCATCCACTTTTAAATCAGAAGTGATATAGAGAACTCAACCATCTCATCCCTAAAGTGTAGACTAGGTTGACATAAGGCCAAATTTCAGATTGCAGGTGGTGGTGATGGGATTACATTTTTGAAGGACTCCTTATACAAAACACTCTCAGTACACAGAAAACTAGAATATAAGTTAGAATTTTTTTAAGAAGACATCTCCCTCCTCGGGGAACTTTTCATATGGGAGTGTACTCCAAAATATGACCCACCAGTTTCAATTTGAAGAGTATACCACCATAGCCTATTATCGCATTTTGAATAGCTTTGAGAACCAGTATTCATACCCTAAAATAAGTTATAAATATGCCCATAGTGGGACTATCCAACTTTTTAAGAAGTGAAGTCATAATGACATTTAAGTACAGATTTGCATGGAGACAGAACATTTGAATTATAATTTTACTTAATGTTATTGAACTTGCAAATGAATGTTTCTTTGATGTACAAATTATAGAAGTTTGTCATGCTCACATGGTGTCTATTCTTATCCTGCATTAACACACGGCTCATGGTGCCCTTCTGTTTGGCTACTGGTGCAACAAATTAACAGGAAAGATGTAGACAGATTATGCACCATCCCTAGGTTAACATCCAAGGAAAGATGACTTGTAAATGTCTATGTGTTAGAGATTGGAAGTTTTAGATTTCAGTGAACAAAAGTAAATACTATGCATTATCACATTTCTACCTCAAAATTATTTATTTATTTATTCAATTTATATCCCACCTTCCCTGCTGGAGCAGGCTTAGGGTGGCTTACATGGGCTCTGGCATGGGCTCTGATCCAGCCATAATGATTCCCAGAATCCTAGTCAACATTGTGCATTTTGTCAGTACCAATCGTTTGTGGGACGGGGACCTAGCCTTGCCATGTTTTCCCAGTCCAAAGAGGTGATCAACACCAGCTAAAGTTGACAATGCTGAATCTCAGTTCACTAGTGCCCACAAGTTTTTGATTCAGCAAGCACAACAATGTATGCAGCCCCACTGGATTGGGGCAACAGTATTTATATACACAATATTTTACACACCCACCCACAGAATTGTTTGTGTGTACAAAGTGAACTAGTGCCACTATTACTGCAACTATTAGTAGCTGTGCAAAGAATGGACTATTTTTTCTCCTTTGAAGAACTACTAACTGAATGTGACGATCATTAATAATTTTGTTTCCATACTTTATTAAAGAGGGGGGTGAAGTAAAAAAAGCAAGATAATACTTTCAGAACAAAGTCTCTGAAGATACAAAATATAATACTCACTAGTCCTATGTAATTAAACATCTGAATAATGAGGGAAATCAAAAATCTTTCGGTTGACTGTGAATTGATTGAAGAATAAAACCAAACATCACAAAAAAGCTAGACTTTTCTTATATTATTGCTTTTCTATTTCATATTTTATCATTTTTAAATGAAAGATTAAAACAAAAAACACCCATAAGAATTCCATTTCAATTATTTTATTGGAATGCTATAGTTATTTTTGTTTACTTTTTAATTCAAAAATTTAAGAGCTTTGTTAAGAAGGGGGAAGAATCATAAATCTGTCCATTAGCAGGCATTTCTACCTTGTGCTCAGATGAATTCTCATCAAATTTGATTTGCTGACTGGTGGCCAGAACAGATGTTATCTTAATGGAAGAGAGAAGAAAATTAAGTGTGTTGAGCCACTGAGCCACCTCTGAATTTCTAAGGCTCAGTGTGTAGCTCTTCTAAGATTGAAAACATTAGCATGTTCTTTACACAATGATCTATTAAGTTTAACATCCACATTGTATAAATGAAATATTTTCCGCTATAATATTAATGCTGTGTTTTATTTAGAGCATATTGTGATTTTTTAAAAAAATCTGCATGTTGAAAACTGAGCCTACATAACGTCTAATTGCATGTGACAGTGGAAGGCCCATGCTTTAGAGTGCAGGATACCAAACAAATACTAAACTAGGGTATTTCATATGGAGAAGGGACAAAGTGCGACTGAACCCTCTTTGCTGCTTAAAATCCCACTCTCCAGCTAGACTCTCAAATTGGATGTACATTTTCTGGGAGAAAAGCAGCAGGAGCTGCAGTTTTTTTTGTGGCCCTAGATGTTAGAAGGGTTAAATCCCATACCTTCCAATTACTTTTATAGTTTAAATTCAACTGCACCCTTGCTTTACCGTTCATGGTGTCAACCCACCTACTTGCATCTGTATTTCTCCTACTGATCCATTTAATGCACAATCACACCAGTCCAGCAAGGAGTTTTGCCATTCATTTCAACACTGTAAAAATGTGTGGTGGTGCAATGGAGCCTTAGGCTACACACTACTGAGTAACAAGTTCATAACATGTGATGAACAGAACTGCAGCGCTGATTCACCAAGTCCCTTTGAATAATTCTGCTACAGTTTGGTTTAGAAGTCCTTTGTTGGCAAAAGAAGCTTCTAAAGATCAATGAGGATTCAAGATAGGTAGTTACATTCTGTAGTTGGGGAATAAAACAGGAGTCCAAAGGCATTTTCAAGGTTAACAAAATTTATTCCCGTTAAAGTTTTCCTCAATACTATGTTCATCAGAGCTAATCTGATGAAGTGAGATCTGACATACAAGAACTTATACTGGAATATGTTTTGTTAGTCTTTAAGGAACCACTGAACTTGTGTTTTATTTTGCTGGCTACCAATGGTTGATGAAGCAATTCTTTCCAACTCTTTTAAATGTTTTCAATGAGAATAAAACTCATTTGCCTGTTCCATTTCACAGTTGTCATGGGTTTTATGGCATAATCCATGCAACTGTGCATTAGAAAGCACACAGCACTATCCTGGGGTAAAAACAACTCACACTGTGGCTAACAATACTATTTGGCTTGACTATCCATTCCTCTTCCATCCAGACCTGCCTGCTCACAAACAATTATGTGGGAAGTGCAATTAGCCTCAATTAGAGAAGTGGCTTTTCTTCCCACTCTATGGAAATGGAATACCTGAGAAAGTCCATAAAGCCTCCTCGTTCAGAGTCCATAGATCCAGAAAGTTGGTTTTTGTTTCAATGAACTTTTCCTAAGTGATCCATTACCTGCTTCCCTGTTTCCTACTGGTCATTTTGTGCACCTGGTAGGCTGCAAAATATTTTGTTTTGGGCTGCCTGTTCTGTTTTGCTGACAAAAGTAAATGGTTGATGGTGCAAATGGAAAAGTTTGTTGCTTGGGTAATAAAGGCTTTGCCAAAATCATCCACTGTTAATGTGGCTGATGAATAATCTAATGTATTATGCTGGCTAACAGATTGAGTTGATGGTGTTTTTACCTTAAATTGTAATGGATACTAAGAGTTTTGATTGTTATTGTGATCGTGGCTTTATAGTTTTGTCACTGTTTTTAGTATTTTTGGTGTTACTTGCTATGAACTAATACAGTAAAGTTTATGTATGTATACGTATGTTCTGTTTTGCTTTGCTGGAATGTTTTTGTGAAATCATCATCATCATCATCATCTGTCCTCCCCTGGAGGGCTCAGGGAGGTGTACACCGTACATTAAACATGAACAATTAAAAATAATAAATAGAAAATAATATATGGTTAAAACAGATAAAACAGTATAATTCTTTCAGATAATAGATGGCGTACATATAACTTCGATCTCACTATATGGAAAATCACATGCTGGGATTGGCAAGGTCAGGTGGAAGCCATGGTAAGGAACCATCGCTGTCTTCAACTGTAGGCCTGGTGGAATGTCTCCATTTTACATGCCCTGCAGAACTAAGCAAAATCCCAAAGGGTGCGGATGTTACTAGGTAGACAGTTCCAACAGGCCAAGGCCGAAAAGCTGAGGACAGCCAGCCATCTTTTGGGCCTGGGATCACCAGTAAGTTTTGATCTCTCAAGTGTAAAGCTCTTTGGGGGGCATACTGGGAGAGGCCGCCCCACACATATGTTGGTTCCTGACCATTAAGGGCCTTAAAAGTCAAAACCAACACCTTGAAGTGGATCTGGTACTCAACTTAAAGCCAGTGCAGATGGCGAAGCACTGGTTGAATGTGTGCAGTCATTTGGGTACCTGTAAGTACACATATTGATGCATTCTAGACAAGCTGTAATTTCCAGATCAGCCTCAAGGGTAGCCCTGCATAGAGTGAGTTACAGTAATCCATTCTTGAGGTGACTGTTGCATGGATCACTGTGGCAAGGTTGGGGCTAGAGAGGTGGGAGGCAAGCTGCTGACCTGGCAAAGTTGGAAGAATGCCAGGCAGGTGACATGTGCTACCTGAGCCTCCACTGATAAATAGGAGTCCAGTACACCCAAGCTCTTGATGGTCATCACTGGTGTTACCAGAGCACCATTGAGCATTGGGAGTTGACACCCCAACCTCGGGTTGCTCCCTCCCAGCCACAGGACTTCCATCTTTGATGGATTCAGTCTCAGCTGGCTCTGTCTCAACTATCCAGCCACGAACTCCAATCCTTCAGCCAAATTAAGTGGGGTGGCAGACGTCCGTCCGTCCATCAACAAATACAGCTGGATATCATCGGTGTACTGATGGCAACCAAGCCCGAAACTGCGCATCAGCTGGGCAAGAGGGCACGTATGGATGTTAAACAGCATAGGAGAGAGGACTGCCCCTAAGGGGACCCCCCACACCAAAGGGTGGTGAAGCAACACCCTTTCTCCTAATGCCACTCTCTGACCCCAACCTTGGAGGAATTAAATAAACCACTGCAAGGCTACTCCACGGACTCCTACTTTGGCAAGGCAGTGGGCCAGCTGGTCATAGTTGACCATATTGAACACCAGCACCGACCCACCTCAATGCAGCTGTCTGAGGAGACTGTCTGTGAGGGCAATCAGCACTGTCTCCATCCCATGGCCAGGGCAAAATCTGGACTGGAATGGGTCTAGGGCTGCCGTGTCTGCCAGGAAACTCTGGAGCTGCTTGGACACTGCTCTCTTTCAATTACCTTGCCCAGAAATGATAAATTCAAGACTGGGCAGTAATTGGCCAGATCTGCCATATCTAAAGATGGCTTGTTCAAGAGCTGTATTACCACAGCCTCTTTTAAGCCCTCTGAATAGACTTCAGAAGTGAGGAACAGGTTGATAATGTCCATCAGGGCCCCCTGTATACCACCATGATGGACATGGATCTAAGAGGCATGTGGTTGGCCTGACAACACTCAGGATCCTGTCAATGACAGCCTGAGAGAGTCGGCTGAAGTTGTCAGGGACTGCATTTAGAATTGTTATCACCTAATACTTTTAATGTTTTTATTCCAATACCATTTTACTGATTTGAATAATTACTACAGTAGCAAAATTGTTATTTTACAAAGACAATTGCTTATGCTACCATACTACTAAACTTACTTGAAAGGGGAAAAGTCAAAAGAAAGCAGAAAAAAAAAGCCAAATACAGTCAGGGACAATTTTTTTAAAAAGCTGAGTGGCCAGGATACAAAGAACCATTCTGTTACTTCTATTAATAAAAATGATAAAAACCTAATTCTTAAAAGCAACACAATTAGAATTAGATTACATCAACCACCACAAAACACACACACAACCCTTTAAAATCCAAAGTGCAGGACTATGGCTCAGAAGTATCCTCTGGCCCTTCCAGACCACCATTAAACGGCTCCATACAGAAAGTTAAATCTAGCATGTGTCCTTTTTCATGCATCAGGCCCAGGACCATCTGAGAAAGGCCCAGGGCAGCCCTGAAGTCCTGAACCTGACCAAACAATGCAGCCTCTGTGTGGTGGAGTCATCCATGAACAGTAGTCTGGTGGTTCTGAAACTCACATCAGAGACCACCTCTGCAAGAAGAGTATTCTTTTGGTGAGCAAAACAAAAGGATACCCAAACCTATCCCTTGATCCCAACACCAGGTACACACAATCATAACCAGCAATATTCTGCACTTGGAATCTAGTGAAGAAGAAAAAACCCCAAAAGATGATGGCTGCATTTTCTTCCCCCCTTCCCAGTTAAAGGTTGGTAAAAGACCAAAAACCCATGTGGGGATAATTGAGAAAGAACAACATAACCCTGATTGTCTGGCCAGGTCTCAATCATGTATGCTAGGTCAATATCCTTCTCTATCAGTAAATCATGGAGTAGGGACATTTTATTCCTCACTGACCAGGTGTAGTACAACAACAATGTTGATATAAGAGGTATTGAAGCCCTTGAACCCCATCTCTCAAGCTAGGACAAGACTCTTAGGCATGCGTTATTAAACTGCAACCAACACCTTAGGGTTGCCAGACCCCTGAGGATAGCAGGGGTTCTCCTGCTTTCGGGGGCTTCGATACACAGCTGGCCGGTGGGGAAGCCCGATCCCCAAACAGCTCCCTTGTAGCCAATGTACCAGGCATGATGACGTCAGCCAGAGGTGATGTCATTGCACCAAGCACATTGTGTGAGGGATACTCTAGCATTTGGGTAAAAATTCTATGGTGACCATAGTTTTTTGCCCAAATGCTAGTGCCCTCCACGTAATGTGCCCGGCATGGTGACATACTTGTGGCACACCATAAGATTTCAAGGAGCTGCCTGGAGCCCCCCACTGGCAGCCTGTAAGCACCTGGCAACTCTACAACACCCTCACACTACTCTGCTGACCTTTGTTTTAAAATTAGATGATAAGTAGGAACCTATTAAAAGGTGTTATGTATTCCCCAACCACCAAGTAGGTGTGCTTTTGTTGTAGATTCCATTCAGTCCTCAACAAGAATGTTAGAACTATAAAACACCCCTACTCAGGCATGGGAGTTACAGTAAAAGGAAATGCTATTTTTTTTCTCACCCTCCAGGCCCCCCTACCCCATTTGCTATATAGTGAGAGAGTTCTGAAGATGGCCAGGCCCAAACCTACAGAATCATTACAGGATGGAACAGATTTCATATTATGTTTAATGCATTTTAACATGCTCTTCTTTCCTTGGAAGATACATACATGGCTCTTTTGCTTCCACTTTACCCTCACAAGGTCAGACAGAAAGTTAAAGTGACTGGACCAAAATTGCCCAATAAGTTTCATGGCAAGCAGGGATTTGAACCTACCTCTTCTTGGTTCTAGTTCAACACTTTAACCACCACATCCCACAGGGTCATGAAGGCAGAAAGGCAAAAAACAGTGCCCTTTCTCTCCCCACCCTTCATGAAACCTCCCTTCAACAATTTCAGAGATGCTCCACCATTGTCCATGGTTGGAAAAAGTGAGAATCTCTGTGCTTTTGCTGTTTCTGAGAAGACTGGAAATAACAGATGCCCCTGCCTGATTCATCTTCTCTTTTCCAAACCAAGGAGGAAGGTAAAGGAGTCTCCAAAAAGCAGGGAGATATTTTGCCACTTTTCAAAGCTCTCTGAGGCTGCAGACATCTACAGGGCTCTGTTCTTTACTTGGGAAAGAAGTGGGGAACTTGATCTTCATTCTCTCTTAAGTTGTAAGGAAACAGCCTTCAGTGCAATGGAAAGCAGGGAAAGGAAGGGCTTGTAATTCTTGCATGCATGTGCAGTCTCTCTCTCTCTCTCTCTCAGGTGGGCTGTCCCTTTTTGGAGGGTGAAGGAGCGAATAGGTATTTTTCAGTATGCTTAGGGCATCCCTCAAGAACGAAGAAGCCTACCTCTTTCTTGTACCTGGCCCTGTTGTTTACTACATAGTCAGCTAGAGGGCCTCAGGCACTTGTCTATGACAGGATATGATATAAGAATCTGCTCTTCAAAGGAAAAACAAAGTCAAGAATCAAACTGGGCAATTCCAACTGCTACACCACTCATAAAAATGTAAGAACTGCCCTTCTGGGTCAGTCTAGAGGTTCTTCTAGGCCAGCATCCTGTTTCTCAAAGTGAACAAGTTGCCCTGGATGGACAACTAACAGAACACAAAGGCTGAGGCATTCCAGATGTGCCCTTCCTAACAATGGTATTCACAGTTTTACCACATATGAATGTGGAAGTTTCCTTTAGTCATCATGGCTAGAAACTAGCCAGTTAGGCTGCAGGTCATACACGCTAAATAATCCACTTTCAGTGCAATTTCCAACTGGATTTTTACTGTGTGAATAAGCTGTATGCTGAGAAAATCCCAGTTCAAATCATGTTGCATGACCATACCTGATGATTTTTAAATAAGCTCTCTGGGGATAATAATACTGACCTACCTTGCCACACTGTTGTAAGAATTACCAAGATAAATGTATGTGAAGGAAAATGAGTGGAAATAGGTACACTGCCATTATAAATATCTCCCTTCTGTCATATCCGAGTACCTAAATACTTTTCTCACATTTTTGAGTTCCTTTGATAGTGTGCATCAAATCTAATCGCCAGTATAAAACCATGCATTTCTGAAGACTTAAGGGCATTTCTGAAGACCTAAGAGCACCCCCCCCCCAATCTTTTTCATGTTAATCAAAGAACCATCAGCACCATGATGGGGTGAAACCTGTAATGGGAGAAAGACATCAGACAAAATTCTGCCTCTTCTCTCAAATCTTAAGTCTTTAAGTTTTTGGAACATGTGCAGTCATGAAGAATTAGTGGACTGTATCCAACCATGAAGGTCCAAAGGTAACTGCTCTCTAATGGTTTGTTCTGTGCAACTGTCCTGTGTAATTACAAGGTGTAATTTAAAGTTGTCACTATGTAGCAGTAATATTGTCCTTGGGACTCAGCATACTGTGAACATGGGATTCATTTACAAATCAACATATCATGATTGAATCCAATGGTCTCAGCTTCAGCTGTATAGAACTTCGTTTATGTCATTGATATTGTAATTCATCTGGCCAAGAACTGACCACTATCTTTTAATTTATTAAATAGCAATATCAAATTCTAATGCAGTTACAAGAATAAAGGCAAAAGGGCAAAAGTATTCTATCTAAAGGTTCATGTTTAAGTATATGAAAATGAGAACTGAAATTATGGCATTTATCTTTATACACAGATCACATTTCAAAGCAAAAATCACATATTGTACCAACAACAATAAGACAGAGGCCATCACAAAGTAAATCTAAATCTCATCCACTACACATTCGTCTGTGTCATTTGCACTATATTTTCAGACAATACAGCTTTATGATTACTGCTTCAGAGATACGAACAAATCTGACAATCAAAGTTGAAATGAAATGCATATCAGTGAATCGTTGGGATGAACTTTATCTGAAGTACAGTCTATTGTATTTTAATCTTGTAGTAAAACGTGCATATGTGTGCACATATACTTCTACTGCCATCTTGGAGCTGAAGATGGAAACAAAGAATTCACTTGGATAATTTTCTGTCCATATTGAAAAACATTCCCCAAATCTTGGAATATCCAATATGATTAGTCATATTTGGCTGAAGAACTGCTTCAATTACACAAAACACTTTGGCTTCAGTGCCTGTTTTACTGCTTTCAGTGGCAACTTGTGCAGTCATTAATGGAAGCATGATTTTGTCTCACAAAGAATGGAAAACTAATAAAATGGATAAAATAATCCGAATTCAGTATACAGGTCCATAGATTTAATGAATAGATTTGTTATCAATAACTGTTAATAGGAAGTTACAATAACTGACAATATACTTGTTGTGCTTTTGATCAAAAATATTGTAACACGCAAAAACAATGTCTTTTTCATGCTGGAGTTTCTTTGCCATCAGTACCATATTCCAGTCTTCAGAATTATATTGCAGTAGTTTAAAAAGATGGCTCAAGAAAGAAAATCTATAGTCAACATTTAAACAAAGCTGTTCAGGGTTACCAAGATTCAATATTGTTTGTCCATTAAACATTTTCCTTTTTTTAAAAAACATCAAGGTTCACAGCATAATATTCCTTTACTCTCAATTTGTAAACAACAGTTAATGAGCTTTGTTAAACATGTATATTTCTTTTTAGGGAGATGAAAGAATCCATTAGAGGAGTATAATCCAAAGTAAAGGTGAAAACTATTCAGTGTGGCTATTTCACTTCATTAACAGCTATGCTGCTCAAATTGATACAAATGGTCTCCTTCTGTTTCTGACTGTTGGCTTGTCTGATTAGTACAACTAATTGTTCAGGCTGGGAAGATCTCCTATATCTAAATAGAAGATGTGCAGTTTGTAACCTGCTTAATTTGCCTTATGTCCTGCATGGCCCTCAGTATGGTGTTCATTAAAGTATCAGCTGTTTTGATTGCAGAAGTGGCAGTATAAACATGAGCATATTTTTCTTTGTTAAAAAGGCCAGATTGTCCATAATAATATACACTTTGTTTAAAATGGCAAGAAATCATCAGGTACATATGATGGCATTTAAAAATTCCTTCATGTCATGCCTTTTTTTTCCTGAGCAATACAATAATAGTAAAGACAATGGCAGGAAAAATACTGGAGGACAGAAGCTTAGAGCGGAATTAGGCCAACTGGTCCAAAGCCTAAATTTTGGCATTTGGATTGCAACTTAACATTTGAATGATAAATAAGAGCTGCAAATCCAGAAAAGTTCAAAAATCCACATGCATCTGGAGCTTCTACCTTAGTTTCTCATCAACTGGCTCCTAGTGTTGAATCACCAAAACCGCTCTGTAGTTTAAGTGCATTGCCAATTTAGCACTAGGAACCATGACAGGGTAAACAAAAAATAAAACATTGTACATGTACACAGATCCCGTAACACACACAAGAATTTCTTCTGCATTGCAGCTAAGCTGTATTCCAACATTTCTAAAATAATTAGATTTTAGGATCCATTTTCAACAGGAAAAATGAAACATCTGGAATAGTGTTCCATTCCTAAGACAGTTAAGACAGAAATTACGCAGCTTATTTGGAATGTTAATAAACCCTGAAAGTTTAGGGGAGGGGGAAATGGACATCAACTGATCAGTAAAACTATTAGTTAGAACATTTACAAGGCAGTTATGTTGCAGATGATGATAACCAACAAGTGATCACAAACAAGATTCTTGACCACTAAATTTTACAGGTGTCTTTACTCAATAAAAATCTACAATAAAAAGCTGTAAGTTCTTTTAACCAATCATTCTGCTATTATGAGTGGATGTTTTAAAAAGTGACCAGAAGTAGACTGTCAATTCCTAGAATTGCTCAATGAAAGCAGAATATTCTAATAGAAACTCAGGTACTTCTGCTGAGTTTAAATATGGGATCTTCAACTCCCAGTTCAAGTTATCTCAAGATATGACCCAACACAGGTGACATCAGCTGATTATTGTGGCTGAAATGTATTATTTAAATGATGGTATTAATTCCTAAATCAATGCTGCTTATTGTAGTTAATGTCTATCCCCCCCACACACACACAGATAGAGCATGGAAAAATATTACAGGGATTACAAGACAGGAGAATACTATTTTAAGAAGAAAGTGACAGGCACAATTATTACAAGATGTAAGTAGAAAAGTGATATACCAATGGCCTTTGTCACTACAGATCTGTAGCTGTTCAAGTAAAAGCAAACTACACAGAAGCTATTATTAATAAATGACTATTAAAAGCTTGCTAAGTAAGCATCTGGTGTTGGAAAAAGCAGAAGAAAGCTTTGCTTCTATTTAGAGAAGATAAAATATGGCAGACTGGATAGGTTTCAGTGGTGAATGTTCTGCTCGCATCTTTACTGTACATCAGCCTTTACTCTAAACATGTATTTCTTATCTTATCTTGAACATCTATCGAATTATGAGTATAAATGATAGTTTCTCTTAAAATATATCTCCATAGTTGACTCTGATACCTGAGGAATATGACATTCATTTATTTCATATTTATACTTGCTGCACTAAAGTGGTTTGGGGATCACGCACATGCAAATGATCCCTAATTTAGACTGTGGGATCAGTATTCTTCTCACCATCCTCCCTCCAAGGAGCTCAGGGTGGCATACATGGGTGGGATTATCTATCCCTCCACCCCCAATATTAACCCTGTCAAGTTTGTGAGACTGGAGAGACTGGTTCTAGGTCAATCAGTAAACTTCACAGCTTGAATACAGATTCAAGTACAGAGAGACCTCACAGGTCTAAGATTTACTGTGTAACCATTACCTATAAATGGCATGGATTACACACAGCAGCAATCAGGATGTGAGCAAGGAAATACATTATTATTTTTGGATGGAGTATCTGTAATAGTTATTAACAGAAGAACACTATCTAACAAGCTAGTAAAAGGTACAATTCATTTTATATATCCTACAAGATAACACACACACAAACTATACGTACATATATAATCTACATTTGGATGTACAGTCTTAAGCGGAGTTCTACCCTTCTAAATCCACTGGCTTCAATGGACTTAAAAGGGCTTAACTCCATTTAGGATTGTATCACAATTCTCATTAAAGGTCATATTTGAAAACACTTCAGAATTCGTACCCTGAGCCCTCTTGATTCTGACTTGCGCTGGTCCTATGACCAAGACCACCATCAGCCCTATTCTCACTACATTTATCAAGATCCAATATTAGGAAGAGTGGGCTAGAATTTCTCTGCATAAGTTTTAGCATGTGGTACCAAATTATTCAGACATTTATGCCTGATATTAATCCATAAATCTGTTGCTTTGGATGAAATGAAGGGCTCCAAGCTTTGTAATGGCTAAATCCCATCCATAACTTACTAGTTTTCTCATGCTTACCTTCATGTTTAGAAGCAGCCATTCTTCGGCTGGAAAGGAACTGAATCAATCTCCTATACACATGATGCCTACCTTATCCTTATTGGAGTAGAGATTTAATGTAGGTTCCATATTTAAATCAAAGATGCTATCTAGCGGACCAAAAGGTGGAGGTGTTTTTTGTTTGTTTGTTTGCGGCTGGTTTTTTGCAAGTTATGTGCATGAAAGCAAGTTGGCCCTGAAAGTAGTAGTTAACAGCACTAACAGAGAAAGGTTCCACACAACAGATTAAATCATTTTGATAATCTGATGATCTCTTTGTTACAGAGCAATTGCTTCCTCCTGATACTGAATTCCTGTGTTGTAGCATTTGGGCTAGGAAAATTACATGCTTAAGTCCATCCACCCCCCCAATATTCAGAGCATATCTTATTTTAAATAATAGCATAAAGCTGAGAGATGATGAATCTTGGATACATATGGCACCAAATTAAAATGCAGTCTGTGTTTCACTGTAAAAAAGCTATGAAGATGAAATGGATGCTTTATATAAAATATTTACATATAGAACGTAAAAAATGTACTATGGTTGGTAACCTTTATGACTTTGGGGAACCATGTATTTACATATCTCTATCTTTGCATGTGCGTATCTGTGTGTTGTGTATATATTTTTAACAGTTGACAGCTGTTTTAGAGCATACAGAGATGCCAAGCTGAATGAGGGTCTTGATTACTTCAAGATTAGCTATCTTAAGTTTCTATTCATTTTAAGTGTTGTTAGTGCGAAGAGTCATTAGTCACTTCCTTGTCTCATAGAACATCAGCATACATTTACATTGTTAATGAACATTTGGGGTAAATGAATTAATGGCACTTTTAAACATCAATTCGATCCTAATAACTTTATATGTCGAAGCAATGTTAAAGTTCAGGTTAAAAAACCAGAAAGGTTTTTCTGGCTAGGCAACTAATTGCTCCTGGGCACAAAAAAAGGTGCCCTAATTAAAATGTTTCTTAGAAAGATCAAAAATCATAGAAAATGAATGAAATGTGGAAATATCAGCTTTTGAGTTCTGAACAAGAACCATTTTAATTTCTGATTAATGATGCCTTGAAAACAGGCTGTCATATTAAAATACAAATATATTAAAAAGACAGGGGTTGCTTAGTATTTCTAACTTTAAAAACAAAAACAAATGATACTTTCTTGTCTTTCTGCTGAGCCTATGGGATGTAAAACATGGATAATCAATTATCTGGGTAGTTGGGAACAAAATTTACATGGAACAGACACTTTGGGAGAAAGAGTAAATTCTGAAGGCTGTTGATTTTGGATAGCTCAAATAATATAATACCAAGATTTGATTATATTTTTCGTCCCCTCTAGGTAGAAACATTTGCATGGGATAAATGAGCTAATTGCAGCATGACTGGCCACTATTAGAAATCTTGTATATTTTACGAATTTTTATGTACCAGTGTATATAAACTGCTTTCTCAGTGATTCAATGAAGTTATGCAGATATACCTATCAATGATACATCAAGCAACTCTATCAGCAAGCAATATGTTTTGTTACTATTATATGATGTGTGGTCAATACATGTATATTCATTCAGAAAAGTTTATTCAAAAAAGGCACCCTGGAAACATAGCACAAAATTAATCCAGCTGAAACATATTTTTAAATTCACATTTCTGACATGTGAATTCATGGACCTGAAGATTACAAGTAGTAAAGGTGTCACGTTGTGTTATGAAGTACTTGCAAAATGGTCTTAAATGACAAGGATAAGATTTCAAGCATCTTGTTATTTTCCTCTAGTTAACTATGTAGTCAGTGATCACAGACAAAGTGAGAAGACAACTAACACATGCGTATACTTGCATTGTTCCAGGTAGTTTCTCTTCATTGCACTCTAAATACTGCCTTTTAGGAAATTTCACCAGAATATCTGTGACCTCAATAGTATATCTACAAACACGCTAAGACAGTGCAAAAGACCATGGTATGGCCTGGGCTATGTAGGCTGATTTAAAAAGTCCCCAAAAAACCAGGTTGCTTACCTCTAACTGATGATCTTCGAGTGGTAATCTGTGCCTTCACACTATGGATTTACTGCGCCTGCGTGGAAATCCATCAGTGTCGTAGAAAGCTTCTAACGGATTTTTGTGCCCAGAGCCCTCCAGGCATACGCGGAGGCCCCCACGTGCATGCCCAGAGGAGCCAGGCGCAGACATCCCGCCAGTTCCTTCTGACCGCTGCAAACCAGACCGTAAAAAGGAGAAAAGCCTGGCAGCAGTGGGGAAGGATGGGCGGGGAGTATGAATGCACAGGTGACCACTCGAAGATCATCAGTTACAGGAAAGCAACCTGTTTATCTTTGACGTGGTCTCTGTGCTTCACACTATGGAAGAGTAACGAGCAATGACCCACCTGGATGGGGGGTGCTGGCAGGCTGTCAGTGGGAAACTGCAGACAGGATAAGCCGATCTAGGTTTGCGTTCCTCGTAGCTCTGGTATCCAGAGCATAGTGACGAATGAAGGTGTTGGGAGTCGCCCAAGTCGCTGCTTTGCAAACGTCCATGAGTGATGCTCCTTTGAGGAAGGCAGTGGATGTGGCTCTGGCTCTGGTCGAGTGTGCTCGCAGAAGGTTAGGAACTTGAACCTGGGCCAAGTTGTACGCCAGACTGATGAGCTGTATGACCCATTTCGAGAACCTCTGGGCTGTAATGGGTGAGCCCCGACGATGAGGTGCATAGGAGACAAAGAGTTTAGGGGTCTGTCTGCTTGCTCTAGTATGGGACAAGTAGAAGAGCAGGGCTCTCTTAATGTCCAAGGAGTGAAGAAGGCGTTCAGATTCTGAGGAGTAGTTAGGGAAGAAGTCCGAGAGGAGGACCTCCAAATGTAGGTGAAATTCAGAAATCATCTTAGGCAGGAAGGATATGTCTGGAATCAGTCTGACTGCATCAGGCAGGAACGAAAGAAAAGGAGGGTCATGATGGAACGCGAAGATTTCACCCACTTATCTGGCTGAGGTAATGGCTACCAGAAATGCCGTTTTCCAAGTAAGTAGCCTCATATCACATGTAGCTAAGGCTTTCTGGTTAGGGCCCTAAGAACCAGGGGTAGGTCCCAAGGTGAGGCAGGGGCTCTAACTGGAGGGTAGAGGTGCAGGAGACCCTTGAGGAATCTTTTAGAAAGAGGATGTGTAAAAATGGTGAAACCATCATCATTACTGTGGAATGCAGAAATAACAGAGAGATATACTCTGAGGGAGGAGTGAGAGAGACCTGCCTCTGCTAAAGAAAGGAGAAAGTCAAAAATCTTGGGCAGTCCTGCCGAGGTAGGCGAGGTAGAGCCTTGCGGGAGAGCAGAACAGAAACGAGCCCATTTATCTGAGAACGCTAAGGAGAAATTTTCCACGCAGTCAGTTTGAGGTGCGGGATGTCCTGATGCCGGAGAGGAGTGCCTGAGATCTCTAGGAGATCTGGATGCGGTGATAAATGAAGAAAGTTCCCGTTGGCCAGAGAGAGGAGGATCGGGAACCAAGATTGCTGGCGCCACCACAGGGCTATTACAATGCAGGATGCTGCGTCCCTGAGTATTTTGTAAACCACCCCCATCATCAGTGGGATGGGTGGAAACAGATAGAGAAAACCCTCTGTCCACGGGTAGAGAAGGCCGTCGCCGAGGGAGAGAGAGTCTCGGCTGCCTTGTGAGCAGAAGGCCCAGCATTTCCTGTTGACTTTGTCGGCAAAAATGTCTACGGTGGGAGATCTCCTCCTGTGCTACAAAAGGGGCTGTTTATCTTTTGACATGTGGTTGTTCCCCCCCTTTTTATGTGGGGATTTCATCTAGGGCCATTCGGACCCGTATGATTGAGCATAGATCTTGCATTAGAAACTGCAGAGTAGAATCACCCCTTGTGCAGCATTTTATGGCAAAAGGGCACACCTGTAATGATTTTAGATTTTTAGTTCTGGAGGTTATTCCCTCCCGGCTGTTTAATCAGGTCGATGTGCAGAGAAAACTGAGACAGAGAGAGGTGTTCTGGATTTTCCGTTTGCGCAGTCAGCATCCTTATGGTTTGAATCAGTCAATTGAATTTAATTCTTTTTTATGAAATAGGTGAGCATAATGCATCTCCTGCCCCTTTAAATACTATGCTGTGTTTGTGTATATAGGGGTATTGGAGTAGTTGATTGTTAAGGCATGCCGGCTAGGTGAGGCTGTGGCCCAGTTGATTGGTTGCCCGGTGATGCTCTTGTTTTGGGGTGAGCTTTTCTAAGTATAGGTTTGCACTTTCAGGGTTTTAAATAGTGTGAATTCATGGAAATAACTTATGGTGGCATCTTTCTTACAGAATAATCATCTGAATATAATTGAATATAATAGCAGTTGGATTCCTTGTACAGAGGTGGTTGTAAGTATATGCATAAGCATTGTTGGTAAAAGGAAACAATCAGTAATTGTATTTGGAGTAGTTTACATTGTGAGTGGTGACATGTATGTTTTATATTCAGCAAACTGAAGAAGCTCCTGATGAAACGAAGGATCAAAGCCAGCATCTTCGTCCTTCGTCTGAAGATTATGTGTTTTGTATAAGAAAGACTTGTGTGTTTGCTTATAGACCTGTGGGTCATTTATTACACATACAGACCCTGTTGGGCAACTTATATTGGTTATTTTCTTTGTTTGAAAATCATGTGTATTGTTTGATGATATTCTGTATAATAGAGACATAGACCCTGTTGGGCAATTATATTGGTTGTATTTATTCTGCGTTAAACAGTGACTTTTCATTTACGATGGGAGATCCCCAGCGCTGGAATATTGGGAGGAGATACTTCCATGCAAGCTCCCAGTCGTGATTTTGAGAGGCACCTCTGCTGAGGAGGTATGCCCTGGTGTTGGATGTCCCTGGGATGTGCGTAGCTCGCATAAATATGCCGTTGTTGATGCACCACTGCCACATCTGAGTGGCTACGTGACAGAGGTGACATGATCTGGTGCCACCCTGTTTGTTGACATAAGCCACGGCTGTTGTGTTGTTGCACAGGATCGCCACATAGCACCCTTTTGAGAGTGGCAAGAATGCCCGAAGGGCATGGAAGATGGCTAAGAGCTCCAAGTAACTGATGTGGTGGGAGAGAAGATGAGGGTCCCACTCCCTGCCTGTGTTGTAGCCGAGCAGATGTGCTCCCCATCCCCAGTTGGATGTGTCCGTAGTCAGGGTGAGCTGAGGTGAAGGCAGATGGAAGGAAGCGCCTTGAAGAAGTTTGGAGTGGTACGTCCATCACAGGAGGGAGTCTCTGACATCTGATGGAGGGGAGAGGAGGAAGGTCTGTGGCTGAGATTGCGGATTGAAAGCACGGACGAACCAGAGTTGTAATGGGTGCATTTTGAGTTTTGCAAACCTGAGGACTGCCGTGGTGGCCGCCATTAAACCCAGTAGGCATTGGATGCTGTGAGCAATGGAAGTTTGAAGTGCATGAACTTGTTGAGATAGAGAGATGATAGGTGCTGCTCTGCCCTCCGAAAGGAACGCTCAAAGGAGGATGGAATCGAGGCGAGCTCCAATGTACTGGACTTGCTGAGTGGGAATAAGGTGGGATTTTTCCCGATTGATCATGAGACTGAGCGTGCCCAGTAGGGAACAGGTAAGGTCGAGATTGGCTAGCAGAGTGTCCTGAGAGTTTGCCACTAGGAGCCAGTTGTCGATGCAGGGGAACACCACTATTCCTTGGAGACGAAGGAAGGCTGCAACCACCACCATTGTCTTGGTGAAGACCCTTGGCGCCGTGGACAGGCTGAAAGGGAGGGCCTTGTATTGGTAATGGTGGTGCCTGACCGTGAAGCGAAGGTATTTCCGGTGTGACAGGCAAATGGTGAGGTGGAAGTAGGCATCCTGAAGGTCGATAGTGACCATCCAGGCATGCCTGTGAATGAGAGGGAGGATGGAGGACAGGGTGACCATTTGGAACCGACGGTAAACGATGAACTGATTCAGCCCCCTGAGTTCCAAGATTGGTCTGGTGCCCCCGTCCCACTTGGGAACCGCAAAATAACGGGAGTAAAACCCTGTCCATTGTTGTTGAGCAGGAATGGGCTCGATGGCATCCTTGGACAATAGAGTCAAGACTTCGTGGAGGAGCACATCCGAGGATGGTGTGTGGATGACCCTGGAGTAAGAAGGAGGCTGAATGAACTCTATCCGGTACCCGTGGGTGATGACGGTGAGCACCCAAGAGTCTGTGGTCACCTGACTCCATGCATTCAGAAAAGGGCCTAGGTGGGTGATGATGGGGCTGGGAAGACAAGAGTCAAAGACCCTGCTTGGGTTGCCGGGTGGCTTTGGCACGGCCAGAGTGCTGTGTTTGCGTGAACTTCTGTTTTTGTGAGTAGGGCCCCTTCTGGGAAGATGGGGATGTATGCGGTCTCCAGGGCAGTGTGGAGAGCTGCGGCTAGATGACCTTCTGGGCCAATTGGATGACCAGGAGCATGGTTTATACTGCCTGGGGGTGGAGGAAACCCCTAAAGTACGGGAGGCCTTGATGCTCTTGTCCATTTCCTGCAAGACAGAATCTGTTGTGGCATAAAAAAGACCAAGGCTATCAAAGGGGAGATCCTCCACGTATGTTTTCATGTCAGGTTGCAGAGTGGTGGAGTGAAGCCAGGAGTGACGACGAAGGGCAATGGCTGAAGACATGGTCTTAGCAAATGTGTCCAATGAGTGTTTTGAGGAATTAATTTGTTGTTTTGCAAGGACCAGTCTCTCTTTCTGTACCTTGCAAGCAACTTGCCGTTGGTCATCAGGTAAGGAGGCAAGGAGTGGTGACATTTGCTTCCAGAGAGCGTACTGGTACCTGGCCATGCAGGCCAAGTAGTTTGAGGTTTTCAAGCCGAGTGCTCCTGCCGAGTAAAATCGCTGGCCAAATGCATCCAGCTTCTTACCTTCCTTATCAGAAGGTGTTGAATGCATCTGTTTGGACCTGGACAAAGATGTGACTGCCATGGATGCGGAATGAGGATGGTTGAGGAGAAACTTGGCACCGACATCTTGCACTCTGTACATATGGTCTAACCTTCTTGACGAGACCGGTGTGCTGGAGGGTTTGTCCCAGATCGATTTTGCCACTTGTAGCAGTACCGATGACATAGGTAATGCTACCGAAGTCGAGACATCCAGTTGCACGACATCGAAGACCGCGTCCGTAACGACTGGCTTGGGCTGGACCACAGAGAGGCCGAGGGTGTGAGCCATGCGCTTGACCAGATCACCATAGGAGGTCAAGTGTTCCGAGGGGGAGATTGGCAAATTTTCAGCCACGTCTTGCTTAGGCAACAGATTGTTCAAAGGATCCGGACCGTCAGAATGGTCATCCTCAGATTCCCTGTCTGAGGAATCCGAGGAGGGGGGAGGGGTTCAAGGGGACCGAAGGTTGGATAGGCTGCCTCTGGATTGAAGGTGGGGAGGCAATCGACGCCGGGGGTCTGGGTGAAGGAGGGTGGCATCGATCCCGAGAACTGTCGTAGCTGGGTCTCACAGGAACATGGGTCGTCGGTATCAACCGTGGAGGCAAAGGCAGGTGGGGTCTTCCATGGTCTAGCAGAACCCGATCAGGTGGCTTAGATAGCGAGGCGGAGGGCGGCTGGCGGAAGTGTGTCGGGGATTGCTGACGGTGGGATTGATAACAGTCCCAATCACTGTGGCGAGGAGGGGAGGTCCACGGGGTGGTGGAGTAGGAATGGTGTTGGTAACTTTCCCATTGTGAGGAAGTATGTGGGGGGTATCCCCATTGAGAAGACTGGTGGGGAGGCAATCGATGTAGAGGTGACCTTCCAGCATAGTCCCATCGACGGTCCCTCTCCACCGCCGAGTGATAGGTCTGTGGATCGGTATCAAGCGGCCTCGGTCAACTCTGCGTATACGGATCAGGGTCGATCAGAGAATGGGTACGGTCCGAAGGAGGGGAGGTCGACGTGTGTCGGGGAGATTGCCCACAGTCGACATCGGTGAACTCTTGCATCTCCAAAATCGCCTTGGGAGGATAAGCGCCTGATTGGAGAATGGGAAAATCCAGAAGGTGTATGATCGGCAACTCTCCCGGAGCCGAGGAAATCACTGTCAAAACTCCCAGGCCTTGGGGCACTGCGGAGGGCATAGACTGCTGAACCGAAGCAGTCATCTGCGCTGAAGGTTGCAATGGTGTTTTGCTGCCAAGGAATCTTTGGACTTATGCTTCTTGTCAGTCCTATCCCTTTTCTTTTTCTTCACTGGAGTAGAAGCAGCCAACTGGCTAGTAAGAGGGTGCTTTGAGGGACGAACGATGCTGGAGGCCGCCTTCGACATAGAGGTTGTCACCTTCGACATTGAGACCATTGATCTCGATGCAGATTGTCCAGGATCGGTCACCGATGTTGACAATTTGGAGGGCTCCATGGAAGAGGCGGGAAGCAGGGCAGACTCAAGGAGAGCTACGCGGAGTCTGGCCGCTCTGTTTTTCCTTGTTTGATTGGAAAATTTGGCACAATGGGCACAAGACTCAGGGCGATGTCCTTCGCCCAGGCAAAACAAGCAAAGGGCGTGCCCGTCAGTCTCAGCCAACTTACTGCCGCAGGAGGAACACCTTTTGAAACAGCCCCACCTACTAGCCATAAGCTATGGCACAACTCTTATGAGGGGCGGGGGGAATGGAGCCCAGGGACCCAAAGGACCCCTGAACAAAAAAATGAAAAGGGAGATGATCCTTCTTCTTTTTTTTAAACAAAGAAAAACAAAGAAAGTAAAGGAAAAAAAGAGACTGAAGTCAAAGGATTTTGAGTAAGCGAAGCTTTCCACAACTGAACCGACTAAGCTGAAGTAACAGGCTGTTACTCACGCGGCGGTCAGAAGAGAACTGGTGGGATGTCCACGCCCGGCTCCTCCGTGCATGCGTGTGGGGGCCTCCGTGCATGCCTGGAGGACGCTGGGCGTGAAAATCCGTTAGAAGCTTTCTACGACACCAATGGATTTCCGCACAGGCGCAGTAAGCCCATAGTGTGAAGCACAGAGACCATGTCGAAGATTATAGCTTTTAAAGATACTGAGGCCAATCTCAGCTCTTATTTAAAAAACAAAAACAAAAAACCCTGTAAGTAAAAATAAGTCTGCTAGAATTTTATCAACACCACCCAAAATAAAATGCTGATTTCTCATTTAATAAAAAGCAGAGACCCAGATCATTATAAAGACGTGATCAAAACCACATAAAACAATAGGAAAGCAAACAAACAGTGCAAAGTTGGCTCAGAGCTTATTTTTGCACGTTGTTTAGTAAAGGCTATATTGAATTTCAGTATTGTGATGGTGAAATCATTGTTTGCCTTATGATTAAAAAGGATGAAAGTGAATTAAACACTTGGCTACTGTTTCAGTATACAAATTTAAGTTGATGTGTCATCGTCTTTATTAATAGCAAAGTGCTTTACATATGCACACTGAAATATTCTCAAAAACTTATCCTATTCAGCAGCTTTGGGGGAAGAAAATTAAACACACCACAAACTGAGTAAAACTCACCATCTTCAGGCTTGTTCACAAAGCTTTGCAAGGGATCAATGCCGATTTCTTGTTCTTCTGTCTGCAAAGGATGTCTTGCTTCAGAGATGGAATGATACATATTGGCACCTGTAAAGTTCAATCAGTGAAAATTACCTGGGAGAAAAAGTTAAAAAAAAAAATAATAACTACTAATTCTACATTATACTACAGTAGCAAAAAATTCATTACATTTAATAATATTGGTTAGCATAAAGCATGTCCTCTGAACTCTAAACATGCTAGTAGTCACCCATTTAGTAGCTGTTAACAAGGACTTTATCCAGTATATTTACTGCATGATGAAGAGTGTCCCTACATTTAAGTTTTATCTACTTTTTTCCTGAAAATTTGGCAGAGTTTCCTGCTGCCTTGTTTTTCTGAAGTTTATGGTGGTTAGCAACAAACTTTTCTTGCAGTTAGTTACAAAACTTGTCAATGAGGAACAACTGATGTCAAGTTCTTGAAGTTCAAAACATCAGCTGTACTCACATCAAGACTCTAGCACCTGAACAGCATTATGGCAAATAGTACTGTAACATAAAATTCTACTACAGTATGGTACTCCAAGCTCTGGTAGACTCCAAAGGAACGTTCATGGACATGTCTGCCAGAGTGTCTAGCAGGAGAAATGACATGATTGTATCTTGGATTTCCCTCCAGTGGCTAACATTTTCCTCCAACAGTGCTTAACTGACCAACAGGGTGCCAGCAAAGCTGATGATTATTGGAGATGGAGTCTATTTTATTCAGACACATCCAGGTAGTTGTTAATATCTTTTGCAACTCAAGAAAGCAGACACAAAAGAACTGTGTATATCTCGGATGTGAGAGAAATGTGCAACCCATACACCCAGTTTAAATAATCATGCCACACTTGGTGCAAGCTTCATCAGATGCTTTTGAGCTCCATGCATGCTGCCATTGTTACCATATGCCAGGGCTCAGAGATACTGGCAAAGACACCAGAAGTAGACCAACAGAATCTACAGCATAAACATCTAACTGTTTTGGCAGAGAGCCAGTGAGGTATAGTGGTTAAGAATATTAAAGAGTAGTATCCAAGGGACTCCTACTCATTCCATTTGGTACTTTAATTTACTATATGAAGTAAAAGATTCAGCACTCTGTTCCTTTGAAGCCATGGTTTATAAAAAGAACTCTTTAGCAGTAAAGATTAGTGACTTTTACTTCTAGTGTCCCAATCAAGAAGTAAAGACATTGCCAAAGTCCTCTAAAAGGCACTGCTATAGAATATGTGCAAAAGAAGTTTCTATCCAAAGTAGCAATACAAAGATTACAAAGGCCAGCCAACAGAAAACTGTTTTTACATCAGCAATTCAGTATAAACTGCTGTTAAAAACAATCAATGAACAATACCTATTAACCTAACCACTCTGAATACCAAGCAATCCTTTTGATAGTTTCAGCGTTTAATTTTTAAACAACAGCAAATAAAATTAAATCATTATGATGGCTCATGGGACATTTCTTAAAGAAAGATTTATTCTTTTCAGAATTGCAGGTTTATAATATTCTACAAGATATTGTTCCAGTTGCGTAAAATGTAATTTAACAAAATCATTACCAAATATTTTTAACAATATGTATAGACTACTGATATGCGCTTCTGGAACCACTATTCATTTGTCTCCTGTTGTTTCATCCTTTTTTTGCCCTAAAAGGATTCACCACTTTACCATGTGTATACAAATAAAGGCACCTCAAACTGTATTCTTATTTTTCCTTGATGGTCTGCGTACAGATCAGTGCCACTGCTTCCCATGCAAGTGGGGAAATATGGGAAGCCGATGTGGACAGAAGTCACAACATGGACTCTTTGAACATCTCATATTGCCCTGGCAATGTGTGAATGAGAGGTACTGCTGTTACTGAGTAACCAAGGTAAAGTATGAACCCATCTGGAATCCAGTTTCCAGATAAGGGTTCTGTCCTCAAGGCAATGAAAGCACTGTTTCAGTATTAGGGCTGCCAGCCCCCAGGTGGGGGCCTGAGGAATCCCCTGCTTTTACAATTGATCTCCAGCTGACAGAGATCAGTTCCCCTGGAGAAAATAGCGGCTTTGAAGGGTGGACTCTATGGCATTGTACCCTGTTGAGGCCCCTCCCCACCCCAAACCCCGCCCTCTCCTGGCTCCACCCCCAAAGTCCCCAGGTATTTTCCAACCCAGACTTGGCAACCCTATTCAGTATTCCCACTCAAACCCGGTGTATGGTAGGTTCAAATAATAAAAGAAAATTCAGTTATTCCCACATGTATAGCTTCATAGTGCACAGGAATTTTGTTTAAAAACAGGTTTATAACTTCATAGAAATGCAAACATGAATGGAGTGTGTGTTTAGAGTGGGGGTGAAGACCACAAGAAAGTAATTGCAGTTTTAAAGGTCCACATACAGATATAGTAAAAATTGGCCCCACCTCCTCCCCATCCCCACTCTTTGCAAGTCCTCTCTGGCAGTTCCAAAGATTAAACATACTTATTTTAAGTGTCATAAGATCCTGAAAGAGAAGCAAAAAGCCCTATGACTTATGCTTTCCTAAATAACAATAGGCTGAAATAGCATCCATCTCCTTCCAGACAAAGAATGAGGGCAGGGCTCAGGATTTGCTGGCAGCCCATGGAAGGGAGATGGTGGATGTCAATGTACCCTTGCAGGCCAGTCACCATGCAGAGGGAAGTGCAGGCGAAGGCTTACCTAAACCTCCTGAGAGGAACATTACAGTACAGTATTCTTTAAAAGTATCAATCATTTCCATGTTGTCCTTTGCAGGTCAGCATGTAAGTAAATTTTTAAAAGGTAACAATAGTAGCATATGAAATACCAAAAGCTATTCTCCCATTAAACAATTCTGAAGAAATGACTATCAACAGCATTCCTCCGTCTTTACAGAAGAAGCTGTACTTCAATATTTTCCTGCTAGAAAATGGTCCCTACTGCAAGTCAGAGCATTAGTTTCCAGTTGGACATTTGAAATGGAGCTACTCTCTCAGGTAAACCCTTTAAACATTTACATATTTCTTTTTAAAAACAAATTGACAGTTTCTTTCTGTTACATCCCCCCTGAGGGGGCTATGCTCAGATGAACAAGGTCTACTGAGGAACTTATCCCACAGATGGTTTATGACAATGACAACAGACCCTTTCCAGTGGCTGACCCCACTTTGTGAAATAGTTTGCTAGCTGAGGTATGAGGACTCCCTCACAGCTGATCTTCAGAGTTCTGTAAAGTAGTACTGTTTAGAAGAGCACTTTTTATGAATGTCTGAGCTTCCACCACACCAGTTTTTGAAGATCTGCAGCAGAGATCTATTTGGAAGCTGATCTTTTTAGTGGTATATATTGATGGTGTTTTAATGTTGGTTACCACGGTTTTTAACTAATCTTGCACGTTGTCTTGGGTCCCTCTGAGAGGCAAGCATAAAATAAATTAATAAAAATACTGCCTTTTTCTAAACTGCTTCCATAAGCACTCTGTAAGCCCACTCTTTACCCCTCAGAAGCCTAACATTTCTCAAATACTTCTTCTGAAGTTGCCTGGGTCACAACCAGGTCTTGCTGACATTGACCAGCATTCCAGTGCTAGAGAAGAAATGCTAGTATCCATCATATGAGCTTACAGGGAACATCCTGCTCATGGATATATCTTTCTGATTATGTTGGATTTACAAAATGACACTCTGTTAGCCGAATTGCTTTAATTTACGTTTAGCAATCAGCAAAATACCGGGTTCTTACCAACTATACCAGAGTCCCACCCCTCCCAGGAGTTCTCAAGGACAGAGGCACGTGAGGCAGATATCCAATTAAATGTTGTTTACTTAATGGTGTAGTTCAAGCATACCAAAAACATAATCACTCACACAGGCCTAAGGAAACAAAGACAGAAAGTAGCACGTTTGCATGAGCAGGAATTCGTTGGTGGGGAAGCAGTGCCTTACCTTAAGATGCGTTGTCCGGTCGATGGAAGAATTGGATGGGGAGAAAAATAGAAAGACTATGGGAACACGAGGCTCAAACCTGCGAGACCACATGGTTCTCTTGGATCGCAAGTCCAGAGAGAGAGAGGATTAAAGATGGAGGCAAGGGTATGGGACAGCAAGCTGGACTGAAGGGGTGTTTAAAGCAGATAGGGGACGATGGCTCAAGAGACCGAATGCCTCTTTTATTATTAGGTCTTTTATTAGGTGGTCTTGGGGCGGGCTGCGCAGACCACATCCCACTAATACACCTACTAGGCGGTCCGTCCCTCTTGGACCCTTCCATAGGTTAAAAGTGGACAAAAGGAGGAGGGCAAGGGGATGGACAGTATTGCAAAACTATGATCTCACCAGGAAGTGGACTTTGGGCAGGGGTCCGATGACTCACCTGGCCACATCTATTGTTAGTCAATGACTTTGGCCGACTGGTTGATGGCCCGAACATTAGTTGCTAGGCAACTGTGTTAGCATAACTATGCAGGTACGTTGGAGGGGGCAGGGGTTGACCAGCGTGTTGAAACAGAAAGAAACTTCATGGCTTTTGTCTCTGTTTCAGGTGAACTGTCTAGGGTGTCAGCCTCCTGGCGTGGGCTGGAGCTGGCTCCTATCATGAAGAAAGCACATGGCCCTTCCAATACGGGCAACCCAAGTTCAGGCTTATGAATATCACAATTCATAAGAGCACTAGCAGTGCCTTGCTGGCCAACAATTCAGATGTGAGAACATAACAGAAGAACCAATAAGATGGCAGAAAGAGAAAAGTACCTATGTATAAGGATGCTGAAGAGAAAAATTCCAGAAATCACTGAATATTCAGCACCTGCAACCACCCTTCAAAGTATGTTTACAAAGAGAATGCGAGCCATGTGAATACTCTTTCGAAACTGCTTGGCTCTAATGAAAGAAACTCAAACCCTTGCCAACAATCCCCTGCCACTCACACCTTCCACGTGAATATGGTGGCTGTCAGGTATCTCACTTACCACAACGTACAGCAAGAAAAGTAATCAAGGACTGCACCTCTTTCTTAATTCACCTACCAAGCTTCTTTCATAATTCACTACCAACCATCTGTCACTGAGGAAGTGTTTGCTTTAGACATAAAAAAAATTGCAGAATTTGACACATTTTCAATAGTGCAAAGCAAGCATGTTTTCTTTCATAAACTGTATCCGATTATATATCATTAAAATGGAATGATGCAAATAGAGGGGGAAAGCCTAATGCTATGAAGTTGATCAGCTGGATTCCAAAATGAAGTGGCACAAGCTCATGTCACTAAATGACTTGTCACTAGTAACTAGCAAATCTAGTGATCATAAAATGCAGTTAATTTTTATTCTGTTTAGTAAAAACCTGGACTTTATAGTACTATTGAGTCTGAGCTTTAACACAAAACAGAGTTGTATTGGACTTTAAATAAGTTAATTAAGTATTAAAATCAATCATGTGAAAGTCTTAATATTTAATATTGTTAGATAGTGTATCAAAGTGGTTTTATTATTTATTTACTCCAAACCTTTCCAGAATACTTCATTTTGCATCAGGGGGTCTGTATCTCACACGATAAATGCATTTACAATGCCAAATAAATTATATATAAAAGCATTTGTCTTAATACACGTCATTCAATATTAAATATCACCCAATGGTACCACCCTGAAACCTTAATCCATTTTTACCAACTGCACATTTGTATTATTCAAATGTTGTCTATTAAATAGTTTTCTGTCTAGCTATAGTGCAGAACTAAGAACAATCATAACTGGAGATTTAAAACAATATCTGCTGGTTTACATTCTTTTGTATCTTACCAGCACTTAACACTAAGGATTCAAACTCTGCGGCGAATTAAAATGTCAGGCAGGAAAGACAATATGAATTTCCTAGAACAAACAGAAGGCATATGGCTAGCGGCTTTTGCGTAGTTTCAAACTTTTGACATTAAAAATAAATGAAAAAAGACTGCATCAAAATAATTTCTTGCTATACAAACCCTTTATAGTATCCCTGTCCGTGGTCTAACCTAAAAGCCCTGCGGATTAGTTGGAGAGCCAGAGGAGTGTGCCTTTAACAAGCACCATCAACACTACCTCACTATCTGAGAAAATACAACATTCTGTTCTACGGCAACTCTTCCAGGATCTGCTCAGGACCCAACAGCCACATCATTCACTTTCCCAATATTAACGGGCAAGTGAGTATTACTGACTACCTATTATCTGCCTTTTCCTTTTTATTTGACTCTAGAGCAGCTTGAAATCTTTGACAGAAAGGACCACTCCATTTCTTTGACCATGCTTAAGTGCTTTAAACATTATTAAATACCCCAGAGATGACATTCCCTGTCTCTAACAACCTCAGCTCTGAATCATCCTTTTAAGATGGACCAATATCTCTCCCTTAACCAAGAGCCCTATCTGGCACAGTTCCTCGTGCCATGGGACAAGAAACAGTAAATTCTAGTTCTTTGTTTGAATGGTCAAGGGCACCTGTGGCTTAAGGGCTCAAAGGTTCGTAGGGAATCAAAAGTGCTCTCTGAGGGAATAGGAGAAAAACACCCCCAAGCACAGGGCTTAAAAATGGATGAACACAGTGAGGTGTGCTCTTGAAGGGACCACACCCTGAAATGACAGAAGTCACTAGGAATACTTGAGGCAGCTGAGCCTATTCCAGTGAGATGTAAGCAAAGAATCCTATCACTCATATAGCTGCACAGCAAATGTTTGTCTTCTGTGTGAGGCAGTTGATCCCAGCCTGGTCTTCTGAAACTACTGACTGAACGTAGTAAAGCTCTAGAAGTGTGGCAGTATGAGTGAGAGAGCCTGTTTGGTGTAGTGGTTAAGTGAGCGGACTCTAATCTGGGAGAACTGGGTTTGATTCCCCACTCCTCCACTTGCAGCTGCTGGATGACCTTGGGCAAGCCATAGTTCTGTCAAAGCTGTTCTTGAAAGAGCAGTTCTTGAAAGAGCTCTCTCAGCCCCACCTACTTCACAGGGTATCTGTTGTGGGGAGGAGAAGGGAAAGGAGTTTGTAAGCAGCTCTGAGACTCTAAGTGAAGGGCGGGATATAAATCCAATCTCTTCTTCTTCTTCTTAAATTGAATTAATGTTAAGTTCAGTTTTGCCAAAGTAAAAGCTCTTCTTAGTTTTGGGACTGTCAATTGATAAAATATTTTGGCAGCTGCATCAGGAGGGCAATTCCCAAATGGGGTGTTGAACATACCCTGCGCACCATATTTTGTACATTATTGATTGATAAATTAGCCTAATAGTTAAAAATGTTAAAATATAATTTACAAGTATATAAAATATAATTTACAAGGTGGAGGGCCACATTGTTGGCTTTATTGCAGTCCTGGCAGCCAATCAGGCACCAAGACTTGCAAGGGAGGGGCAGGGACTCCAGGAGGGCCTGGAAGATGGAGTGGTTTACTCCAACCTGCTCCTCCTTTGTTTGACAGGTTGCAGTGGGAATGGTTTGCTCCATGCTTTCCCCACCCACCCTCCTTTGGTTTAGTAGTTTGTGGGTGTTTTGGTATTTAAGTTAAGTTGCATGCTTTATCACAGCCTTTATAGGTGGTATGGAGCATTTGGAGCATTAAGCCGGATTCCAGTTGGGGGGGGGGGCTGAGCTGGGGATCCCCATAAGGTGTCTGGAGGGTGGAGATGTCCACATTATGCCCAACTCTGGTGCTAGGGAGCCAGTTTGGTGTAGTGGTTAAGTATGAGTGAGAGAGCCTGTTTGGTGTAGTGGTTAAGTGAGCGGACTCTAATCTGGGAGAACCGGGTTTGATTCCCCACTCCTCCACTTGCACCTGCTGGATGACCCTGGGCAAGCCATAGCTCTGGCACAGCTGTTCTTGAAAAAGAGCAGTTTCTGTCAGAGCTCTCCCAGCCCCACCTACCTCACAGGGTGTCTGTTGTGGGGAGGGGAAGGGAAAGGAGTTTGTAAGCTGCTCTGAGACTCCTTCAGGTAGTGAAGGGCGGGGTATAAATTCATTTTGCATCATTAATTTAAAAACCCAAGAGTGATTGTGCATGCAAATGCAATTATATAAAATAATGTTATTTCCCTGGATACACAATGACCTAGACTAGAAAGTAAATCCACATGGAAACAATCTCACCAGAAAAAAAGCTAACACCTGTGACTACTACAATAACAATAGTACTGAGTTGCATAAAAACACAGTGTATGCATGGAAGTTTAATTCACAGAGCTAGCATTTAACAGCACCAACACTAATAGGATAATTAACTTAAATGTAGTCACTACTTTTGATAAAATAAGGTTTAGGGGTTGCATAATGATACAGCACACAAAAGGTATTCTACCCTGCCTAGAATGCTGCTACCAAATCATGACTTTTTTCAGATATTATAATGCCTATTTACTTTCAACCTCTATACTTGGGATTCCCATTAGCTTTCATATCCAGAACATATTCCTGACATTTAAATCCCTTCATGGCCTGCTCTACCCATATATTCCATCTTCAATCCAAAAATATGTTTTCCCATGACTTTTCCTCCCCTAAATCTACAGTCCTCAGCTTTGCAAAGTTTCCATTTCCTCCTCACAATTCCTCTTATTCTCCTTATCACCCTTTAATTATATCCCTGAATACAGGAAGTCTTCAACAATCCCTAGGCAAAGCATCAAACAGGGCCTGGCCAGTTCCAAATGTTCTTTTATGCAAATTGTTATTTTGATCTATTTCAGTTGGGCTTTCAGGATGAAGACTGTTTTGCCTAGCCTAGAGCCAGTATTAAGAGAATTGCTTCTCCTAGTTCTTTCAGCTGCTTTTGATAGGGTGATATAAGGAACTCGGGGACACAGGTTTGCAGTAGTTCAGATGGTTTTTTCCGGGGGGGGGGGTAGATTAGATGATACCGGGGTGTTCTATTAATGAACATGGAAATTATTCTATGATTCCACAGGAATCACCTCTACCATCCATGCTTCTTAACAACTACCCTTAGCCACATGACTAAAGGATAAAAATTATGGAATGTCCTGCAATTTATTTGCAAATGACACCCAACTCTATTTCTCATTTTTATCCTCTCTGGGGGTTTTCCATGTTCTCATTTTACTTGCTGATAAGGTCCTGTTTCTACAGGGCTTTCCTCCCACTGTTCCACATGTGTTTTACTCCCTCTAGTGGTCAATTCAATATCACATAGCTTTTTTTCCAGCATATCTCTCTGCAGATTTAAACATTAGGACCGATTTCCCACAAGCGGCTGCCCTGGCCGGCTCTTCCCTTTCCCCTGATTGCACGCGTCAATTTCTCACTATGTGCTGTGTGGCTACATTTTGAACCGCAGCTTCGCCTGATCTCCGCATCTTCTAGATCCTAAAAAAACAAGATCGCGAAGATGCGGGGGAAATCAAGTGAAGCTGCAGGTTAAAATGCAGCCGCGCAGCACATAGTGGGAAATTGACGCATGCAATCGGGGGAAAGGGAAGAGCAGGGCCGGAGCAGCAGCTTGTGTGAAATTGGTCCAGGTTTTTAAACTGAAAATAAATCCGTGTGATACTGAATTAACCACTAGAGGGAGCAAAACATATGCAGAACAAACAAAAACAAAAAACCCTGAAGAAACAGGAACTTACTAGCAAGTAAAATGAGAATGTGGAAAAGCCCTTTATGAGACAATGTTAATCTTGAACATGCTTCTAAGATTTATAGTTTAAGCCTATAAATTCCTGACTTCATAAATATCTCAAAGAGTGTCTATTCCCATATGAACAGCTTCAAATCCTTAAATCAGTTGGGAAACCCTGTTTTAAATTCTGACTTACATCAGGGCCTTTTCAGTGGTTCATCCAGTGGTTCATCTTGAATACTTTTCCTCAATAAATTCACCAGGGTCTATTTTTGCAGATATTCTGAGAATGGGTGGAAGTCTGTTTTCAGTTGGCATTATAGTTTTTAGTCTTTTGTCCTGTTCCATCAATAATGTTAAAATAAATTGCAGTAGCAAGGTAAATGATGTTTTTTAAATTTTATTGTTCTTTTAATTATTTTATGTTGTATGTTGCACATCACTCTGAAATTTCACATTACACATTTTGAAAAATAAAACATTCCTGGACACCATTCCAAAATATATAAGTGATGCCACTTCTCTTCCTCAAATTCCAGCTAAACCAAGTCAAGCCACTGGATTAACACTTTAGTCTTCATCCCTAAAAATGACCCCCCTCCTTTTAAATGAACCCTTTTAGATGTATAAGTATGGCTCCATTTGCTTACATCTAGTCCTTACTACACCTGTGTCACTCACTCCTCACATTTGTCAAATTCTGTTTGTCTTGACAACCACCACACAAGATTCAAGACATGGCCATTCAGCAATTAGCAAAATGGTGCTGCAGTATTTGTTACGTACTTTTATATCCTCTTAATTTTCCTTAGAACTTTATTTGCTTCTCTCACAACTGCAAGGAAATGTGAGTATATTACTACTATTATTTAGAGACATTTGATTTTATCGGGACAATTCTGTAGTAGCAGAAAATAACCAGGCATGGAACATTTTTGGCTCAAAGAGGCTACTGAGGACTCTTGAGATCCCAGTGAGGAAACTTTAAGAAGCGTATCCACAGCTTGTGCATTGATTTCCAAGGAGCAGAGGAACAACTGGGAATCCATGATACAGGACAAGCACACACGTAATGTATCTTCAATTCAGATACCAACAGTTCTCCAAACCACTAATGAGGGTATGGAATTTGCTCTTTGTACTAATTTTCATGGAAGCTTTGCTTTGCTGTTCTATGAGTACAACAAAGGAAAGACGGAAATTTAATTTTTTTTTTGCTTAACATGAATTTAAGTAGTATACCAGAGCAACATCTGGTTTTATATTTTATATAAATCTTGTAGCACTTGTGACTAATCTTTTAAGCCTATTTTATTAAAAAATACAAGAGATGTAAACAAGTGATAGTCATAAATCTTCTTGATTGATTTTTTTTGCCTCTTTTGTTTTTCAGAAAAGTATTGTAATCTGCTTCTTTGTTTGTACTACCAATCGCATTCTTAAATGGCTACTAAGCAACCAAGGTGAAGTTTTTGAATACTGCCCATACAAGACTTTTCTTGGTTTTTTTGTACTACCAACTGGCAAAAGTCAATTTTTTCCTTAGAAGTACAGAATGATCTAGGAGTAATGGTGAGTGCTTTCTTTGTGTGTAGATTTTAACCCATGCCATCTGTGAAAGAATAGGCAAAACTTATTAGTGAAAATAGCAGCAGCTTGGTAGTGGTTCTTTTGTATAAAATTATATGCACAATGGTTGCATACTTTAAAACTATATAATGTTCTCTATTTTAGATTGACTATAACCACTATGATATACCTTAGGAAGCATACATGCCAAAATGCATAAAAATTATTAAAAAGCATGCCTTGCCAGTGCCTCAAGTTGAAGTATGACAAAAGAACTATTAGGTTAATGGAGAACCATCTCATGCTAAACTGAATAAGAGAGTAATCCAAAGCAGTTCTACTCTGAGTCCCACTCAGGTCTGTTCAATGAGACTTATTCTCAGGAGCGTGTTCTCAGGATTTCACTGTAAGCAGATTGCTTCCTGAATACTGGGTGTTATATGAAAGTGGACTGTACACACCACATCGTTAACTAGGTTGTTGCATTTTCTGCCATAAAGCAGAAATAATTTTATACAAATATGGAGAAATTAATCTTCGTTTCATAAAAAATGAATGGGATTGTTCTACTGTCAACTGCCCAGTGCCTTCAGAGATGAAAGTAATGACACTCTGACCTCTTTTATTAGCCAGAGACCAAAGGCACTAGGAGATCACATACACAACCTCTCAGAAAGAATGCTGCACAAAGTGGAACAAGTACATTGCCTCTATGGTAGAAAAATCTGCTCCAAATGACCACTACCTCATGATTATAAAGCACAGAGGAATGACACTGCGGCCCTTGCTAATGACCAGAGGACCACTGGGTAGTAGTTTCACCTACATCCCAGCAAGGAATGACATAAGACAAGATGAGTCTGGTCTCAGCTAGATCAGAACCTTTAAAAGCTTTTTTTTCCTGGTTTTGTCAAATGAATGTCTTTAGTCAACCATTCCTCTTTTTATCTAAGTCAGGGCCATTTGTCCTTTTGATCTACTTAACAGCAACTAGTTAACACAGGCACCTTAGACCACGACTACAATAACTTATAATGATGACTACTTACTTACATGAGAAAATGGCTTCTACCATGATAGCCACGTAGCCACATATATCAACTACCTATATCAAGAACACTAGAACACCAATCTGTCCTATCTCTCTGAGACACACAGGCACACTTGTGATATCTGTAGTGTTCTCTGTGAAACATTAATTTTATTGTTATTTAATGCTTTTACCTTTTTATATGCTGTGAGCCACCCTGAGCCCACTTGTGGGATAGGGCAGGGCAGGGCAGGGCAAGGCAAGGCGAGGAGAGGGGAGGGGAGGGGAGGGGAGGGGAGGGGAGGCTGGCTGGCTACTGGCCTATATCATTTAACAAAAAATGCATCTTTGCCATCCTTAGGAAACACAAGTATTCTTGTTTCTTCCAAATACCTAACAGTTTGCCAGATTTTAAAATCTCATTCATTGCCATCCTCAATGGTTCTACTATTATATCTGCAAATGTTTTATAACAAACTACCATAAGCCCATCTGGCCCAAGGGCCTTGTTCTTTTTAAAAGATTTAATCACTTCATAAATCTCTGACGTCTGCAGTGGTCTATCTAACTGCACCTGATCCTCCTCAGAAATTCTTTGAAGACTAATTTGACAAAAATTCCTTTATTTTCTTATAAAAGAAATTCCGTTAGGTATACAGTTGAAGAATATCTCATAAATTCCTCCAGGAAATTGTCTCTTATTTTTCTAGTGTGCTTTTACCAAAAATTAAAAACATATCAGATGTATGTATCAGATTTATTACATTACTTCAAAAAACCCTTTGTTAGAAAAGATAATTTTCCTGACACTGGGCCACAATATAACAAAAAGCAGATGGTTATTGTTTCTATTGTTTGACAACAGGTTTAACATTTAGGCTAATCTTGGCTGATCTACATATAAAACTGGACCAAACAAGGTCATTAAACCCAGACTCACTCCAAACATATTTCTTCTAGAATATGTAAGATTAAGAATAGAATAGCAAGCATATTTCATTGCTTTATTAAAGCACCCTTGAATATCAATTAATTCCAAAATATTCATATTGATATGTTGTAACAGCATTAACACTGAATTTCTTTCTTCTTTAAATCCTGGAACATGTAACATACTGTTCATATTCTAATACAATTTCACAGTCAATGAGAACTTTGACAAATCGTTTGAAAAATATATTTAATCTTTCACTGAAACCATCATTTCCCCCAGTGATGTCTTTAATTATAGAATATACTTTCCTCTCTGTCTTTACAATTCTGTGTTCTCTATGAAACATGAATACTATACCCTGAAAATCTTATTGGTCTCTAAGGTGCTGCTGGACTCAAATCTAGCTCATGAACACTGGTGTGGGCCCAGTCATTATTCAAACAGTCTTCCTTTAGAGTTCCAATGGAAGAGCTACTTAAGTTGGAGCAATGCTACTTAACCTAGAAAAAAAGTTTCAAATTCTGCTCAGTGGAGTGGAAGGATAGGAAAAGGATCAACACCTTATCAATATTGTTTTATTTTAAAGTTTTATCTTTAAAGTTTAAATTTTTTTAAAAACTTCCTCATGAGTTAATTTTAAGCTGTGAACAAATTTAAATTTATATGGAGATATGTATATTGAGATAATTCAAACCCATTATTAATAAATTAAACTACACCAGTCAATTATACTCAACATATGCTGAACCACAGGAGAATGGCAAAACACTGTTTAATATCAGAGAAGACTAGAGGTGTTCCTAAAAAATGTCTTTATACCAATTAAAAATTCAGCAGTAAAAATAGTTTTATTTTCTCACAATCAGAACTTTTTTTATACATGACACCATCACTGAAGACATCAGAACTTGCTGCAGTTTGGATGGGAAGGGCACACATAAGATGAACAACCTTTTGGTATGCTTTTCGTCTAAAAAATGTTATTTAAGCTATCTCTACATTCTTGCTTTTATGGTCTTGATTTTTTTTTTAAAAAGTACTGGATTTTATATTTATTAGGCTTATTACATTTTATTCTGTAAGCTGTCTCAGGCATGTTCCCTGGAGAGGCAGCACTGAAATTGTCTAAAATAAATAAATAAATAAAAAGAGGGTGTTGTTGAAAATAGCTTGGCCCCAGACTATAGGGCTTTGATGGTACTTTGAACTGGGATTGCAAACCCACAACGAAAGTAGGTAAAACACTTATATAGCAAGTGCTTGTTTGTAATGTAGCCACTGTATTATGGACTTACTTGCTTCTGAAGACTCTTCAAAGTCAATTCACACAGAATGTGTTACAAAAAAAACTTGTTTTCCCTTCACATTACTAGGAAATGGATCAAAGTAACAAACAATGCAATCCTAAAAACACTTTCCTGGGAGTAAGCCCCACTGAATAGACCTGAGCAGGAAACTGAGTAGACCTGCTTAGGATTGCTCTCTTAGTCTCTTCTAGAAAAGGACACAGCTTTACGGTTCTACTAAAAGCCAGGAATCTGTGATGGCTTCACCTCCCCACAAATATCCACAGGTTACAGGAGTTGAAAGATACACAGACCAACCGTTTCTCTGCTGCCCTCAATTCAATGTAGAGGCTATTGGGAGAGAACACAAAAGTTTTCCATAGCACTGACAGTGTGGGATGGAGAGGAGTAAACTGCTCACCTTCCCTTCATGGAACCCACTAGCGGTAAATTTTCCCACAGCCTGAAAATTCTAGCATTAGCGGTTCCCAAAACAGATATCCTAGATCCTGGGCTTAGCAATTTTAGGGGGAAGTTTACCTGGGGTGAGAATGATGGATGTAGGTTAGGTGAGGAGAATGCTCACCTTACCTCCTATGGCAATGTAAAAACTATACTAAAACTGCCATATAACACTACAAAGCTGAAGACTAGGGGCTTTTAAAAGCTCCAATAGTCAATTTTCACTTTGAAACCCAGTGAAGAAATTTACCTGTAGTCTATTGCAGGGGTGGCAGTAAAGAGCTGCTTATCTCCTTCCACCCCTTACAAGAGTACTATAAACTTCCCCATTGCATTGTAAAGGTAAAGATAAAAGACTTGCAGTACTAAAGAGATAGGCCCCTATACAGATGCTATGGGAGAGGGGGTGAGATGAGGAGTAAACTGCTAATCTATCCTCCCCTCTCCAAAACCAGTCTATTGGTAAATGTGACATTAAGACTGCACAGCTTAGATGTGGTTTGGACAGCATGCACTGTGAAGCCTAAGCGTTTCAGGGATGCTACCTCATAATTCTCTTGATGGTGGAGCAGTGAGTAAAACACTGCTTACCTAATCATTATACCATCCAATTACAGAAATATTCCCTGAAGGTCACAAGGCTTACCATAAGGGCTGCCTTCTGAAATCAGTAATACTAACCTTTGTAGTCTTCAAAGGAAATCTCTCCGAAAATATGCACCTGGCTCTTCGCCAACACCTCACACTCAGCAGCAGTGCTACAGAGAGATTTTTCAACAAGATTGCAAAACTGATTTTGAGAGGGCAACTTTAAAAAGCCCATAGCAATCTAGATCTACAGGGAAATACCCTATAGCAGTGAGTAAAGATAATAGTAAGGAAGCTGATTCTCAACTACTCTCTAATTTCAGAGACACAAGGACATTTCCCTAAAGGGTTACATTTCTGAGAATCACAGCTTTGAAAGGCTCCTTGCTGTTACAAGTTCCAAAGCAGCAAACAGACTTCCAAAGACAGGAGTTATGCACACTTAGTAGGAAGTTAGTCCCTTGTACTAGACTAGAACTTACTTCTGAGTAACCATGAATAGGACCAGTGTCCTACAGGCAAACAGCTCTATAGCTCTGGCATGTACTGTCGGGAGCCTCTCCTGGCCTACCCCTTAATCCAGCCCCATGGGCCAATTAGATTCCCCAATTCTGAGATTCATGGCTTTAGAGAGCTTAGTATTTAGGGGCTTCAGAAAGAGCAAGCTGAGAACTGCAGCTGTAAAGAGAAATTGACTTATAGTACAGGGGTAGGTGGAAGCAACCACCATAGGAGGTAATTCACAACAATGAAGTCCCTAAATGTATAATCTATAAATGAAATTTTGAACACATAGACACAATCTTTACTGGAACCATAAAGCAAGCCTGCCTACTTTGCTCGGTTAACACATTTTGAGCAGAAAAGTATTTCTAAATGTCAACCCTCAACATTATAAAATTATACAGAAGGAGCGGGAAACTGGGCTTAGTGCATATAAATATGATAGTGTATTAGCCTGCATTTAATTACCAGTTCAAACAACAACCTGAGCTAACCTTTGACAAGTAAAATAAATGTTCTGAATAATTTAACCAAAGCAAACATTTGCTGTTAATGCTGGCTAATTATAGTAAGAGTTATAGAGGGAGAAAAAAATGAGTGAAATGATAATTTATACACTTGTGCTGCATTTGCCACAACTCTTCCTTGAAGGCTTTGATTTTTTAAAATGATTTTTTTGTGTGTGTAATATTTGTTTTAAACAACAACTTGGAGATCCATTTTCCTGGACAAAGTATAAGGATATCCCCTAAAACTGAACAGATCGGTCAGAACAGCGACAATAACAACAACAAAACAGTGTATGTATGCATTATTGGTTCCTAGAAAACTTATCTTCCCTGGTAATTAAGCAATCAGCTCCAGTCCTCCTTACTGTCAGAGACCCCAGTTATCAGAAACCAACAACGTTCCTTAAACAGGATCAGTTTATTGATTCAATATACTGTATTGCTCTAAACACCATTTGTGTTAAGACTACTGGAACAAGGGCAGGAAGGGGTAGATATACTAGGTTCAAACTAGGGTCTTCTGATGGATACAAGCCAATAAGCAGCAGGTTACATTCGCACTCAAACTAACAGCTTCCAGTTCCCAGCGGGAAAACAGTGAACATCTCCCTAGTCTCCACGGTCAGCCCTTGTCAGAGCAGGAGATAAAGGATGCAGGAGAATTGAAACTTTGAATACCAGAGGCGAGCTTAACCCCCCGCCCCCTTCACCATGGCAGCATAGCTGACATTTACATTGTATTTTGTTGGGCAAAAGCCTTTACTATAGATGACTTCTGCCAAATAATTTATTGAACTTTAATCCAAAAATGTATGGAAACTAAATCCATTTCCATGGCTTAACAAAATGCATTTGCTGAAAGGATTATGTCCTGCTGTTACCCAGAACTGGTTGCAAATGGTGACACAAACATGCCTGAAGATCAAACTGCATATGATAGTAACATACTCAAGCAGGCTCAGAGGCAGAATACATGTTTTGTATGCAGAAGGTTCCAAGTTATTTATTATTTATTATTTATTTATTCTATTTGTATCCCGCCTAGCCAGCGAACCGGCTCAAGGCGGCTAACAGAACACAATACCATTAAGGTTTACAATATAAAACCATTAAACAATATAAAACCGTTAAAACATTACAATACAGCTTTCTAAGATGGCAACTTCCGAGTTTCCCGGCAAACAAAGGCCACAAAGTTCTCCAGCATCTCCAATAAAATGATCTTAGAGAGCAGCTGTAGGGAAAGACCCAACTTCTGAGTTCCTGTATGGACTGCGTCATTAATAATCTGGCCAACTTAATTAATAATATCCTGGCCAACTAGAATTATGAAGATGCAGGTTATAGATAAAAAGTTTTCAACTGTAGTAATAGTAAAATTATCAGACTTAGCTCTGATTACTTAGTTATTTTTAATGTACTGTTTTTAGGTATTATTTTTCTAGCTCGCCCTGTCACAAATACTAAAATGTTAAACTAGTCTTAAGCTCTGCAATTGATGGAGAAGATGGAGGAGGAGATAACCTATATAGGAATGCCTAAAAACCAGTGGGAGACCAGGTGGGGCATCAGATGCACATGAGGGCTTCTCACCACAGAATTTGCGGCAATGCCTAGAAAGGTATAATGTCCCTGACAGCTGCCCCCATATCTTTGTTCCACCCAGCCTCCCACTGGTTCCTAGGCAGGGCTTGTCAACCCTAAACCTAAAACTAAGCACTTTCCCACCAGTTGTATATCTTGATTTAAAGGCTGAACGTTAGGAAATTTCTAATTTGTTCATATTTAGACAAGCATGAGAGCATGCTTTATAACTGGCCTCCTTAGTACATGTTCCTACTTTGAGCAAGATGAGAAGTCTACATTTATTTATTTGATTTAGATCCTGCCCTCCCCGCGAGCGGGCTTAGGGTGGCTTACAAGGTCACATAGAACACTATGACAGTGAAACAACATGTAAAATTCAACAATTCAATTTTAAAATTTGAGATTTAAGATTTTAAAAGTTTAAAGTTTCAAATAAAAAATAGAGTAAAAGTCGCCTCGGTAGCAACATTCAGATATAAACCTTCTGGGCAGTGTTGTGAGGTATCAAGCCACTAACCATTAGGCTAGGACTGTCAGCAGGGGAGGCATGACTTAGACTGCAGGATGGGCCAAGCCACAGCTATTCAATCCACTTGGCCCCAGTACAGACAGCCCAAGCCCCATCCACCAAAAGAGGTACCAGTATGCCATTACTGGCATGTACTGGCACAAAAAAGCCCTGGTTTCTAAAGCAGAATTCTAATAAAGGACATTAAAAGAACTGTTAATCTGGCCCTGAACTATCTCATCAGATCTCAGAAGCTAAATAGGATTGACCCAGGCAAGTACAAGGAATACCAGGGCTGGGATGCAAAGGCAGGTAACATCAAAAAAGCCACCTCTCTGAAACATCCTAGCCCCACTAGGGGTCACCAGAAGTCATTATGACTTCCAGGCTCACAAGCATGCGCGCACATACACACACACACACACACACTAATACCAAAGGAAAAAAGAAAAAAAAAACCTGTTAATCTGAAAAGCTAACATTAAGTTCCTTGTAAGTTTCACTGTGCTCTCTTCAATTCAGTAGCTATTTAGATCTCATGCAAACTAGTTTCAATACTCCAACATTCATTTATGGGCATATATATTAATGAAGCGGACATGTTAATCCCCCAGCGTCTATGTCTGTGAGGCATCCTAGCTCTTACTTCCCTCACTGTCACTCTTGTGTAAGTAACATACTGTGGCAACATATGAATAGTTTATTGCTCCAGCTATGAATGAAGAAATGAATGAGTGATGGCCTAAACCCTGAGTAGCAATTAAGAGTTCTGGGTTTTTTTACTGATCAGCTCATGCAAACTTTCAGCAAAAAAAGTGTGCTTCCTGACATGCACACTTGTCAACTAACATGAGTTGAAATAGGGCTTCTCTAGATATGTCTACCAGTTCTGTCTCTTGTTAAATATGGTGTGGAGAAATGCATTACAAGCAAAAGACATGGAAGATATGAAGGCGGAGTACTGTGACTTAGGCAAATAACATTCTGTGCATAGTATTAAAATGTTTCCAGTTTCCTTATTTCTAAACTGAGGGCCTAACATATGGAAACACTGTAAGGCACACAAACAGGTTGAGATTGCTTCTCATGACATGGTTGAATGTAGATTGCCTCTGGGAAAAATTCAGTTGGATAAACATCCCCCCCCCCCCCCCCCCCCCAAAATATACATTTCAGCTTTTGCTAGTTTTCTTTCACGGAATTTTTTTTCAAAATTATCTGAGACAGACCTTGATGGTATGTTATAAATACTAGACTGAACAGTGGAAATGCTTATGCTGCAGGAAACAGAAGTTAAGCTGCATTTTGATATTTTAATACAATCAGAGCTAGTACAATAATTCAGTTTATGAAACATGCATCACAGATATAGGGACTCAAACAAGGAAATACCTAGAATTTTTCTAGTGCTACCATGTATACGAATCATATATTTACTGACTAGTATCAAAGTCAGATGAGTATATGTCTTAATTATTCTTACTGCAAGGGCATCTCTGCTCTAGACAGAAATGGAGGAGGAAGAGGAAATCCATTCCCACCAAGGCAATGCATAGCATGGCAGAAAAACCTTGCTTCCTTACCCTTGGCCATGCCAGGACTGGATGATCAGTCCAAGCTAAGTGTGGAAGGGGTAAATATAAACTCTCATGTCATCATGAGGCAGCACAGTGCCTAATACTGCACCACTTTCAGTTTCCTACATAGGAAGAAAGGACAAAAGGCTTCTAAGATGCTGAACAAAATGTGCAACATGCCCAAAATAACACACACACACACACACACACACACACACACACACACACAAACCAAATATGTGTCATTATGCCATGACCAGAAGGTGGTTATGAGAAGGCAGATCAATACATACTGCACTAATACAGAGTTTGTCAAGTGGAGGCTAGGCTGAAGAACAGAGGGATGGGCCACCTTTCACACAAGCAAGGGTTACCAGTCAGCAGTACCTCTGGGTGGAGAACTAAGTCTACCTCTTCCATCAACTTTGACCCAGATCATATTCCTCATGTACTGACAATAACTGACAATGAATCCCTCTTTTTCACCTGTCTCTCCATATGCTAAACTGGTGGTGGTGGGGTTGATGCTAGAGTGAAGTGCAGCCTGTGAACTGGCTTTTACATATGTTAGGGTTAAAGAAAGTCCAAGGTTCATAAAAATGTGCATTGTGCAAATTTATCAAACATTGCGAAGAAAGTCAGAATGATAAACAATGAACTATGTACCTAATTGGTTATGTTAAAGATTGTGGACAGTATTTATTTATTTATATGCATAATCTCCAAGTGGCAGACTGGTACATACTGATGAGCCAATGGGACCCTGTTGATGGTCAGATGTTCTGTGCATTCTCCAATGTCACTTTAAAGGGCAATATGCAGTCACCTGTGGGTGCCATTCAATTATGTAAATTCCAAATGCCATCCAGTGAATTGGAACACTGGTTGAATTTTAAGCATTCCCTCTATTAACAAAAGAATATATAGTGATAATCACAATTCAGGAAGGAGCATCGGCAATGGGAAAGACAAACTATATGTCAACTATACTTTTACAGATGATTCAATAAGTGAATAAAGCTAAGAATCCTAAAACCTATTTTAGTATTAAAAGCAGAGAAGCTTTATTTTTCAGAAATAAAATGTATACTACAAAAGCACAACTCCCTGATCTTTTCATATCCCAATTAAACTTTGCACAGTTCCAAGTGAGACTGATTAGGACTCAACCAATTTAAATTAAAGGAGATACTACCCAGCCAAACTGCAAATGAGAGGCCACTCAACATATTCAATATTGTCATTAACTCAATTAGCTTTGTATGAAAAGAAGTTAATGATTAAATAAAGATTTGGTTAAGTTATGGGAGACTTAAATACAAGATTAAATTATTCTTTTACCATACCATAACTGCAGTTTCTTTATGCTTTATATTAGACAAAGGAAAAATAGCCAGCTGAGTTGGATACTAGAATCAATAAAATAAAAAATAAAAAATAGTATCATTCTTTACTTTATGAGACAATCTTTTCCCTATCTGTTCCTACAGAATTCTAAACTACACTCATACATCCACATGAAATGATCAGTGCTTTAAAAAACTATTGGCTGGATTGTACAAATTACATGTGAAGGCACTTGTAGAGGTTGATATTTCCAATATTTTTGCCCCTTCAGTGAGATTCTTGGTCCACCAAAAGGTTAATGCAAGGCATCAGGGGAACTGCATGGCCAAATGCCATGTGGCACAGAATGGCTGTAAGAAACTGGAGGAAACTGTCCCACCTCCCTCCTCCTCCTACCACTGAAGAGCCACCTGTGCACAAGGAAGTGCCACTGGCAGAACAAATTGTGAGCAACTGTGCCAGTTTTTGCTCCTCACTAGTGTCTCCCATGCCCTGTGACATTTTTTCCAGGAGGTATTCACAACCTCCAGCTTTTCAGGAATCAACTTGGAAGGCAGAAGGAAACAGATGAGAAAAATCTGTGTCCGAGGATTCTACCCTATATTTTATCACATGGCAGAATGGTATGTCAAAAGATTACTAAATAAAATGCAACCATCCTCTGAGATCAGTAACTGTATAACTTGCACCATCATTTCCTGAATTCACAGCACGCACACATTTGCAAGTCTCATAAAGCAACACTTCATTAGGCCTACACATGATACTATTTTTTCAAACAGTTCAAAATGCTGTGAGAATAAAATGTCTGACTTATAACACCTCAAACTTTGCTGCAGCATTTAACTAAAGTAAAACAAAACTCAGGGGAAAATGAAAACACTACTACTTCAGGTAAAGTATCTTTAATTAGACAGAAATTAAATTATTTTCTTTGAAGTGAAACCATACTATTATCACAGAAAGAAGATCCTACCAAGCATCAACATTACCTGTATAACTGCTGTCCAACCAATTATGACCAACAGGTCAGAGCTAAATCCAATCCAGAAATAATATAAAATACATGGACTAATTTCCTGGATATCTGTGAAATGCTGGGATTTTAATCCAGATTCTAGATAAGATCTAGATCTCTTTTCCAGCAATGTCATAACTGTGTGCCAGACAGCAGTACTCTTCTGTGACTTACAGTGTGGCAAACTGAGTCTTCTAAATCATCCCTTTGCCATAGATAATGTGGTCAGGTGGTGATTGAGTGGACCCCATTCAAACTGTAAAGCCAGAAGCAGGGTCTAGAGACCTCCAAGTACAGGAGCACAACAATGCTACCACTTCAAAGGCGGGCTCCTGACCATGATTTCAATACAGAGTCACTCCAGAATCTACAGAAAACATGGATGGTCTAAAGTCAAGGTAAGAATGAATCCACAAATAAAAAATCCAACTAGTGACCAGTGACTTGACAGATTTTCTAATAAATAAATGTAGAAATAGTTTCCTTTTGTCTCCAAGCCAGGTCTGAGTTTCAGGGTCCATCACGGTTCCAATGAAATCAACAGCCCACAATAAGCATTTCATTGCTCTCCCTCTTCAACAATTTTTGCCATAAGCAGCTAAAGTTTCACAACCACATTGGTGTTCCCCTCCAACAAAAGTAATCAGGGAGGAAAGAGACGGCCACCCTTTTAAGGACTCTGCATCAAGTCCTTGTGGATGTTGTCCTGCTTCAGAGAATTTGTACTTGATTCTTCAGAGGTTCCCAATAACTGTAGATATTCAAAGAAAGCAAGCCCAATGAGCAAAATATTCAAGATGTATTTTCAATGCGACATGGGGGTTAGCTATTCAGCCAGTGAATTTCTTAGGCTTCTCAAAGTAAGTACTTCTAAACCACCAAGACAAATACATTTATGTTAGCATAAGGATGGCCCAGGCTAGCCCAATCTCATCAGATGGAGGCTAAGCAGAATCAACCCTGTTTAGCATTTGTATGGGAGACAGCCAAGGAATTCCAGGGTCAGTATGCAGAAGAAGGCAATGTCAAACCACCTCTGAGTCTCTTGCCTTGAAAACCATATAGGGATGCCATAAATCAGCTGAGACTTGATGGCACTTTACACACACATATACACACAAACACAGTTTCATTGTCAGATGTGTAAAACAACAGCACAGAGGGAGAAAGGCTGTGGCAAGCAAGCCCATCTTTTACTCCATACCTGAAAACAGCAGTCTCTCACAAAAGTATTTTCTGTTTGAAGTGTACATTGTATGAATTTAACATGCTCCTATTACCCTATTTTTAAAAATTTCAATCAAGGTATCTAAACACTTACATATATGTTCTATAGTAGCACCAATTTTTAATATAAAAACGTATCCATGGTTCAAAATATCTCCCATACCTCTCTTGGAACTCTCTCCCTTTTAGCATTCCCTTTCAACTATATACAAAAATCACACTGTTTAGTTTTTTTTTTTTAAAAAAAAACTGTGTTGATGTGCCACATTAAGTTTGCAATCACCAGATTCACACCTACAAAAATATGGAGGCAATGGAAATTTTCATGGACATTTTACACATTTATTAATATCATCAGTTCCATCATGTCCCAGGGAAAACATCTTATTAGTGCTACAATTAAATGATTCAGCAACCATCCACACTATCTTTGCCTTTTAACAGTTCCAATCAGTAGCAGATCTAGGTGTAATCAACAGCAGCAGGGGGCTTTAAGAAGCAAAACAAAACAAAAACAGTAGGGTTCTTTACTAGTATACTGTAAGTGATAACAAGGAGACATATTTTATTCTACCTTACTCCCAAACAGAACTTTGCAAGCCTTGACTTCTACAGAGAGCATTTTAATTTGTCAGCAGCAAGACAACAAATGTAAAATCTTAAAATGCTGATGGCGGTGGGGGTGTTTGTAAAAAAATTCCCCTTTTCTGGTGTATGAAACCAGAACTGGCACTGTCCATATGCCAAAATACTGGAGGCAAATGATGATGGATGTTCAGAAAGAGCTAAGAGGATTCATTAAAGTGATGCTATCACATTTTATCCTGCCTTTTCTCTAAGGAGTTCAATGCAGTGACCATGACTCCCTGTACCCTGTTTTATACTTACCACAACACTACTAATGGTAACTGAGAGTGGGTGACTAGCCCAATATTCTCCAGTGAATTTCATGGCTGTGTTGGAATTAAATCCTGGGTCTCTTCAAATATAATTAGAGATATCTGTAACCCAGATGGCTTGCTCTGCAAACAGTCATTAAAACAGTAAAGCTGAACTACTAATGAACTGTTTAAATGTATTTAAACATTACTAAAAGCAGTAGCAGACCAACTCCCAAGTCTTCTTGGATAACTCTACACCATGCTCAGTCTGGCTTCAGGCTAGGCTATGGGCCAGAGACAGCCCTGTTGGCTTTAGTTGATGAGCTTCATTTGAATGTAGACAAAGGCCATGCTTCTTTGTTGCCCCCACTGGATTCATCTGCAGCCTTTTGTCTCCATCTTCCCCTGATGCAAATAGATATCAGGGGAAGTGCACTGGACTGGTTCAAATAATTCTTCTTGGACCATACCCAAAGAGTTAGTGCTGGAGATTAGTTATCAGTGTGGGACCTATCTGTGGCGTTCCACAGAGCTCAATCCTATCCCCCATGCTTTTCAATCCCTATGTAAAACCCTTAGGAAAAATCATTCATCATTTGGGGGCTGGCTATCGTCAATATGCTGATGATATGTACGTCTATATCTCATCCAAATCTCCTGTGGAAGTCCTGAATCACTACCTGGCTGCTGTGGTTAAATGGCGAAGAGTTCACAAATTGAAACTAAATCCTGGAAAGACAGATGTAATGCTGGCTGGGAAAGTGGAGATGTTTAAAGACACTGTGCTCCTCATTGTTGATGGAATTCAGCTGACCCTTGCTGATTCGGTTAAGAGTCCTAAAGTGGCCTCAGACCAGGGATCCCCCTGCACCAAGGGTCATTCTCCTGTGCTCCTACTTAGCCCCTGCCCACCTATTCTGTCCCCAGCTGCACTTTTCCCCCTGAGCCCAGATCCCAACATTACAGTCCCTGTGGTTCCCTTTTAGTCAGTCCTTCCCTTGAGCCCCAAGAGTCCCAGCTCACCAGATCCTCAGCCTTTGTCTACTGGGTCTCATTCCCCTTGGAGCCTTCTGAGGCTGCTCCTCCTTGCTGTTGCCAGGGAACATCCTGGCCCGCCTACAATTCAGAGTCCTGCTACACCCACCTTTCAAGCTGCTGCCTTCCTGCAGCCACTCCAGCAAAGGCTGTAATTCTGCTCCTGCCTCTGCATCCTTCCCCTCCTCCGTGCTGTCCCTCTTCTCCACTTGAGTCTTGTATTCCGTGCTGTCTCTGCTGCACAAGGCTCCTGCTCCGTGGCCTCCACCTCCTCCTGGGTGTGTGCTCCCAGCATTTTCACTCCCAGGTTTCCTGCTGCAGCTCGCCCTTCTGAGGTCCCTGCTTCTGCCAGCCAACCTCCACCATCTTCATTTGGGCCATCTTCTAAAGCTCCCATCCAGTTACTTGGCTCCTGCCCTCCAGCTAATGATGACGCATCACTTCTGGTCCAGTCATGTTTACCTCTGACAGGACCACAAGAGACCCCCAGCTATTGGTTGGAACCCATGGGGCCAGCCTGCTGGCTACACTAGGAGTCATACTGGATCCAAAATTACTGTTGTAAAAAAACTTAAGTCAGGAAGGTTCACTCTCCCAGCTTTCCACAAATTATGCAAACTGAATTATTCAGGAGGGCTTTTTTACACAGGTAATAGCGCAATAGTGTAATGAAAGGGTTCAGAAACTGATAAAGGGATAGGAAATCTGGACTGTACTACTGTATAGGACAGAACAAAGTTTGAGTATAGTGTACACACATGTCTGAAGAAGTGTGCGTGCACATGAAAGCTTATTCCCAAAATAAAACTTTGTTGGTCTTAAAGGTGCCACTGGGCTCAAGTTTTGTTCTGGTGCTTCAGACCAAAACAGCTATCCACCTAAATATAACTACTGTATATAGCACATACTGTCTGTTGCTCTAAGTATGATCCTACTATGTAATTTCTGTATTGTTTAATGTGTCATGCTAATGCTTATGCTTTGTTTCAGCGCCATTTCATATTTCTGCAATCCAAATCCTATTTAATTGTTTATTGGATGTCTCATCTTGTTGATTGTATTGACTTACACTCTGTAGTAAGCCTTGAGTCCCAAGTGAGAAAGGCAGACTATAAAATAACAAAGATTTTGCATATGTTCTCAGTTATATCCATGTGCTCTCCTACTGCTTTCTCATGGCTCTGCCTTGTTAGCAGCTGCTACTTCCCCTCTTTTTCTAATGTTGTCTACATTCTTTAAAAAGTTCACATTTCACAGTGTTGAAAATGAGATATCTTACTCTGTATCTTGTGGATCCCTGACCCAGTAAATGAACTGTCTACATAGTGAATAATTTGGGCATGAACATTATGCACATCAAAATGTTTTGCCTTGGCTCTCCCCTACCTTAAACCATTCCCTGCCCTAAGGAGAAAGAAAAATCAGCTTAAAAAGCAAGCTGTCTCTCCATTACAGATGAATTCCCCACAGATAGGATCCTTTCATTTTTTTTTGAGAGAGGTGTCTCTAAATTTCCCAAAGGTGCACATCTCCATGGCTGAGAAAGTCTTGGTCAATATCATTTCAGGTTCCAAGAGTCAGATCTAC